>JAQJVL010000017.1:1315851-1883853 GCA_035578905.1 Stictocephala bisonia | reverse complement strand
GCTGGGTAAACATCTGAGTGTTGTATAACAGTGTGTATTCCTTTAGGTCTTTAACTCCTAGATCATGCCAGACCATACAAGCGGTTTGTAATCTTGCTCTGTGATATTGGTCTTATTTAATTTATTATAAAATGCTGATTTTGGCGGTAGTGATGTCTCATTGTACTTGTCCAACGAATCCATATAATCGTATGGATAGACACCCTTCCTGAGTAGCAGATCTACAGATTCATTCTCATAGTGTTTGATAGTATGCATTAGTTTACTTTTAGGGAGGTTGCTTACGAGAGTGTCCAAACTGAGACTCATAAATTTGAAAGAATCAAGGAATCGTAGTTTAAGGGGGTTCGGTACTCCCTATCCCGCCCATGTTAAATTTAACAACTTTGTTGTTCCTTTTCTAGAAATCTACTTAAGATATTGGAGTTAAATTTTTCAGGCTTGTTTTTACACCCTTTCTACACACTTTAACGACGAGAATTGTAAAAAAAAAAACACACAGAAAAAAATGAAAATCTTTTTAGAAAATCTTTAAAAAAATTCTTTTTTTATGGTCATAATATATTTTTTTTTATTATTCAAAGAAAGTCATTGGAAAAAGCTCTTCGTCAAAGTGTGTACATGCATGTAATAAATAAGAGACAAAAATTTGGTTGGCCTATGTCAAATAGTTCCTGAGAAAAGGTACATTTTATAATAAAAAATATAGTTTTCGGAAAAACGGCTTTAAAAGTTTTATTTACCTTCTAATACATGCCAGCAGCATAAGAGGGACCTGCTACACAATCATCCTCCTCCATATCATCCTCCAGCTTCCTTTTCAAGAGTCTCTTGCTTTGTCTAGCTTTCTTCTGGATTTCAGCAGCTTCTCGATCACCTTTTTGAATGCGAGCGATGTCCAGATCTTTCATCACCGACGCACAGTTTAGTCCTGGTTCAATTCCCAAACTCTTCAACACTTGACACTTGGCAATATTACCTTCATTGAAGGATGCTACAGCATCATATACACCTAAACAAAGGGTATTGAGGCCAACAAAATTTATTTTTGGCAGACGACCCCAGATTACGCTGTTTAGCGACTCGTTCGGGTTCTGCGTTTTACCGTGCAAACATTTTCTCAACAAGTCAGGGTTGGCTAGGTCCCTAAAAGTAGGCTTAATTTGTTTCATTATAATTTCTGGCAAATGAAAATGCTTGGTGTGGTCATAAGTAAGGTTTTCAGCCATTGCCCTTTGGTACTTACACCAACTTGTCTCACCCTTAGGGCAGAGACCGTGCTGCGGGTTTTCATTGCTCGAGCAAATGTGAAAATATTCAGCCCAAACTTCTTTTTTCATAGACTCTAAGTTAGAGGTATTGCGCCTAATTGCTACACCATAATAGTTTTGAATTTTTTGTATGGCTGCATCACTTAGCCTACCTTTTCCGAACATAGACTTTTCATCTGCTAACTTCTTTCCCTTGCTTTTCTGCTTCAATGCCCTCAACCGTGATCCCATTCTTTTTTGAATATGGCCGATACATTCTAACTTTTTAATTACAAAGTCTTCACCATATATTTTCCTGTCTTCTACATTCTTGAATGCTTTGGAGTCACCATCCCCCAAGTAGTAAGCATACCGAACATTTTTTTCAAGTGATCGTTGAAAGATTTCCATCACACCTTCTATTTCCATTCCACCACTCACTCCCTGATAATTGGCAATACAAGTAGGCAAATGAATGCCCTCATCTTTTTGTTCACATCTACAAAATTTAGATTTGATGGACACATCTACGACCTTGCCTGTGTCGAAACTTGTAGCTGAGACCACGCCATTCAGCGAGGTGTGGCCTCGCTTTTGCCAAGTACCATCCAGGGCAATACTTATGTCTCTGGAGTCCTCATTTATTTTCACAGCTTCTTCTAGAGCTGATGACATTGACTGTGAACATACATCTTTTACATATTTTCCAATAATTTTGTTGTATTTTATAAACCGTGTAGGGGGTGAAGGTAAGTTCATTACTGCAGCCAGAATCTTGCCACCAGTTTGTCCTTTCCCGATACAACGCATGCCGTACACATACCTTACATTTACATCATAGACTTCACATTTTTTCCCATCTTCTTTCACTAGGCTTACTTTAGATGAAGTAAAATACTTATTTCTTCTATCACAACCCTCACATTCAAACATTATTTCTGCTGCTAGGCCTACATGTTTACCTACGCGGAGGGAAAGATCGGAACCGCAGTCCCGACACACGGCAACTTCAGATAGTATTTTTTTAAGTACATTACTGCTTATAATAAGATTTGTACAATCAGACCTTGAAAAGGAATCATATTTGTCTAAATTTGGTATGAGCTTTATATGTGATGAGCTTTTGATGTCAATAGTGGACCCAGGCAAAAGGGGTTGATCTTGGTCTGGTGTCAGCATAGGCCTATGAGTAGGTTCACTTGCAATAGGACTATTTGTTCCTTCTGATTTAGGTTTACCAATGTTTTTGCGTTTTTTAAAAACTCTAGGAATACTTGATCTAGGCATTTTTGAAAATAACTAATATTAGCACTGTTTACACTCAAATGTTCTTCAAAACACAATGAACTAACACTTTTCACAGAAACTGTAAGTAAGTAAACAAACAATATAAAAGGCATAACCTCAACTGAGAATGACAGCTGTCAACAACACAGAGAACAGTAGAAATATAAACAGTGTTACCAAGGCAACAAAATGTAAAAACATTAGTTTATGAGTCTTATATGCTATACGATGATCTATTCTAGCAGGTAGCTAGAAAAGTATGGTTTTTAGTGGGTGCCAAAGGACGTTTCAACATTTTTTTAAATATGTTCCCAATACCGTACATACATTTTTTATATACCAAAATGTTCAGAAAGAAACAGAGAGTTAAAAACAGTTAAAAAACCAAAAATGCATTTTTTTAAAGTTTATCTGTACCGAACACCCCTTAAAAAAACAAATTTTTCCCCCTTCACAGAAAAAACTAAATTTAGTACCGCTCTTCGATGTATTGTGTATTATATCGAAAGAGATACCGCCCACTCTCTCCCAACTCCCCCATCCGAATAGTTAAATGAATGATGTATTGAATCATAACCATCCAAGATTGTGTAATGTAAGACGGGTATAAATTATGCACTTAAATTAATTTTCCCAAATTCCCTTTGTTATGTGCACCAACCACTTAAAATTACCGGTTATAAGATCATTAATCCATCACGCTTAACATCTTCGTAATACTTTTCTACATATGTGACATCTGTTAGGTGATTTCAACCTCTCTCAATTCAGAGATCATCAGTGGTGAAACATTGGAACCGCATTCACACTGTTGTAGCGTTATAAAGAATTCCCTACCTAATTCACATATTAATGGTTATCTACAAATTTTGAACTGCAACCTCGCCTGAAATAACTAACTTGGAGGTTTAATCAATACCTCTGAGATTCGTGTGTTTCCATACAAACATAAACTTAATGGTCCTGATGTTTTTTGATATCGCTAGGTAATAGTGGGTTCTGTGATTCCTTCGGTTGGATCCTTCTCCATTTTGTGCTCTTTTTATTGGAATCAAACAACATTCTACATCGAGCGTAGAATATACAAACTGGACTCTCATCGAGCCAGTTGTAAATGTCTGAATTATGATTAATTAACCTTCATGCTGGGCAACACGAACTCCTCAAAGCTTATGATGTTCCCACAGTCCAATTTATGTTAATATCTAACAAGCTCCACTCTTCCTAACATGCTGAAGACACCGTCTGCACAGCCAGATTTCAATGTCCAATTTTTTGTCACTTGTGAATTCACTAATTTTACCAGATTCATAATGTAACAGCTTTTTCATATCTTCATATACAACAAATCTACGTGTTGTTGACGTTTTTACATCATATGTAACTAGATAGTATAGATTAGAAACCTTTTCGATCATAAGCATATATTTTATTGAAATAACCGTCACGTTCCTCCAAATGTCGGAACTTGTAATGTCTTGTAGACCAGGGAAATCAATACATAAAGATAAATCGTCAATTCATGTTTCAGGTGCTTTTATACATGCTCCACGTAACAAACGAGACGAGCCCCGTTGGAGAATGATTCTTTGGCTGGGTTAAAGTGCGGCTACAAAGCTCCACAAGAAACACTTTGGATCATTAATTTCTCACATAGATAACACCAATCCGGTAGTTCAATAGCTTGGGAGGATAGGTGGTAATTAGCTAGCACCCCATCAGGGGTAAATATATTGTTTAATCTAATTTACCATTGCTTAATACTGATAATTATGAGCGCCCAATGCGATCATCCGACTTCCTGAAATAACTCCATCATGTGGCCATGATAAATTTTTCATAGTGCTATCGTAAAATACTGCTATATCTGAAGTTTGCAGTAATATACTGTGTTTATTTATTTTTGTGAAATATCAGTGGTATCGCAACAATAACCCAAGCATCCTGCAGGCCGTGCTAAGTAAACATCGTAAAAACCAAACGATTAACTATAGTTAAAATATTCAATATTACATTTTCAATCAGCACAAATACAAGGGTGAAAATACGCATTAAATAAACTTAACCCATCTTTGGAATGCCTAGTTATAACTCTAATAGAGTAGGTTTACAATCGTCCCCCAGAAAGCGTTTGTTTTTCACGGAAAGACCTCGTCCAGTGATTGTAGATTTCGAGATGTATCTTCATTCCTCTTCGATCCACAATGTTCTGTGGCGAGTATAATCCAACGTTGGATATATCTTGTTTAGTTTTTTTATTTATTTTTGAACTTGGGTTCACAATTACATTACACCAAAACAGACAAACTGGAATCGAAATCTTAACTAAATGAACTTCGGTCGTTCGTCATCATCTTCTTCTCTTTTAATCAGTTGTACCTCAGTGGGGTTAATAAATGGGACTGTTCTGGGAACATTTGAAGTGGAGATCCATAAACGTGGCTGAATTTGAATATACAAAATATGTACGAATTTCTCGTTAAAGTTGTTTGTTTTTATTTTCTAGGTTAATATGTTAAAATCGAAATCGAGATCATCTTATCATCCCAACTCTTGTATTATGTTTAACTCACTGGTTAATGTATGTTGAGACCCATTATATTTCTAATTTTTATTCGAATCTAATTTACAACCTCTTTTTTGGTGGTTTCAAAACACGACCTTCTTCTAACCTTTTTTTATTTAGGATGCGTGCTAAAAAATGACAAATCTAAATCAATATGGCATCTCTAAATTTTATCTTCGTCCAAATTGATTTCTTCAACTTGCTTCTGAGATTAAGTTACCCCATATTTCCTATAACATAAACTATGATCTACCTCCATCAAATATGAATCAGTTATCCGAACTATCATGATCTTGACGTTGGTCTTTGTACTTAGGTAGAAGCAATCCGGTGGAATCAGGTAGTGGCTGATAGGAGAATGAATGGTTGCTGGACCAATCTACCTCAAAGACAAGGATGTAGGAGAAATACTGGTGAAGCAGGTATAGTGTTCATATGGGTAAGTAAGGGAGAAATGGGTGGCTTGACCACTCTACCTCAAAGACACTATGAGTATAAGATACTGGGGAATCATTCAACTAGCACTGGGCTATTTTGGTCGCTGTTTTGTCATGCAGCTGAAATCACTAGGGATTTTGGAATTGTGTCGAACTATACTTTTACATAAAATCTTCATCGTTGTCTGGCGTGGATTTACAGGCCGTCGATTAACTTTCTACTTGTCGGATATTTTGCAACAATTACGTATAATCATGACCTGAGGGGCTGGTAGTCTTTGACAAACCGTTCCTCTATTCTTTTTTGTATATTTAGGATTGGACACAACGAAATCCGAAGGAAGCATCATCCTCCCTTTGTTTGAGTGTCCTCATAATTTATACATGGTAAACCAAATTAGACCATTTCTATTAGTCCTTCTCACATACTCTCACACAATACCTATTCTGTGGAGTATTTGATACCATCATTTCCCAAAGCGATTAATTGAACCCTATATTATATATGAGCTCGCATATCTAATATCGTAGGTTTTTTCATAGACCATAATCTCATACCCAACACATTACCTGAATCCTGGTGATCTGGTTATTTAGATTCCAAAACGATTTGACGTTCAGTTGTGCGAATTCATTCTTATTAGTGTTACAAACATATTGGATTTAACATTGACAAAGCAATTACTAATAGAAACTATCTGTGGCCACATATAGAACATTCCAGTTTTGTAGCATCATTCGAAATTGATACTAGTCTGAAATATCTAGTAAACGCAGCCTTTTGCTACATGAGAAGAAGTCGTGATGCAACTTTTCCTGATTTACGATGCCGTAGGACAAGTGATATATCATGGATCACTTCAATTCCACACTTTAGGGCATGGATTTCCTTTTGCTAATCAGTATTAGATGGCCTGTTGAGTACTGGCATATGTCAGTGTTGAGATATATTTTTAAAACATGTGCGATTACTCAAACGAAGACGTATCTCATTTACTGTGACTTGTACCATATTATATTATGCCATTCAACGTCAAGCACCACATGCTGGACACGTTTCCTTTCTGAGGACATACAGAGGTTGTTGAATGAAAAGGAACCGAGCGCTAAATCACCGTTAGATTGTAAGCCTGAGTGAAATCTGGCGATAACATAATTTACGTCTACTAATGTCGTATACATATATTGAATTGCAAGTACAAGACGCATGCAAGTAGTACATAGCAATCTTTGAATCCCAATCGTTAGCACTCAGAAGTGCTGGTGTATGAGTTTAGACAATATCCTTAAAGAAGCCATTAGCATGGATTAAGCTGTCTCCTCTGACCACCCAGAACATTTGTCGTAATTTGGTGTTAGAAGTGTAGAGAAAAACTGACAATCCATAACGAAAGCCCTCAGAAGAGTCATCTGAGATGTCCAATATACAAATACGAAGCCATTTTGCAAGGAGTATTATCTGTCCCTCCTCAGACCACCCTTGAAACATTAGTACGTATTTTTTTGATATAATAGAGAAGAAACGACGAGTACGACGAGAGAAAGAAAAAACGACACCAGAACGCACGTAAACGAGAACCACCCCCCCCCCCTTTTTAACGCCCCTTACACGAAACCTAAAACGAACACGTAAACTCACCTGGAACCTATACGTGGCCGAAACGACACTTGAACTGATCCATGGACGAGTGAACGTAATAACGGCGACACCAGAACTAATGTGGAAATACGACGTATGAATGTTGTTTGCTAGCTCACATACATATCGTACTCACACAGAATGGCCTGTTGTGAGTTACATTAGTCCTTATAAGTAGCCATTGTGCAACAGAGTACGCGTCTCCCGGCTCCTCCCGATTAAACCGCCCAGAAAATTATGATAGAGTATTATTGGGTGGAACGAAACCGTCACTCTGAAACGATACAAGGGACGCGGGAGAAGAAAAACTTCACCGAAACGATCACGTAAACGAAACCTAGAACGACACTAAAACGTCACCTGAACGAAACTTGAACGATACAGGTGTAACGGAAAACTCTAACGTTACAAGTGGAAGTCTTTTTTTTGAGTATTGTGGTGAAGATGTATTAAAATTAAGAAATTAAGGAGAAGAGGTGACTGCTGGGAAGATTACCGCCAGTGACGGCGCAAGTCCGCCTCCACCACCAGTAAATCTCCAACGCAAACAACCACGCGAATGTATTGATCTGTATTCAAACAACCCAGTCGTTGTGAATTGGTTGTCCGCAATCGAATCACATATAATGTTCCACAAACACCGCACCGCCGTACTCGGTCCTACTACAGGCGCTCCGTAGGTGGGTGCCGCGATCGAAATCACGAATAACACTAGCAACCACCGGGACTTCTGCCTTTGCCGCGATCGAATCACTTAGTAACACCTTGCGCCGCCGGGACTATTTGCCAACACAGCGCTCCTTGGGGTGCCGTGTCTATCGTTGTGAATCACATAAACACTGCACCACCGTGGCCTCGCCTGTTCCGCGATATCTGAATCACTTAAATAACACCGCGCCGCCGGTACTTGTCCCACACAGCGCTCTCGCGGTGTTCCGCGATCGAATAGGTCACTTAGAAAACACCGGGGGCACTCGCCGGACTGCCTAACACCCACAGTATTTATGTGGTTGTGGGTGCTCCGCGTGAAACGATGCCACTGCAGAACTCTCGATCTTGCGTTTTCAGGTGGCCGAATTCACCGCTGATGACACTCGGAACCCATTCAACTGCTGCACCCAAAACTAAAACACAACTTTCTAATTCACAGCCTAGCACTGTCGCCACATCAAAATTATCATCCAATTCCGGAGCAAACTGTCAAATTATCTATCTAAACACATACCTAACCAAAGAAATTATATCGAAATTCAATCTCAGGTCCACTGGTCCCGGAAATATCAAAGCTCTTGTCCATTGAACGGCAAATCCCTACTACTATGAGAACTAAAACATTAAATATCTAAAATTTGACAAAAGTAATATAGATCGTAATCAAATCCTAAATAATTATTTATGTACAATTACAAATTAAAAAACTTATTGATTAGTTAAACCTAACAGATGTGAAGCAAGTGCATGTCAATATAATAAAACAACGCTAACAGAATATTCCTTGAAATATATTCAATAAATACTGAAAGCTACTGACACAAGTGAAACAGAAACATTATTTTGAAAAGCTCTCTGTTTAGTATATAAACCAAATAAATAAAAAAAACACATATAACAGTAATAGATATCATAAGGACGGTGAACTTAAGAAGAAGGTATAAGACAACTTTAAGAAGATTTTCGCGAGCGCGGTTGGCATATCTAAATTATTATAAATATCATAAACGAAATATGTCCAACACTATATTCAGACAACCTAAACATAAGCTGAACCACCACAAATATCAGCAAGCAAGTGTTGATGGTATCGAGTTATATATAAATAAGATAAGACAACAGGGGACACATGTGGGTTGAGCCTTTTCCAAAATACATACAATGGACATCAGTGGGTGTATGCCATAATGGTATTTTGTTCATGAAAGGTGACTCAGTTAACTTTTAGTGATCATATTGTAATTACTAGGTGTATAATCCACACTATGCAAAACTAAACAATATACATCTAACCGCCGTCTTAAATACCTACCGCTCGACGCTCGAAAACCTGCCTTATCTAGAGAACAAAACGCACAACAGACATTGCGACCAACACTCACAACGCAAACACATTCGATTGCCAACCCTTACTCTTTGGTTACAACCTCTTCCCTTCGCCTCTGCAAAGCAACTGCAAAAAATAAGTAGAGAATACGGGAAAAAAAAACCTACCCTCAATGTAAACCATTAAATTAATACTCCAGGATGCATGCATGAATATAAAAAAGGGCATACACTAACAAACACACATCAGAGACGATCATATCTCCCACAATCATCAGACTAACAATAATTTTTATTTAATAACTTTTTTTTACATTTTGCATTTAAAAAAAACTTTGCTAAATAAAAAGTTGTTATTTTGCCTGACTGATGAGAACTCACCAGCAGTTTGTATGTTATAATCATGTCTAAAATTATAAAAAACATGAGCATTTGAGTACTAAAAAAAAACCTTAGAAACATGTAGTGAAAATATTTTCCTGAATACCTGTAATAAACATATCATTAAATGAAGCTGCAAGAAAAACATTAATACCACCAATATATGAAAATAGGAAAACATGACGTGTTCAATCAACTAAAAAAGAATACAACAACACATCCAGTACCTATCCTCAAAGGTAAAAAAACATCACATAAAACAACAATGATTACTACATTTTTTGCCTTGTTTCATTCCTAAGTGAGGCATTACATCATAAGTCATAAAAATAAGAATGCGGATATATCATAATAAATAATAGAATAAATATGGATTTTTTGTCAAAATTTCGCACATTCACTGCTGGTAAGCAAACGGCCCAAACTCTCTTATATAAGCTCAATCAATTTTACCCCCATCAGCCAAGAACCAACTTGTTTCAAATTCAACTGAATCGGTTATCGAAATTCTGCAAAAATCTAGAAAAAATGAGGCTATTATGATTATAAAAGTGTCCTAACAGGTGAATCCTTAAGTTGATATTATGAGTATTATTCATCTAAAAACGTAAAAAATGAAGTATAGTTTTACATATTTAAATGTAAAAAAGTCTCCATTAAAAAAAAAAAAACAAAAAAAATTCTGACTAGGACATTATACAAAACCAATCAAATTACACTACAATAGTAACGAAACAGTACCAATAAATGGACCTAATCGCTTAAAAAAAAACCCAAAATTTGTGTGTGTTTTCCATGTAGGGAAACGGTTCCCTAAATTAAATATAGCGCTATTGCTATCCCATTGTCAGAAATTCTATTAAACTAGCACTGGTTCAATGTATCTATTACGTTACTTTGCCTCTTTATGTTGCATATTAATATTTTTTATAAAATATCTGTAAAATTATAAGTCAAGAACACTATAAAGTGAGTGGGGAGGACAGTTTGGAATCGTCCTAGATGCTGCAAAACGTGACAAAATCATTTTTTAGAATTTTGAAGGTGTTAAAACTATTACAAAGTTTCATTGATGACAATCCTCTCTCTTGTTGCTACAATGAAATCATTACCCTAAAAAAGCTCTTGCAAGAAGGTGTGGATGAGTTAAAAATCAAGCAGAAATCATCTGCCCTACATTTACGAGTTAATCAAGGTGATTACTATCTGAAGGTCTAAGGATAAATGTTGCCAGAAGAATTATCCTCACAGTTTGTGATGGGTTAGTATGTTTTTATTTATTTTGAAAAAAATTGCTATGAAATATTAAAAGAGACAATTAATCCCAAATGTATTAGTATCTAATAAAGTAACTATTTTACACATTAACGAGATCTTTCAAAAACTCTTGATATAAGTCAACTCCTAACACTATCAAACACCATTCACAGCAACATGTTAGGAATGTGGTTGTTCTGTCTCGTGAGTTTCAGTACCAAACCCAGATAAGACGAAGCCTTGCCACATGTTGTTCTGGTTAAAAGCCAAGTAAATTACAAATAAACTAAATTAAATTAAATTTGGTAAATGGCTGTACATCACCTTTGTTCACAAAAATCTGCCACCACCAAGCTCATACACTTGATAAAAAGTAGTATACTGTGATGGCTCTTAAGAGGGGAGATATGCCCAATATCATACACAGATCCCTTCACCAGCTATGTACTAAGCCTTCAGATCAAAAAAAACAGTCGCTTTACAACTGCATCAAAAGTGTAAAATTACTTTATAACTGTAAGAAGATGGCGATTAATTGTAAATTAAGACAGACCGTTATAAAGTACCAGAAAGTAATTCAAACGTAGAGCTCCAAAATGATTATGGAGAATCCCAAAACAAATGATTGGACGAGAATCACAAAACCAAATGTAAGTACAATAAAAAAAAATGTTTAAACAGTATCACATCACATTCCCTAAGAGCCATCAAAACGAGATGGTAAACAATTATTAAAAACCAAATTGTCACTTGTGACAGACTCATCGAATAGTGTTAGCTGCTTTTCACCCCCTTAATGTTATGATACTTTACACTGGCGCATAATTCACCGTCGGCAAAATTTTTAATCCAGAGGAAACTTTTAAACAGTCATCAGTGACCATGAAATAAAAGTCAAATGTGATCCATAATTGGCATCTGTTGCATGCCAAACAGAAGAAGTACCTAACAACATACTCTGAAACACAGACAGTCAGCGCAACAGCTGGCGGGAATCCCAAAATGATTACGTACATTTAAAAACCCGCCTCGAACAATTGGTTATTATTCTTATCATCAATCATCTTAATTGCTGAATAACACAATTGTATAAAAAACACCATTATCAGAAATAAAACTAAATCAATGTACTTTCATAAGATATATAACATGATGATATATTAAATTATATCAATAAAATTAAGACAAATAATATAAAAAAACTCTAGGAACCAAATAAAACCCGTGAACATAGTAAAAAACCCGATACTTCCGTGGATCATAACAAAAATACGTGAACTATCCAAAAAATCTGTAAATAATACAAAGAAAGGTGCCATAAAAAATAACACGAACCATAATAATAACGACAAAAACATAATTTTATATACCATCTTTTAACATAACTGTGTGCATTGAGACCTAAATGATGAACAAACTACAGTAAAGACAAATAAAAAAAAAAAAACAAACTAAAAACTTAGTAAAATTCCACAATATAAGTTAACAAGAACAAGCAACAAATGAAATCGTAATGTGAACTGCAATACTACTTAAATAGTGTACGCTAGATACATGTGCAAATCATAGCAAACAGTTTATGCTACAAAGAAAAAGTACTACACGTAGTCCATTTAACATAAAAATAAACATCAACAATTGGGGGAGTTAATACTACTGTACAACATTAACTAAAATATACATACTTATATAACAAAAAAAATTTACAAAATAACAATACCAACAAAATGTTTTACATTGGCAGTACTGTCAATTCTCCACGTACAGAATTTTAAAAAAGTCACTATCATAGGTTGAAATCATTTGCCCTAAACTCTCTCTTGCTAAAATAAATGAATCTAAATTACCCATAGATTGAAAAAAGGAATCACTTACAATTGCTTTGGTGTTCAAAAAAATTCAAAGTCTTAATTACAAAACTGTGAAATCCTCTGACGCCGTTGTGGATAGGTTTGTTCCTCATCCACTACACCAAATTCGTCAGCGACGACGTCAGCATCTAGGTTCGCAGTTGATTACCTCCGCGATTATGTCATCTTCACTGCGTCCCCGCAAACCGCAACATTCTCATCAACAATGACAAAGGGTCGTTCAAATGTGAAGGAAACCATACACAATTTCCACCCATCCATACGACTGCTGTCACCGGTTCAATCACATGACCCAGTCAGCAACATCAAACTCGGCACTGTTCACTTTCTTCTAACTTAAACCCACTTTTTTTGAACAGTTACTTAATTGATAATTTTAGCTGTAGACCTAGATCCCAAGCTTGCTTTCACATTCTAGATGTTTGCAGAAATACACTGTTTTTACTTTAAGCGCGATTCCCTCCTCTGTGAGAATCATTTTTCCACTAACAATTACCTGTAGAAAAGTTATAAGATTTTTTATATGCCCAGTTCCATAGCAGCACAACGGACGCATATTTAGTGTGAAATAGAGCACTTTTACATTCACCAGAAGTTGAATAGCTGTGTTGTGCAGTGCAATTGTCAATTAGGAGTAAATAATTGACCGTATTATATTTTTGCCAATCTTCCCTTGTCAATCTGCAATAGCCCACTTTTCAAAAAGGCACTGGTCATCCCACATATTTCACTGTGTATACATAGGTACTGTTTGTTTAGTATTTATTACATTTTAAAAACAACGGTTGGATTTAAGCCGCAAATCCCGATCATTAAATAGGAAGTTTTTCTGTTTCAATCCATATTTGTGTCACCAACAAGCAGTGTAACTCTTTCCTTGTTCTTAGATTATTAACCGCCAAGACCACTTAACTTCCATCAAATGCAAGTGTTTTATTTGGGGTTTCCCTTAAAAAAAAGCCCAGTCTCAACAACGTTAAAAGAATGTCAATAGGTGTCACTTTCTGCTATCATATCATGCAATGTCTTTCTTCCACTGATCAGCAACGCACATTTAACATGCACTACTCTATCTGCGCCACAAATATGATTTAACGGAATGATTTATTCTCTCCTTAAAACCATCCGAACCATCCTTTGCTGGCTTTAAAAATATGTTTTTTATCCAATTCCATAGTCAAACTGTTCAGCTTAAACTCTCATAATAGGTGCCACTAACCAGTATATTTTTATATTCCCAGCCTCCTGGTTTAAACCCATTTCAAAACCACAGCATTCCACGAACTTTGTTGATCCGGATCCCTCACTCGTTTTCGTCCTTGTCCACTTATCACTTTTGACTTCTCAAAATTTTTTCTTTCATTTTTTTAAAAATGTCTATAATGTGTTTGTGGGAAACCAAATTACTCGGTGATCTCGGCTTTCTTCTTTCCAGCCATTCTCCACCTCCCTGAATCACCGCTACTTTTATTCGGCCAAAGTTAGCGGATTATCTAGGTTAAAATTTAGTTATGGATGATGACATTGCAATAATTCACACACTAACAGTAACAGTAAACACAAGTACAAACAAAAATCAGCTTTCTACTAAACAACATACAAGTAACAAGGTATACACCATCAACAACATTGACCGGACGGCACGGATTTGACAGTCAGAGATTGTAATATGCAACTGAACCGACGAAACTGTCAACAAGACAACTGTTAAAAGTGGGGGTGGGGCGTGGGAGGAGCACATGACACCTGGGACACTACTGTAGCAGGTAGCCGTCCAACCATCCCGGTTAGGATGGTGGTGTGTAGGCGGAAGTGTTAGGACGAAAATTGAGCACGCAGCTGTCCGGGCGCTAATGGAGGGGAGACCGGAACAATGACACTCTAACCGTCGACACCGCCGCTGTCGTAAACTGCGCAGCAAACCGTGCTTTAATTGTTGATTGTGTTGCCATCAAAACCTTCTTAATTAAACCAACAAAAAAGTCGAATATCCACAATATTTTAACATTGTTGACATACAAAATCCTAGGGACCAACCAAATAATTCGAATTAAAGAAAAATTCGAATTATAGAAGTTCGAATTAGCCAGGTTCCACTGTACTGCTGAAACCATATAACTTAAACCTTTTGTATACTAGTAACCTTTTGTTGCAGGTTTTTAATGAAAAATAATTGTTATATTGTTATATTAATGTTTCAGAGTTACATTAGTGTCACATTAATGGCAGTTGTGACAGGAGATCATTTGTTATTTATTTATTTTTAAGTTTTATTATAGTGTAATGACTTTTGGACTTTTTGTCCAACTATAAAACTTAGCTTTTACATAATTCTAAATTTAAAAAGTAATAATAATGGTAGCTGACAAAAAAATCATACAATATATATATATATATATAATGTTTCAGACTAGAAAATGTGGAATCTAACTTCCCACCTATGTTCCAACGATTCTTTGTGGCTCAGGCCAAAGAAATATCTCGTCAGTGTGTTGAGCCTCCAATACGGAGGAGACCCTCAGACCCTCCATTTAGTCCGAAACCATCATTGCAGCCAGTTGCCACTTTTCTCATTGAATCAGTTAAGGAAGCTCCTCAGGAAAAGTGTCAATTATGCCGAGAACAGTGTCTCCCACTTGATCCCAAGGTCAAGTGCTACTTTACTTTATTATTTAAATGATAATTATTAATTAAATAGCTATAGAGAAAGTGGTTACTGCATGTCAAGTAGTTTGGAATTTCTAAAAATAATAATAAAAAAAAAAAACATTGATAACATCCATTATAGTCGTGGGTTGAAACTTGACAAACATTTTGTTTCAGGCAGGAAAAAACTAATCTTGAGTTATTATATTTCTGATGATTCCAAGAAAAATTAAGATTTTTTTCGTTAATATTTTGCCATTGGTAAAAAATTCCGTTGCAAACAGCATTCTCAATCCAAAATAAGCTTTACTAAACTCAGTTGTGAGAAGTTTATTGAAACCAATAAAAGATTTTTAATTTACAATTTAAATTTAAATTCAAGCCACATATGGTACTCAACATACATATGCAACTGATAAACAAAGTTTTAACACTGAAAATACATCAAACTAAAGAAAAGGGAAATAAATTACAACTTAAAATTTAAATAAAATAGTGGGTTACAGCTCTTCCCCACCATGTCAATTGTTGAAACAAACTATCACTAATCTACTACTTGACAGCAAAGTAACTAGCCAAGGTCATGTGCTGATATCTATATAAGTAACATTTTCAGAAATAGAAATACAAGGTATAGAAAAAAAGTTTCCGGAATCGGTTGGTATATATTTATTGGACAAAGATAAAACTGTACAAACCTATTTTCCTTAAAAATATTCTCTCCCTAACAATACACTTGTCCCTATGATCATACAGATGTTCAAAACACTTTTGACAATTATTTTTTAAATGCATTTAAATAAATTTGTCACATTTTTTCTGACAGCAGTAGCACCTACAAATCGTGTTCCTTTTATTATGTTTTCACTATGTGAACAGTATGAAACAATCACGAAAACGTTTGTGCCATTCGTAAAATTGGTTTTTCTTCATCCCCTCAACTCCGTATGCATGTCTGAACATTTTCAAGTGTCTTAGAAGATGACTTTTGAGATAAAACACAAAATTTAGTGTTTTTTAGCTGTTCTTTAAATCAATTTTTAAAAAGTGACATGCAAATACACAAAAAGTGCCTTCCACTGGGGAACAATGGCAGCTGAGCGATACACGTGCTACCAATATCTCTTCTGCAGGAATATTACTAGGTGATAGACAACGAAATTCCCACCGACAACTACGCTGTGTGTCTCTGGACATTGATTCCCGGAACGTTTTGACTGTACCTCGTATCTCGTAATTGAGGGTGTAGATTACAGTAAAACCTCAATAAATCAATACTCTATAACTAAACAATCAATAACTGAAGAGTTGTAAGTCTAGCTGGCTTTAGATTATGTGTCAAATAACTGAAGAAACATTTTGTGGAATTATTTGGAACTACAAGGATCATCTGCAGTGTATATTTCGTTCCTCCGGCGAATCTGTAAAAAAGCGGCCCGGTGCCAAATTAAGAATAACAATTTTCAACTAAATAATTTGTTCGGCACTTTTACCTGTTCTGTAATTTTTGGATCTTTGAAATTTCTTTGCAGATACAATAACTACATACACGTAAGAAATAAATTTATGATGCAACTCAAGTCTATTGCGAGTTCATATTAAAACCCATGAAAAAAATCAATATTCTGGATTTAGATTTACAAAGTGTCGAGTTAGTGTGGTTTCACTGTATACACAGCTATTGAAGTATTTAGTTACAGAAATAATAATATAATGTAAGTTAGTTACAGCCCGTTCAGAACTCTATTATTAAGACATATTTGTTAAATTTACTGATTATGTTTTTGTATTAACTTATAGTAAATACCATCACAGCCCGTTTACATTGGATAAGTGAGGCCCTACGTAATATATAAATTTTGTAAGTATATGTGGCAACCTTTCTTTCCCCTGCTATACCTCTATTGTAAAAAAAAAACAAACTTTAATTATAAATAAAAACTTATTTATTATACTAATTGTGCTATGATATACACGTGTATTACGTTAAGTAAAAGAATATTGTAACTGTCCACAGAACGTGGAAGCAAATGAGTCAGCAGACATGCACGTGGAGAGAACATACTGCGGCCATATGTTTCATCTGCAATGCCTCGTCACCTACATGAAGACTCCTCCGTTCAAGGGTAAGTTAGCATGCTAACCACATAGAGATTTTGCATATGCAATAACACATTTTACTTAATGAAACTAGCCCAGATGAACTGGCTTAGAGACCATACAGATAACTCAGATATTTGGAAGAACTTTACAGTGGCCTTGCTACTATTCGGATTGCGACTATCAGGAATCTGTACAATACGGATCAGATTAGAATGGTAGTAGCTTATTTCTTTAGTGGTAAAATTAAATATTTTCCACTACTACATGCAAGACAATACCATATAATGGTACGCAAGTGTTGCAAATGAAGACATTTTCAGCTCCTGATCATTTACCCCTGAACTCTGGCATACACAGAATTAATGCTACTCGGAACTGATCACTGCCACATTGCTCCAGATAGTTACGAGTGAGCTTTCTTCAAAATATATTCTACGTTTAAATTCATATCAAGTGGTACACATTGATTCAGATAGTTACGAGTGAGCTTTACTTCAAAATCTATTATAGTTTAAACTTATATCACTAGGTACACATTAAATAGAAAAACTTTGAACTAGTTTGCTCTATCTAAGTATATAAGGAAATATTTAGGGTTTGTTTGGAGAGGAAAGCAGGCTTACCTATTTTAAAAATTCCATTGGCAGTCCTTTGAAAGTTACGTTTTTATGTGTGTCTTAACTTTAAACATGGGATTTTTTAAAAGAGGTAAGTCTGATTTTCTTTCCTAAACAAAACCTTAAACATAAATAATCAAGGCACTTGCAACAAAATATTTAATTTTATATTTTTTTACATATTTCTTTGAGATATAAAATGAATGATACCAAAACAGTGTTTTACATGAATTAAAGCTAATGTTATCGCGAATGTTCACTTAAATCTGATTTTTAAATAAACCATATAAAAACGCATTTTCTTTATTACAGTGTTTAATCAAGAAATATATAGATTAAGGATTTTTCTATAACTATCAATATTTTGTCAAAATAAGAAGTAAATCTTTAATAGTATTCACAAATATTTGATTAATTTTGGGTTATTTAAAGGGTAATAGACCAGGAATAGTTTATTAGGAGACATAAGGCATCAGCAAACCTGGCTAAGAAGACAAATTCAGTAACACCTTGCATTAGAGAACAAATAAAGAGAAATCACATACAGTAGAAACCCTATTTTCCATCAGGGGCCGGGACCGCGGCCGTGACAGATTGGAGAATAGACGGATCATAGAAAATTCACCCAAACACACTTATATTGCTGGAAACTTATTATTCTTGCCTATGCACGTTAAATTTAAATGCTAACTAACCTTTTATTACAGTAGGCCTAGTTTTAATGTAAAACATAAGCTTGTACATTATGTAATAAGCAGACAAATTAATCATTAACATTAAACTGCATTACAGAGTAACATATTAAAGTCTAGTTCCCACGGCTAGTTCTCGCAACACAGGCCCGATGTCGGTACACGGGTAGTGTGTTGCCACGACTCGGCTGTGTATCATCAGACAGGACCGTTCCAACGGCCCGTGACCTGTGTAGGCGTCGCGGCTTAAAACTTCATCTTCAACAACATGCCTTTGTAGTGCCGCCTCTTTCCCCATGTTGTACGAGACTTGTTCAGGCAGCCCCGGACGGCCTGTCTATTTGTCAGGTGAGCTGTTCCAACGACCTGTTATCTGTTAGACGGCAGACGAGGCCTTATGGATGGCAGGGCGTTGGAACTAGGCTTATGTGGGCTAGACGGCTGAAGGGGGAATTGTCGTCTTTTAGATAGATGAGTCATACGGCAACTGTGATATTGTGGCACAATGAACCCAGACAATGACGTATAACAGAACCTGGTGGAAAATAGGGTGACGGACAATAGGGTTTTCACTGTAATAGAAAACTTCAGTACTACACCCTGTTGCAGTGCCATGTGGTACTGAAAATTTGAGTAATGTGATTTCTCTTTATTTGTTCTTTACTTGCAAGGCGTTAGTGTACTTGTCTTAGGTAAGTTTGCTGATGTTAGAACTTAGGCTTAAGAGGTCGGTGTCATAACTAGAATCTATATTTTCCGGTGATAACTGTTGTGAAGTAACTACAACTCTCATTGCGTTGTTTGTTATTGTGTGATATGAGATTATTTGTGCGAGTTGTTTAATTGATTGTGTTTTTTTTTTAACATGAGTGGATGTAAATCGGTAGTGATTGATGGACTTGAGTCACGCACATTGTGTGTTAGATGTGGACTTGGGGTGCACCCAGAGTGCTTCATCCGCCATGTGTGCCAGTGAATTTGCTTAAAACACTTGTGTATATAGTGTAAATATTTTTGACATTTTTTAAAATTCTTTAAACCTAATTATTTTAAATGTTCAATAAACACAATAGCAACTAATGTTTATATAAACTGTATATTGATAATATAATTCACTTACCAAAAACTATGTAAGTGTATATATATTGTATGTTTTTTTGTCAGCTACCATTTTTTTTTTTTTTTTATTTAAAATTATGTTAAAGCTGAGTTTTATACTTGGACAAAAAGTCCAAAAGTCATTACACTATAATAAAAATTAAAAATAAATATAAATAACAAATGCTCTCCTGTCACAAAGCTAAATCCAATCTATCAAGCCTTTTAAGACCTGCCTCACTGATTCTATTACTAGACCTATCATCCTAACCCATCAAAAAACTATGTAAGTGATACTTTGATATATTTATCGTGATAAATTTTGTCAGTACCCACTGTACGTGTAGGGGCGGGTGGGTGGGTCAGTACCCACTGTACGTGTATTTTGTACATTTTATCTATAAAACTAATTAGGAATAGATACGATTGCCTTCATTATCTTATATGCTTGTTAGGATAATAGGGACATATTCTAAGAAAAAAATTTACTTGACCCATTTTAAGATTTCAAAATGGTGGCCATTTATAATTTTTAAACTGAAAATGGGAGAAAACAGCAAAATTAAGCTGTGTGTGCTCTTGAAATGCTCAGTATTTACATTTCAAAACATTATCTTTTATGAAATATAAAAAATGGCTTTAATAACTATATAAATGTGTTTTTTTTGTGTAAAAATAAAACAAATATGAAAAACAAATGTTTGTTTATTGTATTTTGGTAACAACAACAACATTTGTATAGGGTTCGAATGAATATTTCCATACTCGTACATACAGTATAGTCCATTTAATTTACTAATAAATTTAATAAAAAATCATTCCAAAATATTAAAAATTAAATAAAATACTTAGATTTCTATAAATGTATGCAAAATCAAGAATTTTAGCCCGGCAGTTTTGAGTGTACACATGCATAAAACCCTGGCAGTTTTCAGAAAACATTTTCACCTGGTAGCCAAAGGGTTAATTGTTAAATATAACTGATAAACTTTACAAAACTTGTTTCTTTGTTATTATTCAGTGAGTTACTGTTATTATTAATTATTATTTGAATACTAAATAATGATTTTACTTCATCGTTCTAAGCTTGATTCATTAGTATTAATCAAACTAACCAATTGTCACTACTGCTAATGACGTAGTAGATGGGGATTGTTTCTGGACTGCCAGCACATGGCCTACTGTCTACCTAATTACCATGACAGTATTTTAATGGAATTACAGTTAAGGAAGAGTATTTCTCTATCTCACTTCCACCACTCAGTGCATCTCTCTCGCACCAGTGTTTTCAGTAGGTCGCAATCTAAGAGGCCAAACTGTAGTGTGTAAACATTGATGCCACATTTACAACTTCTCAGGAACCTGGATATTAAATATAAAGTAGCTTAAGGAATTGCTGAATCTCAATTAAGTGCTGTATGTTTAGGTGGTAAAAAATGTCCTCAGTGCAACAAGCAAATCTTCCATGACAAGTGGCGAGTAAGTGAGAGGCTAGCGGAGTTAAGGTGGGCGCATCAACAAGCCCGGGAGAGGGAACTCCAGGAGGTCTCTGAGTTCTTCCAGTGAGTCCAGGGTAACAACTGTAACACCTACAGTTAACTTCAGTCATTTCTCTCAGCTCATCATTTACTGACTTGTTAATACTGTAATTGATTCATCGTAATAATCATTGTTTATTTTATTTGTGTTAAAGTTCTATAAGATTCCTCTTATCAACTATGCAAGTAAACTTGATCTAATATATATCACTATCAGGTTGTTAGTTCTGTGCTATCTTATTTATTTTTTTTAAAACACGTTGGTTGTGTATGTGACATTCTTAACTCTACCACTAATCTGTTCAAAGCATTGCAGTTCTTACGCCTTGAGCAGTCTTAGGTGCAATGTATTTCTTATTCACTTATCAAAATTTTTTACTGGTGACGTTAGTTTTGATCAATCAAATCAATATAATTTATTGATTTTATTGTATCGTTTTAATTTAATTTAATAAGGAAATGAAATGCATTGTAAACTGTAGTCCACATATAATTTATCACAATGTAAGCATTATAAATTTAAACAATACCGGTTTATAGATTTTACATGAACTAGTAACAACTAATATAATTAAGTTATATTACATCGCAAACCATTTTAATATTATTATTTCTGTTCAATATCGTTTATGAGACAAGTACATAATGTAAACAAAGTTTTAAATAAAAACTGTCCATAATGTTGTACTTTTAATGAGAGTGAATTATGAATTAATAGGGTAATATACAGACTTGACTGTACTTTGCAGCACGTTTCCGCTGAAGAGGATCTTTGGTGGAAGAACAAGGCTGCTATAATAAAGAGGTTGCCTCGCTCTCATATATAAGCAATTCGGAGGCCGACCTCCAACACTGCTAATAATCAATTAATAGGTTACTACTAAAACCATTACTCGCCCTGTTCTTTTAACAGTATTTTTTTAATTAATTAAATATCTGGTACGTTAATGTTATTTAAAGCAGTAAATCCTCCTTTTTCGTGTATTGCGGGGGGGGGGGGGAGAATTATATTTACTTGTTAACTACTAAATAATAGCAATACTAAAATCAGTCACAACAAATAAAATAATGCTCATATTTTTTCGATTAATTCATCCTTTAGGTATGAAAATTTGTGTGGTAAAATATAGTGCCTGAAGTATTTGAACCAATTTATGTTAAAAAATTAATAATCATATTGACAACTAAACAACCCAGACTGTAGTGACATGGAGAGTAAGGATATCAGATGTTTTTTTCATTTTTGCGATTTGTTTTGTTTTAATTTCGATGTTATAATGTGTCTTGTTCATTAATTTTTGCACACAAGTTAACACAAAAATAAGTGGCAGTGTAGGTGGAAAAATCACAGCTGAAGTCGGCCTGTGACGTAAATTGCCACCTGCGCACACTGGTCTGAGGCAACCTCTTGTATATAAGTCTTGGTGCGAGAGCTCTCTGTCTTTCACACACATCCGCCTTACATGCCATTAAGTTTGGTTTCATGTTAACAGTGATTTATAACAGATACGGTTAAAAGCTAAATTTGACAGATACATGGGAAACACACTCGTACTTGATTCAGTGTAGGCCTCCTACAGTCCGAGTATGTTGGGTGAAGGGAAGGTAATTTTTTTTTTTTTTTTGTAAACAAAACATCCTTCCTTACATACAGTTGAGGTTGAGTGGTATAAAGAGGACTTATTAGTCCTAACTCCGCCTCTTAGATGAGGGTGTTTTTCATTTCATCTCATATCTCTGAAGTGTATTTGTCGTAGAATCCATCAATTGTCATTTCCCTATATTATTATCAGTAGTCAATAACCCTCTGTATTTTTTTCGTATTCACAATCACCTCAATCATATTCACTCTCAAACAATCCCTTATATATGTCTTTCGTTATGACTTCAGCCTTTTGCTTATCTCTTTCACATCAGAAAAATTGTGCTTTTAAAAGTATATTTCCATTAACTTATCAAATCTTTAACATAAGTATATACATTCTTTTGTCATCAATACTGGCATCTATTATTATTGCACGAAATAGAAAATAAGGATAGAGATCATAAAAGCTTTAAAATATCCTCTGTTGTCATGTATGCCTTCCTTGGCCTCTAATTATGATTATTACAAATTTAATGTATCATGTTGGAAAGCACTAACTTAACTTTTCTCAGTGTAAATTAGAGAACATTTTATGTTATTAATTTAATTTTCCCAATTTGTATGTATTTGTAGTTTTGTGTATATTAGTTTATCATCCTTGGTAAACTTTTAATTTCATTACTGGTTACTATTTTCCCTCTTAAATAATACACCCATTGGCCTATTAAATAGGACACTTGATGCACCTTAAATATCCAATGAAATTGAGCAAATCGCAAATGTTAAATTTTTAAATTTACTTTGACAGTGTTAAATCTATCATGTTTTTACAATCTGCAATAATTAAGCTAACTGACAGTTTAATTTTTTTGTCATAAAGTATTTATTAGTAACAAAATATTACAATTCCAAGATTAGTAAACAAAATTTATTTTTGATGAAAGTAAAGACAATTTCAATTGAACAGAATACTCAGTTGTTGTGTGTTAGTTTATAATTGTAGATCAATTAATTATTTGCACAAAAATAATAATCATTTTACTTATAACAACCCTTTTAATTTGTAAAAATAAATAAACTGTTAGCAAAACAAATGCTAAAGTATTTCCCAGCAGGTCAAAGTGCTAACAGTCTTCGTTATATAGGACTTGCGCGCCTTTTTGTAGCAGTCTGGCACCATAATTGTCATCTTTTTCCAATAAAAATTTATAAATGTTATAAGAAAATATTGATCAATATGGTTTCTTTTAGACAATTTCAAGTAACATAACTAAAACGCACAACACAATTGTATTGTAAATAAACACCAAACGATTGAATTGGACAATTTAATTTCCACTGTTCAGGGACAAACTAAACCAGCTGTTATTCATAACATCTAAAAATTGCTCTATAATCTTTTCACATTACTGAGAACTCATATAGAATTGAAGAATACACATATGTTACCAACGTCAAACCTCAAGTGTCAATATAGGAAAAATAAGGATTGTTTTTTTTCCAAATGAAATGAATACTGCCCAATTCATTAAACAATTTCATTAAACCTGATCTATAAACTTTGAAAATTACGATTCCAAAGTTATTATAAAAGTCATATAATAATCATGGAACCATTCCGTGATGGAATAAATGGTCTAAAATGGCTGTCACAGAGTAGATCTATGATGGTAGGCGAATGAGTTGGATGATTTTAAGCATTAATTTAATTTTATACAGGGGTTAAAATTGTTAAAAATAAGTTGTATAAGAACATTACAGTACAACCTTGCTTTATCTGGTCTCACTTTATCCGCCAGTCCGTATCGTCCGGTTCGGCAAGTAGATAACAATAAAAATTATTTACAAGATAAAATTACAATTAATCGGAAGCACCTTTCAGTTTTGAAACGCAAATGTCATACATGAGTGTTTCGGTTTTGCATTTCACAAATTGCAGGCACTGTATTGACTAGTCACCTTCTCTCGACAAGCGATCGCTTGTTACTGCGTAATAATTTAATAATGTGCCAGAAGATCCGAGCTGGTAATGTTGTTTACTTTTGTTCAGTGTGGCTGGCTGGAAGAGTCCATTTCGAGAGTGGGGGAAGTGGAACATAATAATATAAATATCTTTCTTATTGTATTGTAAAGTTGGCGATCATGATAAACATCATTTGTTTAATTACAATTGCTGCAAAGTGCCTTGCGTCACATGCAATTGTAGACACCCCGCTTACGTGTACAGTCTGTTATCAGTTACTAAAAATGTTTCTCCAATAAAACCAAGTTATTTATGACTTATATTTATCCTTCTTTTATCGTATCTGGCTTGACCTTTGCCATATTAGGCCGGATAACTGAGGTTGTACTGTACTTAAAATAAATGTAAGAGTTGTAATAATTTATTTTTATTTTCAGTTAGATAATTTTAGCTTAACATGTGCAATATGACTTAAAGAAAAATGAAATTAAAAGGTCAACAATAGTAAATAATATCATATAACAGTATTTTTATTACAAGTCCTTATACCTGTTACTCCGCAATATAGCCGCAATTTAAACCGTTATATTGTTTGTGAGTCCTCATCTGTTGATTGCGTAGAGAATTGTGATATGATAAACGTTAATTGACAGGTTCTATTAATAACTTGTAACTCCAAGTGTTTTTAATTAATTTTAAATTAACTATTTGTTTTTAGTGTCTACTTTCTGGGTGCAATCTTCTCTTATTATAATTAGTACTAAGTTTTCTGTTTTGTGTGAAAAGTTCAACTCTAGAACTGTAATTCAAGGATTCAAACATGAATCAATATATATAATACGTGAAGCAGTTTTTTTTTAACACAGCTCCTCTCCTATTTCTTTATCAATTTTAATTATTAAGGTGTCAACAAATTTGCCCCTATCTGTAGTTCTGCAATGAGGTCACCATTATTAAATATTTTTACCCTAAAAGGCAAAGGAAGCCCTCAAATGATGTTTATGATATTTTAACAGCTGTTGAATGTAAATAATGATGTTTATAATATTGAGAAGGTTATAGATCTTTCTTAATCTTATAACATTAGGTGTTTATATTTAACACCTTAACCGTAATACCGGTCTCAGAGACCAGTAGGGATATTTTTTGTTTCAGGGTGTCAGCCCTGGTTGACCTAGATACCGCTCCTCCCCAGTAGCTTCCCCCCTTCTACCCCTCTACAAGGCAAACCAGTTGTTGTTCAGTTCAAGTAGGCGGTTCGGCGGCCACAACTCCCATAGATTTTTAAAGTTCTACCAGTCTGCCGTACCGGGTATTACGGTGAACGTTACTTTGACTCTGGTCTCTCGTACTAGCTATTAAGTTTAATGATATATATTTAGTGTTAGTGTGTAGTGTATATATTTTGTGTGTTTTTTTATATATGACTGAATTTACAAATAATTCATTATGGATCAACCAAGTACAAGTGAACAAAGAATTTCAGTGCATGATTCAGCATTTGTAGATAGAATAAATTCTCTCCTTGGAGATAACATAACTAAGTGACGAAGAAAGTGACGTTGATGATCCTGTGGACGACTCTGATGCTGACCCGGACTATGTTCTCTCAGAAGATGAACAGGAAGATGGTTCAACTGATACAGATGGTAGTGCTAATGATAATAGTGAAGACGAACAAATGGAAAATGAGGTACTAATCAATGTTAAAAAAAATATTTAAACATATCTAATAATTCAAATAGATAATAAAAACAATTTTAATGGATGTAGGAAACATCTAATAGTATATTAATAAAAAAAAAATATAAAATGCTTTATTTATATAAAAAAAAAATAGTATACCAGTCTGACAGACCGGTATTACGGTAAGTGTAATTTTATTGACATTATGGTTAAGGTGTTAAAGTGTAAATGAGTTGCAACTAAAGTGCAATGAGTTCTCTGGGGCAAATCCTCTTTTTGTCCCCAACTGCTTTTGCTGAAAAAAACAATTTGACTCATCATCAATGAATCAATCAAAACCACTTTATTACATGAAATATACATCAAAATACCCCAACTTCCTCTCAGGAAGTTGAACGAATTGGCTAATCCATAAAATCAAAATTGTTGGGCTGTAATGACAAAATGTCAACCTTTTGAAACAAATTTACAAATCCATCTTTAAACCGATACCGTTTGGAGGTCCTGATAACCTACAACCACGATTTTTACTTCAATAACGTTTCATAAATGGTTATCAAGCAACAACTTGGTGCTTAATACTGACAATACTTTTTTTGTTCTGTTTTTTACATGCAATACAAATCTGCAACCAATTTCTCTGGATGCATTTGGAGTTAAGGAGTGCTCTGCAGTTAAATTCCTGGGCCAACGTTGATAGTAGGCTAACTTGGTCAGAGCATATTTCAGAACTTTGTTGTAAATTAAGTCAAACTTGTTTTTCTTTCATGGTATTACTGTACATCCTTTTGTAGACCTGAAAGCATTATTATTGTTGTGCCATGGTTGTTTCTTCTCCATCCCCCGTTCTTTTGGAAAACTGGACTGGTTGAACTATTATGTACCAGGTGTAGGGGTAAAACACTTATTTTTACATTTATTTTTGTCAAATGTCAATAAATGTGCGAATTTGGGGTATGAATGTGCATATATTACTTGTTACAAACTAGGGCTGACTTTCTGTTTGAAGTATCCTTAATTATTAAGCCTAGGTCCAAGACTCATGTACATCTACTCATCCGATACAAATTTGGTATAGTCAGAATAGTTGTAGTAAGGGAAGTAAACAAACTGTTGCCTATCCCACAAGAATGAAGGTGAGTCTATTGAGAGCGGATCTTTTAATTTTGTTGGACTAGGTTTTGGAATATATTTATAGAGTACCAAATAATGAAAGGCTCGGCTTGGATTTTTGTCTAGGTTGTAGGATTTTTGTAGCTCTCTAAGTCAAATGAACCTTGAGAAATAAAAAAAATCTGCATGAAGAGTAGACATGCTGTCTGAAACCAAAATGTTTGGTATATAATAAGTTCATACTAAGTTTATGGGTTTACGGATAAAAAATGGTACCAATTAATTTAGGAATAGTTTTCCAACAATTTTTAGAATACAAAAATTTATATCAACGGTAATTTGTAATAAGCACATGAACTCCCCTTCTGATTAATCTAAGCTTTTAATTACAACCTGTCTGAATGAGTATGGGAAGAAACCATTTTTAAATAATAAATTAACAAAATAAGTGAGTAGCTTAGCAAACACTTTAACAGAAACATTCAGGAACTGTAACCTTAACACCATCATTTAATTCTGAGAAGTTCCTTGATGGCATACTATTATAATAAATGATAACAGATTATAATAGATGATCTTTTTTTGAAAAACATAATGGTTTATTGATGACCAAGGAGACTTTATTTCATGGTAGGACTAATGAAAACGGAAGAATACAATTGGTTTTGAACCATAAAAAGTGGTGAGTATCAGTTGTGTGTCTAGCTGATGTGACAAAGAATCTTTGGATTTATTTGTTCCATGTTGCAGATGTTAAGTCCCAACAGTGAGCTAAGTGATGGGCTTAGAATTTACAGATCTAATAACATTACCACAACCTTCAGACAACACATTTCATACTTTTAGAACTTAATCTCATTAAGTGGTGCGGTTCAATACTACTCTCCTCCTTGCATTGTGGTATTGGCCCTCCCACCGCCCTACATTTGCACCTAAAGAGTAATTGTAAGTGTATGGTTGGGGAGGAGGGCCAATCCATGATATGTGTATGGGTGGGATGAAACCTGGCAAAAGCGTAACCACATGTCTCTCAATGACATCACCATCATCAGTTTTGACCATAGAAACGTAATTTATAAAATACCACTGTACGTGTATGGGTGGGCGGGTCAATACCAGTGTATGTTTTTTGTTGGGTGGGAGGGTATTGAACCCACCTACCGCCCATTTACGTACGGTAGTATTGACACACCCACTCGTACTCGTAATGTGGTAATGGCCTCCCACCCACCCATACATCTACAATGATAATGGATTCCCTTGGATACAATCCACTTGAAAATCTTAAACAGCGCAGGTAAAGCTCTGATTTTTTAATTTTAATATGACTATCACACCTGATTTGGTAAATCCAGACCCTTCCAAAGATATAGCATATGCATATATATTTTTGCGTAATAGTATCTAGTGGAATATTTTATATAAACTCTTCAAGAACTTATATTTTCTGCAGTTTGCAACTTTTCTTAGTTTGAATCAGATTAAATAAATGCACTACCCTCTTAAAGAATTGGCAACTGAAGGTACAAGTAGGAATAGTCAATATATTACGAGAAGGCTAGAGTTCATGTGTGCCAGTTGTCGCCACTATTTAATGATTCAATTCCAGCCACCTGGCTGATCTGCTGGCGACATATTAATCGTAACAGGAGAGCCACACATACCAGAGAATCACTGGGAGAGTGTGAGTTGCAGACACTGGTGTAGTGGAGCCTGAGCGGAGCGGAGCGACGCTCCACTACTGCTTTTGAGGGAGGAGCGGCGCTCCGGTACTGCTTTGTTCTGACGAGTGAGAATTTTTATTATTTCGCGCGGGGATCTGGCAACACTGTGGTTCGACGCTTCGTGCTTCCCCCACCACTCAGCACTGACAAGAGCTCATCGAGTGTCACTCTTGTCAGTGACCTGAGTGAGTGAGTGACTGAGGAGTGACCTAACCTCACTCTAGCTTTGTTTATATACGATTTTTATTCGTACTGTTAACAAATGCGTTCTTTTAGCGTTGAAATTTGCTTCAGTTAGTGAGTTAGTGCTAGTGATTATTGGTGGACTATATAGGCTTATTAATCGAAATGGCAGATCCAAAACAAAAATCTATAGTATCTTTTTTCAATAAAAGACCAATAAATCCAGGAGCAGAAGCTGAGAAAAAAAACAATGACGCTGTAAACAAAACTAGTGAAACTGAAAGACAAGGTGTTAAATGCGACTGGCCAGACGTTTGGACTACGGATATGTGGGGTAAGAAAAAAGAAGCTTATCCTTGGTTAGATTGTAGGGATGGAAAGTTGGGCTACAAGATATGCAGTGATTTATCCAGCCTTGGGGCATTTAAAGCAAAGTGCATTTCTTTATCTAATGAATGGCGTTCATACCAAATCAAAAGTAATGGCTCCAATAGAGATGCTCAGTTGAAATCATTACGTAAAAAAATTATTGAACATAAGCAATCACAAGCACACTTATCAGCACAGAAAATAATTGAAATTTCTAAGAAACAGTCACTTGAAACGGTTTGTGACACTCTCAATGCAACTCATAAGGAATCAACAAAATCAGTTTTTAGGTCCGCTTATTACTTGGCTAAAAATGATCGACCTTATTCTGATCATTTCAACCTATTAGAGTTACAACGACTGAATGGTGTCGATATCGGAGTTGGGCTACATTCTCGTTACAGTGCTACTACAATTATAGATCATGTTGCCCAAGAGATGAAGGTTAAAATAACAAGTAAAATTAAAAACTTTGGAGGCAAGATCTCCATAATGTTAGACGAGTCCACTACCTTAAGCTCGAAATCAGTTCTAATAGTGTATTTGAAGTGTGAAACGAACAAAGACAAAGATCCAGAAACCTTGCTTTTAGATCTGATAGAGCTTACAGACCAAAAATCGGAAACCGTATTTGAAGCAGTTATAAAAAACCTCACTAAATACGGGTTTGACAATGACTATCTAAAAAATAACTTAGTTTCCTTCACCAGTGATGGAGCTAATGTAATGCTAGGAAAACGTTCTGGTGTAGCTACAAGATTCCTAGCTGAATTTCCCAATTTAATTATTTGGCACTGTATTAACCACAGGATAGAGCTCGCACTAACTGACGCTGTAGAGTGTAGAAGAAGTGTCAGGGGTGAATCACTTCAATTCCTTTATGGATAAACTGTATACAGTGTACAGTACATCTCCCAAGAATCAACGTCAGTTATCAGAATGTGCATCTGACTTAAGTGCACAACTAAACAAAATAGGGCGTGTTTTAAATACTAGATGGGTGGCTCGCTCATTTCGAACTGTGTCTGCGGTTTGGTTTAGCTATAGCATCTTGGCGGCACACTTTTCCTCTTGTAAAGATGATACAACCCGATCATTAACAGAAAGAAGCACTTTCAAGGGCCTCTTCAATCAACTGACTTCAAACCAGTTCTTGCTCGATTTAGCTGTCATGTATGACATACTTTGTGAACTTGCAACACTGTCAGAGAGTCTCCAAAATCGAACCATGACCATTGTTAAGTTACAATATTACTGTAGTTATGTAATTCTAATTTACAGCTGATTATTATATTAATTTTAAAACGTTAAATATGTATTTCTTACCCTTACCTTACCTTACAAACCTAAAACTTTTAAAGTAAAAGAATTTGCTTGGTTATTTTTATTTTGTTTTAATTAAGGTTTTTGTTGATTGATACACGTCAAAGTTTTAAGAAGAAAATTTGAAATTATGAGCATTGCTTTTCCAAAGCACAAAAAGATTAATTAAATATTGAACTTGGTCAAAATTAAAGCAACGACTAGTATTTACATTTAAATTTTATTTTGTAGGCCTACGCTTCGATTCGAGTTGCATTTTTTATTCAAAATTAATATTTTCCCATCGTTAAAAAAATATAAAATTGAAAATTGTGGTGAAATTTGACGTAGTTTCGTTTTGTTTTCGTGTACTATATAGCCAGAGATACAATTACCGTTTTTGTGTACAGTTAGTAGGCCTACATAGATTTGAACCAGACACTTTAGCTCAAACCCATTTAATGAACACTGCAATGAAATCTTTAGTATAATAATATAATTTACACATAGGACATGCAAAATTTGATTACACATTTTTCTCTAGAAACAAAACCCCGTTTTTAAAATGTTATTTTTAAAACATTTTCCGGGGGAGGGCCCCCCCGGACCACCGGTAGCTTAGAGCTCCGGCACTGATAAATTTAGCACTACAACCCTGGTTGCAGATTATTTACTGAACCAGGGTACGGACTATCCCAAGATAAAAAGCAATTGAACGATTTGTTTTGGAGAAGGATTAGATGATTTTTTTCAGTTATTTTGAGTTAGATTGGTTTTGTATTAAGAACTTCTTTATCGAGCTGGTTTTTAACATACTAATAGAAAGGGATTAATTCAGTACAAGTAAACGTCACACTGAAGTATACGGTAAATCCATGTGATATATTTTGTTCCCAAAGTATCTAGATATATAAATATAGCCAATGCTTACATGTAATATTTATTTAGTAAACACACGTGCACACCTTCTTTTGTGAATCCCTCTGGTCTGAGGAAGGTGAGCATGGTTCACCGAAATCGATCACCATAATATTTGTGCATTTTGTGCTTATATTGTAATAAATTTGTGTTGTGTGACGTTTACTTGTACTCTATACATACCAACACTGTATTATGTAATTAATTAACAAAGTATTATGCTAATTAATAAACTATTAGGGATTAATTAACTCTAATAGTGGTTCAAGAACTGCACCTGGGTGAGAGATAAGAGATAAAGCAGGTTGGTTTTTAGTTTAGTCCTTGGTCAGCTTTTAGTTTTAACAGTAATATTCACCCTGTACTGTACTGCTTCTTCCCTTTACTTTGTCTGATAAGTACCTCGCACAGATCAATAGTCTAAGGTGAATGTCTAGAGTTGAGCTTAAAAAGAGATCAGCTTCTACTTAGAAAAAAGTGTCAAAGTAAATGTATGATTGTTCCAGCATTATAAAAGATACAATCTTAATGTTTCCTTATAAACAATATTATTTTTGTTTTCCAACTGTATATTTGAGGGTAAAATTTGAAGTGATCAACTCTCATCTTCTGGCTGCAGGCTTGCTCTGGTAACAAATCGGTTTTGTAATTTCTACAAATAGTTTAAAGATGTTAGTAAAATATATTTTTAAGTTTGAATTGAACTGTCTCTTGACCTTAATTTTTCTGCCTTTTCTTGATCTTAACCTCTATCAGCGACATATTTTGAATAAGTTCTAAGCATCTCACCAGGAGTCAAACCTGAGTTGGCCACTTGGTAAGGGATCGCCTCAGCTACAGGCGGTCCAACGGTGTTTGCAGATTGTTTTACTAAGTAGCTGAAGTATACAATGAAAATAAGTATTTGTCAATATAGGCCTCTTGCTAGACTGACTAGTGATTAGCACTTCTGCTTCATATGCAGAGGGTCACAGGTCCAAATTCTGAAAGGTTTACTTAAATTTGCCAAAAGGGTTTGAACCCTTGTTCCTCAACAACCTTATAATAGAATACCACTGGTTAAAAATACCACTGGCGTAAGAAAAAATAAAAATATATTTTGCTAAAAATCTGTATTGTAATTATTTTTAGTTATTTTAGGGTGGTTTTTCTAAAAACCTCTTAGAGGTGTATGTAGATCATACAGTTAGAAATAAATACAACATCCCAGTAAATTTAATGTATGCAAATATTTCAAAATAAACTTATGGACATTAAACATACAACTACGGTAATACTTTTAAGAAAAAAATTCATGTAAAAAGCTACATAATTTAACTAATTATAAATGGCAATTCCAAATCAAACTTAATAATAGGTCCAGTTTGACATTGATATGTTGTATGAATAAATACCTAGTAAGAAGGCTGTATTCCAACTCAACAATGGTTTGAGGGTCATTTGTAATATCCTAACTCACCAATTTCCGTCTCTTGGTCAGGTAGACCGACTCCCGCAGGTGTCAATTACATATATACTTGGAAATGCATTCCCTCCATATTTAAGCACTTTTTAACTGCGGAGGATCACCAGATATTTACTTTATTAATGAATAATATAATTATTTATTTGTACTTCACAATAAACTTGATTAAAATTAAAGTACATGTACCATTATGCATGCATTTATTTTAATTACTTTAATTGTAACTTAGTACTGGATGTTAAAATAATAAAATTTAGAAATGTCATTGGACATAATATCTCCACTTTTAATATTAAATAGCTTTAACAACTGTAATCAAATAAATTATTACAAGTAAAAGCCCACTTCACCCCTCTCTTCACTGAAAATATCTACACAAATTTGAAATTATTGTTTATCATTTGGGCCACTTGGTTTCGCTGACTAACATCTTTTTTCACAACACACTACTTCTTTATATGCCAATATCAGCTATAGAATGACATCTTCACTCTCCAGTCCAGTGCTTTATACCTAACTTGCGGATTGGGGTGGCATGGACATTCAAAATATTCTCGGACGGGGTGGGAGTGAGAGGCTGGGGCCGTCTACCTGACCAAGCGACGGAAGTTGGCGAGTTAGAAACGATCCTCAAACCATTGGTGAGTTAGGATATGCCAAGTAAGAAATGTGCAATGTCAATAAATTTGATAATATGGGAACTTTTGTTCACACATCTCTACTCTCTTCTCATAGATTAATTTCTTATCATCCAATATAAAAATGTTTATTAGCAATGAATACAGATTGTCATTGCTAATAAACACAATGAGTACATATAGTGATGTCAGAGTGAGTGAACGTCAACATGTTTGGCTCCTCAGTTTTCCGCGATTTTGTGGGGTTTTTGCTTCTTTCAGCTTAAGATTTATATTGTGTTGTACAGTTTTCAATCGTTAGTTGTATAATATTGTGATATTTTACTTAAATTTTTCGATCTGTGACAGTTAAAAGATATTTTTATGGTTCGAAGCCCTCACGCTTTGCGATCTAAACGCAGGCAATCTACTGATAAGCGCCGATCATTATCATTGGAACTGAACTCGAGCTCACAAACAATGCCTTTGTCTTATACCGTTAAGGAGTTTGTTTCTGCACTGGTCACCAAACAGCTGTCTGGCAATGGGGTCATCGACCAAATTGTAAACAGACTAGCAGACAGATTGAAGGGCGTCATTGAAGAGTCGGTAGCGGCTGCCATGTGTGCCGTTAAAAAATTGGAGGATGAGGTGACGTCTCTGAAGAGTAAGGTCAGTAATCTGCTAAAAGATAAGTTGCGCCTGGACGATCAGGAGCAATATCAAAAGAGAACAAATTTGCGTGTGTTTGGCGTACCAGAGACTAGTAAATAGGACTCCGACCAACTGGTGCTGGACATTGTTAATAATAAAATGGGCTTGGACCTTCCCCTCACTACCAATGACCGGTCCCACAGAGTCGGCCGACGTCCTGATCTTGGTCCTGATGGGAAAGAATGCCAGCGTCTGATTATCGTCCGCTTTACAAGTTATCGGGACCGTCGCGGCGTCTTTCAAAATAAGAATTTAATGAATACTGGTATCACCATAAGGGAAAATTTTACGTCTTTGCGACAGGAAGTGTTCCAGGCCGCCGTAAAAAAAACACTAGCGCTGCACATGGACTGACGATGGCCGGGTGATTGGCAAGGGTAACGGCTGAACTATCCACACCGCTTTCAGACTGAAAGATCTGAATTAAATATGAACTGTCCTTTTTATCATGAAATCCTAATTTAGTTTTGGAATAATAGTTTTTGTTTGTTTTTTGTTTTCTTTTAAATCAAGCATATTTTATCCTTGGTTAGAAAATTATTTATGATGCTCTATTTCTATTGACTTCCATTTACATTTTTTTTTTGCGCATGCGCGAGTGAACAAGTATCTAAGTTTATGAAGTCCGTATATTTTAAATCAGATAATTAGTTTTAACAAATGAACACAATAACAGTGCATTGGAAACGTTTTTTGAATCGGTGCTGTAAACAGTGAGTAGTAATATTAGGACGTGCTTGCACAAACATTTTGAAAAACTAACATTTTAACTAGTGAACGTTCCTAACCTAGCACTGTGCCAGGCTACAAGTTGCTTTGCTACTCCACAAGATCGCGCAGGCACGGCACCGAGAGCAACTCATGTACACGTTTGTTTCACGTACTATCATCAGCCTAACAGCTCGGTCGGTAGACGGTCTGACTGCAAAGCAAAACATTGTGGTACGAATCTAAGTTAGAGACAATACTTTTTGAAAGCAGTTTTAATTTTAATTTTAATTTTAATTTTTAGTTAAATAAACCTATTGCACATACGTTATCTTATTTATTTTATTTTAATTTTGAATTAAATAAATCTATTGCTCATACGCTATCTTCTTATTTATAATTGCAATGCTATTTTCGAACATGAAGAAAATAACAAAAATAACCAAATTTAAAACTGCCAAGGGTAAGGATGGAATCGTAGTAGATGACTACCGGTATAGGAAAGATAAGATCCTGGCAACTGGAGAAATTAGTTGGAGGTGTACAAGTCGCAGCTGTCCTGCATCTTTAAAAACCAATAACGCAGTAACAACAATTAAACAAACATCTCATGACCATAACCATGCTGCCCCTGACGTTAACGTTCCATCTTCACCTTCAATTTCTGAACCATCCACCCCTACATCAAATACATCACCTCTACAGACTCCAATGTCCGAAATTCTACCGCCGCTGGAAACACAGACACCTTCCCTAACACAACTTGTGTCGCCTTATGTCACAATTACGCCAGAACCACCGAAATTCCCTCTTTGGGACGAAGAAAACAATTATCTAAGGCAAAGGGTTGCAGAGCTAAAATATACCAACCAAGCTCTTACAGACAGGTTGATGGAAGCAGAGAAGAAACTTATGAACAGAGAAGAGAGTGCTGAAATTATCCATATTGACCACGATCCAGAAAAAACAACACTCGTAACTTGTGAAGAAAAAGCGTGCCAATCCCCACAAAATTCTGAAACTTGTATCATCAGCCTTTTGGACGGGATACATGTTTTAGAGGCTGATGTGGGAGATGTAATAGACGTGTTAAAGCATAATAAATCAACGGCGTTTGCGCACACTATTTCGAAAGATTTTGAAGACACTCGACAAATGTCAGCGGGAGTTGCGGTAGTATTCAAGAAAAAATTCGGCAAACCCAAGAAGGAAAACTGCTTGACAGAGAATTTGGCATTCCAGGAAATCAAAGGAGCGTCAGTATACAGTCTTGTGACGAAGCCTGTATACTATGAGAAGCCGACTTACGAAGAATATAACTCCGCCTTTGACGACTTCGAGCAAGACTTTAAAAGCAGAGGATTTTCAACGCTGGTATGCTCACCAATGGGATGCGCCCGTGATCATATCAGACTCGAACACTTCGCTAAAAATATAGTTAGATTTCGAAGAGTGACCGGAGCCACAGTTCTTATTGTCACCAAGGACCAGAAGGCCGGGAGGAAGCTAAGATTAGGACTCAGCCAATCCACCTTCATGCAGCAGCTAAGAATAAAAATCAAAGCCGCAGAAGCAGAGTCGGTATCAGCGACTGGAGGGGATAGCGAGAAGAAAATCCAAGAACAAATACACCCTCCAATTACTTCAGAGGATTGGTACTTACTGTGGGATGAAGAGCTGCAACTTTACCTAAAACAGGTCCAAGTTCCAGACAACACTAAGCTATTGGATATTACCGTAAGCCATCTACTAAAGATTAATGAAAACCAGACTGACACTAACAAAGTTCGTGAATCGCTCGCATTAGACACCTACGACTATGTAGTGGCTACGGTAAACGACCGGGAGACGGAGGAGAAGGAAGGCGGCACACACTGGTCCCTGTTGCTGTACGCCAGAGAGGAGGACACCTACTATCACCTTGACAGTGTGGAGCCCGTGAACCGTAAACACGCGCAGAGACTGGCCGCAACACTCAGCGGCAACCCTGACGTCAGTGTCATCCAGCTTCAGTGTCGGCAGCAGGACGGCGGTGTCGAGTGTGGCGCGTATGCTGTGCACTTCGCTGAACTCATTTGTTCGGCGATAATGCGCGGCACGCGTGTGCACGGAAATCGTTGTTTTTCAAAAAAATTCTCAGTAAACCAAATTTTCGACAAAATTCGTAAGCTAAAAACTGTTCAAAAAACACACATTCAGCCAGTAAAACAGTTAAAAACAGCAAAAATAACAACACAATCTAAATTGTCAAAAAAAGTAACTTTGTTGTCTGATAGCCACGGTCGTGGTCTGCGTGGCTTGCTACAAAATAAGCTAAGTGATCAATACGAAGTGTATAGTGTAGTGAAACCGAATGGAAAGTTAGAGCATGTAGCAAGCGACCTAGACTACGAGGCGAAAAAACTGAAAAACAACGATCATCTTATAGTTTTAAGTGGTACCAATAATGTTACACTAAATGGCACTTTTAATGTAAAAACTTATGTCAAAGAAATTGCGGAAAAACTAAGCACACTAACATTATCATGTGTACAATACCACAACGTTATGACAAACCCCACTTAAACTCCTTAATCAGAAAAACCAATATTGATTTAGTGATTGAGTCACTAAAATACGATCATTTCAAACTTGTATCTCTCGCAAGCATCCCTAGTAGTTGCTATTCATCAAAAGGTCTTCATTTAAATAGCCGGGGTAAACAAAAGCTTTGCAACCTTATTGTAAACAAAATCATTGAACCCGTAATTTTAAACTGAAGACCTATGACAAAGACATGTATTCTGCTAATGTAAATAAAAACACTGATCCCATTGAATATTCACTTAATAATGTATGTATAAACAATCTAAATAATGTATATAGTAGGCCTAATGATATGAAACAGAATAATGTTAAAATCCTTCATTTAAACATACAATATCTTAGGGAAAAAATAGATATGCTTAATATTTTTCTACAAACAGCACAACCAGATATCCTAGTATTAAGTGAGCATGGTTTGAAAAAAGAAGAGCTACTTAGTATACATTTTCAAGAGTATGATGTTATTTGTGAGTTTTCAAGGTCAGAGCATAAAAGTAGTGGTGGTTTGGTAATTTTATCTAAAAGAGAAATTAATGTAAATAGGTTAAATGTAAATATATTTTGTAGAGAAATGGTATTTGAAGTAGCAGGAATAGAAATTAGTCTAAGAAACAATGAAAAACTTATTTTATTTGGTATTTATAGACCACCACACGCCTCAAATATAGATAGTTTTTTTGGTTTATTTTACCAATTACTATCAAAGTATTTGACAAAAGTCAATAAGTTGTGTTTAACAGTTGGTGACCTAAACCTCAACTGGTTAAAAAATAATGCCGAAACAAACAGGTTAAAAGATCTTATGAAAGAATTCAATTTAATACAGTATGTTCACTCACCAACGAGGGTAACAGGCTCTTCATCCACATTAATAGACCATGTTCTATCTAACATTGGTGCTGATATGTTGCAGGTAGACGTTATAGGCACAGGATTATCAGATCATTTCGCTCAAAATATCACTGTCACATTCCAAAGCACCTCCGCGGAAAACATACCTTCATGTGGAAGCACACGAGCGATGCATAACACTTGCCCGGAAAATTTGAGAATATTAAACTATTTACTAAGCAAAGAGTCATGGAGTATTTTAAATAGTTGTTCCAATACCGAGTCTAAGTTTAAAAAATTTATGGATACTTTTGAGTATTATTTTACAATATCTTGCCCATTAAAAACCCGTTATAAAATTAATAAAAAGAAAACAAACAAACTTTGGATAACCAAAGGTATAATTATTTCTTCAAAAAAGCTTAAAGAACTAGACTACAGAAGGAAGGCTAATAAAACTAAAGAATTTATAGATTACTATACACACTATAAAAAAATCTATCGTAAGGTTATAACCGCGGCCAAAGCGTCTCATTTGTATGAGCGTCTAAGCAGTACTAATAATATAGCCAAGGAAGCCTGGTCAATAATAAATAGTGATAGGAATACAAAACCTGTTTTGTTACCTACGGATATGCCGACCCCAACGGACATGAATGAATTCTTTGCTAGTGTAGGTAAACAAAAGAGCGTAATGATAGCGGAACCACCGATACAGTCACTGTCAGACAAAACTTGCCTTAGTACACTCATGCTACCTCCTACAGACCCTGAGGAAGTATACAAAGTAATTATGGGATTAAAAAATTCAAACGCATATGGATACGACGCAATACCACACAAAGTAATTCGTCACTGTGCGATACATATTTGTACGCCTCTTTCAGACGTGATTAATTCTTCTTTGGCAGAGGGTTTCTTTCCGCTGGAAATGAAACAAGCAATCGTGCGTCCAATATATAAAGACGGAAATACAAATAACCCGGCTAGTTACCGTCCGGTTGCTAACGTATCAACAATATCCAAAGTATTTGAGCATGTATTTGTCAATAGACTACTAAGTTTTCTTGTGAAATTTAACTTAATATGTAAAGAACAATATGGCTTTGTTAAAGGAAAGAACACAACCGATGCATTGGTCAAATTTGTCACACATGCCATCACCGCCTTAGACAAAAGGTTTAAATCCTTAGGTGTATTCCTTGACATACAAAAAGCTTTTGATTGTCTAGACCACAAAATCCTCTTTCGCCGATTGTATTGTTTGGGGGTGAGAGGTGTTGCACTAGACTGGATCAAATCCTTCTTGTTAAACAGAACTCAAGTGGTCGAAATTAGAAATGTTAAATCTGAAAAATTAAAATTAGAATTTGGAATCCCTCAAGGCTCAGTGTTGGGACCAATTCTCTTCATATTATATACAAATAGTTTAACGCAAAATTTTCCTAACATAAAATTAACCATGTACGCGGACGATTTAGCCTTGCTTTTCCAAGAAAAGTCATCGGAGAATTTAGAATTAAATTGCTATTTACAACTCACAAAATTATACCAATACCTGAACTCTAATAACTTACACGTGAACCCCTCAAAATCAACAAGCATTTCTTTTTCAAGTTGTATAAATAGAAATAGTGATCCGTTAGTTTTCATGAATGAATTTTTACTGCCGTCTGAATCAAATTGCAAATATCTGGGAATCATTTTTGATAATACACTATCGTGGGATCAGCATATAAACACATTATGTTCTAGAGTAGCATCACAACTGTTTTTATTGAAAAGATATTCTAAATACCAAGACCATTTTCTTTTAAGACTTATATATACTTCCCTCATTGAGTCAAGACTGAGGTACGGCATTGTCCTTTGGGGTTCAGCATCTCATTCCAAATTTATGAGAATATTCCGGTTACAAAAGCGGGCTGTACGAATCATGGCAGGGCTACATAGACGAGCACCGTGCAAATCTTATTTTCAATCCTTAAAGATTTTGACATTGCCCTCAATATATATCTATGAAATGCTCCTATATTATAGTTTTAAGTTTGATTCAATACAGACCGGTTCTGATGTTCACTTATACAACACAAGAGCACGTGACCAACACAGACAAGCCCCTCATAGATTGCAACTAGCCTCAAAATTACCTCAAAACATGGGTCCAGAACTATTCAACAAATTACCCGCAACAATTAAATCAGAAACAAACCCAAATAAATTTAAAAAGTTGACTAGGGAATATCTCTTAGAAAGAGCCTGTTACTCCGTTGAGGAGTTTTTATAGTTTTACAAATGGAATAATAGTGGATTTATCAAGTTTATTTTAAATTAAATGTATTATTTTATTCATGGATGTACGATAAGCATTGACGACTGTAATACAATGTATATATTGTCAATTTACAGAATAAATCATTTGAATTTGAATTTGAATTTGAACATAGTAAACAAAATACTTTTTTTACATTCTTACAAATAAATGAGGTGTAATTTTTGTTCTTAATATTTAAATTTATTTATATTTACTTTTTTATATTGTTATTATAATAATTTTAATTATTTCTTTTTATTGTGTTTGTGCCTAGTACATAGAATGTAATGTGAAAGTTTAATGGCGTTTTTTTTAATTTTTTAATGGAAGCACACTTTTTTTAAATTAATAATTTCGTAAAAAATTGTGAATATTTCAAATAACTGGATGATTTAATAATGTAAGTTAATTAACAGTCATGGAAGTGTGTATTCTGGTAGTGAAGTTGTGTATTTGCGTGCGCTCACACGTAAATATTTACTTCAGTATCAAGGGTATGTAGTGGGTATATATATGTGGGAACACATTATAGGCTTTCATTTACTTTTATTAATTAGTCTTAATGTCATCTTCAAATTTGTTTATTCAGTTTTTTGTATATATATATATATATATATGTATGTATGTATATATAAAAAACCCACCCGCCCACCTATACACGTACAGTGGTACTGACCCACCCGCCTACCCATACACGTACAGTGGAACTGACCCACTCGCCCACCCATACACGTACTGTGGTACTGACCCACCCGCTCACCCATACACGTACTGTGGTACTGACCCACCCAACAACCCATACACGTACTGTGGTACTGACCCACCCACCAACCCATACACGTACTGTGATACTGAGCATTTTGTAGGCCTACTACTGTCGTAAGAAGTACATTGGTTGCAACATTTTCAAAATTTTGAACTAAAGATCCACAATAAAGCCTATCCCGTCCCATTAACGTACAATGACATTCACCCACCCGCCCACCCATACACGTACAGTGGTAAAAACGTACAGTGGTTTATATATATATATATATATATATATATATATATATATAATGTGTTATATGCATTCTTTTTTTCAGGCAGAAATATGTACCTTTTTTAAAGCAGGAATGTACTATAATAATTTCTATGCACAGTTCATAATTATTTAATTAATTAACTGATGTTTATATATTGTATCATTATTGTTATTGTAATTTTAGATCAAGTCATAAATAATGAGTGTTTATTCGTATGTTGCACTTAATGCACAAACGATTGCTGTATTCCCCAGAAATAGTTTTGTTTTATATGATAGTTCTTAGGAGCCATCACGTTCCGTTTTTTTTTTTTTTTATAATTATGAAATCAATGTCTTTTGTCGTAAATTTGGGTGTGTGTATGTCGGACCTGTCATCCTCTGGCCCTTGTCCACGGCTGGTTCACGGACCCATGGTTTCGTAGTGGCTGTACCTGTTGCCGACTGTGACGCCAAGCACGATTGCTTATCTAGTCCCCAAACACCGCTGACCTTCTCGCGTCTTATCTTGCTCCCTACCACAAATCTCTGAAGTCCTGTCATATTAAGGCACAATCCTTGCTGTGTCATATTGATGAGGTTAGAGCCATTTTTGATCATTCAAATTGTGACTTAACTGGTGTTTCAGAAACTTGGCTTAAGCCTAGTTTGGACTCAAACGAAGTTGAAATACCAGGGTATATTCTAATTCGAAATGACAGAGTGAACAAAACGTGAGTTGGAGTTGCACTTCATGTTAGGGATGGGTTAAAAGCTAATGTATTACTTACCTCACCACCTGATTACTCTGCCAAACCTGAGTATCTTTTTGTTGAAATGACCTCTATTAGTAAAAAAAGCTTCTCCTGGGAATTTGTTATCGGCCGCCCAGGACGGGACTATTCACTGAATTTGAAAATGCTTTCCTGCACCTTACGCCAAACTACGCTCATGTCTTGGTTATGGGCGATTTTAACATCAACCTTCTCATGAATAAACCCAATTCTGAATATAGACATTTGACTACAATGTTTGAATCGTGTAGCATGACTATTCTTCCTATGGACGCCACACACCATACTGCTGATTCCCACACTATGCTCGACCTACTGGTCGTTAGTGATCCATCTGAAGTCATTCGCCATGGTCAACGTCCAATTCCTGGAATTGCATGCCATGATCTAGTTATCTGTTTCATACCTATCAAACAATTCAGACAAAAGGCAAACTTTATTACATATAGAGATTTCATAAACATCGACGAACATCTGTTTTTTACAGATCTTGCACGTATCCCTTGGCAAATTATTACCGGACTACCAACGGTGGATGAAATTTCCCAATTCAATTATTGGTTTTTGGATCTCTAAAACAAACACGCCCCTTTAACCACAAAGAGAATATCTAAAAATCGTTCCACACCCTGGCTTACCAATGAAATCCGATCCCAGATGGGTAAACAGGATGCTATATACCGTAGAGTTAAAAGATCAAGAGATCCAGAACTTATGTTACAGTATCGGCTTTAACGTAATAAAGTTAAGCAAGAGCTTCGCAGTGCTAAGCTGCGATATATTCATAACTTATTTCCAGAGTGAGGAATTTCATCAGCCGCTATGTGGAGAAATTTCATCAGCCGCCAGTCTTGGTTGTGGGAATCAAAAAACCACGTATCCAGTCAATATTCCTCTAAATGATCTAAATGATTTTTTTTAATTTCATCTTCCATTCCAAACGACGATTGTTAAATCATATATAGAGGAACTCTCTAACCAACTCAATCCACATTTGCCTTTTGAAAGATTCTCTTTTAAACATGTCCTTGAAATTGATACTCTAAGGGCTTTTTGTAAAGTTACAAGTAATGCTACAGGAGTGGATGGTATTTCTATTAAGATGATCATAAAAACACTCTTTGCTGTTCTTCCAATCATTACTGCTATATTCAATAAGTCATTGGGCAAACTACTTTTCCTAGCTTATGGAAGTATGCCCTTGTTCTTCCATTAAACAAAGTACCTGTACCATCAGAAGCCTAACATTACAGGCCTATTAGCATTTTGCCCACTATTTGTAAATGCCTTGAAAAAATCATGCATTTACAAATACACATTTCTTAATAATAATAATATTCTTAATACATATCAATCAGGGTTTCGTTCCAGCCATAGTATAGAAACAGCTCTTCTCTGTGTCACAGATGAAATTCGAAGAGCCACGGATCTTAGAAAATGTACAGTATTAACTTGGTTTGATTTTTCTAAGGCTTTTGACTGCGTAGATCACTCCCTTCTTCTGGTTAAACTCCAGAATTTAGGCTTTTCAGATAGCAGCTTATGTTGGATTAAATCTTATTTAACTGATCGTCAGCAGTTTGTGCGTGTGACGACAGAACTTTAACCTTTAAATCTGTTTCATCTGGTGTCCTCAAGGCTCAATTTTAGGTCCACTGCTATTTTCCCTATGTATTAACGATATAAGCTCAGTCTTATCCTTCACTAAACATCACATGTATGCTGATGATTTGCAAATCTATGCTCACTCCTGTATTAGTACCTTAAACGAAACAATAACTCGTATTAACCTAGATATTGAAAATTTAGGCAAATGCACAAAAAATTATGGCCATTAATAAGGATAAAACACAGCTCATTATTATTTGTTATTCTCGCCTTCACACCAAATTCAATATAAACAATATCAAACAAATTCTAGTCAATGCAACCCTCTGCCTTTCTGTACCTCAGTTAACAAAGGACTTGGGAAGAAGTGCTTAGTTTTTTAAAAAGGCTTCTGGTTCTATCCAATCCCTCAAACAACTTCAATACTTTCACCCAGTAAAATAAAGCTTCGTCTTGTAAAAGCACTTGTCTTTCCACATTTCATCTATTGCAATTCTGTGCACAATGACATGACTGTGGCTTTGGCTAATAAATTTCAGGTTTGTCAAAATTATTGCATTAGATTGCATAAATATCTCTCAATTTTTTAAATTAAAAAATTTCATTCTTAAATGGGCCGTCCTTAGATTATTAACAATGTTGAGTATTTTGTTTTTAGTACTTAACGATGGGAATCCTAAATACCTCTCTCAAAACTTTCAGTATAACTCAAAAATTGGTGCAAAGGAGACACGCTCAGCCTCGTCAATATTACGTATTCCTCTTCATAGAACATCTTTCTACACTAATTCCTTTTCAGTAACTGCCTGCAGATAATGGAATAAACTTTCTCCATTCTTAAAGAGATATGACAGTCGGGTTTGGTTGACAGTATCATTGAAAGCCTTTATTTTTGAGCGGATGAGTCTGTGATGATGCTGGGGATGGGTTCTAGGATTAGGGTGGAAGAGTGTATGAGTGAGAGAATGGTAAAATCGATAATATGTTAGCAGTTTATTTTATTTATATTATTTGCTTCTTTGTAATGTAATTATTATTATTTTTCTTTAGTTTGGTTCTGTATTTCCATGTTTTAGGCTTTGTTATATTTACTACTTTAACATAAGAGGGTTAACTGTAAGAGAGGACTTATTAGTCCTAAGTTCGCCAGTTGTATAAAACACTTTTTGTACAATAAAGCCATTATTATTATTGTCTCTCAATGAAAACAGTGATTATTTGACAGCGTGTTCGGTCAGATAGCAATTGAAACAGGCTGACATTATTTTTAATTTCTGTTTTAGTTGTTTTTCTACGTCTAAGTAGGCTAATGATAAGTAATTTACGGACATTACACAAATCAATATTTATTTATTTATTCATAAGACGCCGATCGTCAATATATGGGCGAATATGGATTTCGAATGAGTGTGATGAGTGTAGATGAGCGAATGTAGTCATTGTTACAAACTAAGGCCGACTATTCTTTAGAAAGTGTCATTAATTAATAGCCCAATGACAAATGAACAGCCGGGGATTAACAGCTGATCCTTCTCAAAATGTATTGACTCTGATTGGGATCGAACTGAGAACCTTTAGCACATGAAGCTGGGATTGAACCAACTACGCTACCGACCAAACTTGAGAAAGAAATAAATTCAGCTGCACAGAATGGGTACGACGTGAATTACAGCTGCAAAAGTTCGCATGGAGCTTGTGCGAAGTTGGCAGTCTGGTAAGTTGGGAAACAAAGCGCCGCCGCTTGCCACATTCCACGGCTCGGACAAAAGCTTATCGCACAAAGCCCATTATTGGGGAATGACGTGGAATTCCTCCTTCAAGCTGTCGCACAGTTAGCGATTAATAACTTAATTAACTCTCATTTACACAATGGAGTTGTTCTAATTGGCTGTCATTTTAATAAAGTGATATTTTTTACATAGTTGTTATTAAATAAATACGAAATGAAAATTGACTTCTAAAATCTAATTAAATTGTAACTAGTTTAATTAATGATGATGGAAACACTGTGTTTATTTTATATAAATATTAACTTATCTTTATTTATCCACTTATACATATTTCCAGTAGTTAGTGTCAAATAAATAAAATAACTCCATTACATTATCATAGAACGTTTAAAGGCCACTGGATGGAGCCCTTGAGTTAGAAGCGAATGGAAGCATGCCAGAACCCAAGACGTGTGGTTTATAAGGCACACTATATATATTTATAGTATAATATACTATATATATTTATAGTAATGCATAAGGGACAAAAACACGTTCTTTAAAGGATGTTTAAGGTTTATCCATCTTCCTGTCGGCAGAACATGATTGGGTATTGTAGAGAATCGTATGAACGAAATGTATCGCAGATTCACATTTTCTCATCATCTGGAGGATTAGCCCATAAATCGGAAATGTGCAGCACCCCTCACCGCAGGGAGAAGCATATCTCTCTCTCTCTCTCTCTCTCTCTCTCTCTCTCTCTCTCTCTCTCTCTCTCTCTCTCTCTCTCTCTCTCTCTCTCTCTCTCTCTCTCTCTCTCTCTCTCTCTCTCTCTCTCTCTCTCTCTCTCTCTCTCTCTCTCTCTCTCTCTCTCTCTCTCTCTCTCTCTCTCTCTCTCTCTCTCTCTCTCTCTCTCTCTCTCTCTCTCTCTCTCTCTCTCTCTCTCTCTCTCTCTCTCTCTCTCTCTCTCTCTCTCTCTCTCTCTCTCTCTCTCTCTCTCTCTCTCTCTCTCTCTCTCTCTCTCTCTCTCTCTCTCTCTCTCTCTCTCTCTCTCTCTCTCTCTCTCTCTCTCTCTCTCTCTCTCTCTCTCTCTCTCTCTCTCTCTCTCTCTCTCTCTCTCTCTCTCTCTCTCTCTCTCTCTCTCTCTCTCTCTCTCTCTCTCTCTCTCTCTCTCTCTCTCTCTCTCTCTCTCTCTCTCTCTCTCTCCCTCTCTCTCTCTCTCTCTCTCGCGCTCCTCCCTCTCTCTTTCTCTCCCCTCCCGCTCCCCCTCTCTCTATCTCGCTCTCTCTCCCTCACTCTCTCCATCCCCCTTCTCTCCCTCCCCCCTCTCTCTCTCTCTCTCTCGATTGGATGTGAGACTCGGCAACAGACATGCCAGAATCAGTCATAATAGTAGAGCCTGATAGAGAAGCTTGAGGGCTGAGTGGAGATGTTCTCATAGGTAAAGGAGATGGTTGATGTAACAGCAAGTAAGACGTCGAAATGACCTTCTAATTTGCTTCCCCTGATCCGGAGACTTTTTCTTTCTCTCCATACTTGGCCAGTAGTTTGTTGTCACAGTATATTTTAAACTCGAATTGGAAAATGTCTACCGCCGTAGTAATTATTACTACAACTGTATATACATTAGTTGAAATCTACTCGTATTTCCAACTGCCACAGAGGCGTTCGCTGCGGGCATAAGAAAGCGACATCTGTTTATATATCTCTGAGGTGTAACTGTTCTTTGATCAATTGATTACAGTTTTTGGTTAATATATTTTATAATCTTGTAGTTTAGTATCGATATTCATTCACACCTTCTTCAGCTATTAAGAATTCAATGGATCGGTAGACTGAGGCAACACTAACAGGAACTGCCTATTTTTATTTATTTTTAATGGAGAGCTAAATCCATTTATATTAAAACAGTTAGACATAACATATTAGTATTATTATCTAATAAGAGCTAAGCCATGTACTTACATTTATAGATAAATAAAGATATCCAAGTTCCAAACACGTATTAAAAAAAAAAATTCGAAATTGAACATCAGTACGACAACAGAAATTATCGTATTTTGATGTCAAACTTCGCTCATTAATGAAGTATCAACAAATATAAAATGTATGTTATTTATGTTTGTGTACATAATATTCAAAACGTAGAGAATAGATTCGCTTAAGATTTTTACACAACTTTGCACATATATATTTAGCTCCTCAAGATGTAAACGGGAACATAGCATTTCACGACCTACCTACATTTCAGGTACGAAACGAGACAAATAAAAATAAACGTCAGTGCTGAAAAAGTAGTACTTTGACCAACTGATTTATGTGGATAGTTTGTCGAAGCAATCAAGTAATATTGTCCATGGTTATCCGAGTGGTAATTCCGATAACTGATAGCTACGAAAATTGATAAAGTAATTTATTCTGCTAGCTGCCGCCAGAGTTCTCTGCTTTTTAACGTTACCGACACTATGAAAATGTAATAATTATGGTTGTTTCCAAAACTTCATAATCAAAATTGCTGCGAAAACGTTCTAGTGTTTTCATTTTTCGTGGTAAAAGTCACTGTACATGACTTGTCTTAAGCATGGCAACGATATATCGGAAATATCGATAAATATGTTTCGATAAATCGATATATTAGTGTCGATATTATCTTTCGATAATATCGTACATATCGATATTTTGGTCCGATATATCATATACCTATATAATGACGTTATTCTCTCTCCTCAAAATCATCGATTCGATAAAAAAAAAAATTTAAATTGTCTCTTAAGCGTACAAAACATGCATTGAAATAATTGAGTAACATTATTTAGTGAGGTTAACGCACTAAAATGTAGTTTATTGTAGACCATAGGGTGGAACTGGTGACGATCCTATACGAATGTTGTTACATTATTCTTTTATATAATGTAATAAGTGAGCCGCTTTACGTAGGTATATCAATATAAGACATTTGTTTTTAATTTTACCTAGCATGTATATTACTTGTAAGAATACTAATTTTTTATTTTTTAAATTAAATAATTTAGGATCACACTTCTTAAAAATACTTTATACAAAAACAAGAACCTTGATGAGAAAATACAAGTTATTCACTGGAGCCCGGTGTACCGAGTGGAGATCACACAGGTAATTGACAGACTGTGTGGCGAGGGGCAGGTGTACGGTGGGTAGACAGATGTAGTCGCCCAAGCGTGTTGCCCGACGACACGACACGCTAGGCGAGCCACACCTGTGACACCCCTACCGTATGGACACCGCACAACTACAGTAACGCAAGTTTTCCAAGATTTTACTGGTATCCTTTCAGTAAAATTGACATTATCATCATGAGCACCCAAGAACACTCAATAAACAGTGCATTGACTGAAATACACCGTCAAACTACAGGAGGTAAAATTTTAATTTTTAAAAACAATTGGCATAAATGATGTACCATTAGTTTAAAAATAAATGTACATTTTATTAATCAAGTAACATTTTTGTACAGAGTGTGCTTTTTAGGAATTCAACGTAACAGTCTTTAACAGGCCACCATTTTGGTTTTTGTTGAAGAAAAAAGTTTAAATTTGTTAAAATTAACTTTACTTACTAGGATAGTATATATTCTAAGTTTCAACTTCCTATCAATCACGGTTGTATAGAAAGGAATTATAATGTAAAAACACAGACAGACTGATGGACAATGATGAATTTTAGGCCATTCTCTTATTAGAAGTGTTCGGGTTTTCTTCACTCCAGGAACAACCTCCTGACGTTTGTCGGTGTATTTTGGTTAGACTGCGTATATAGTCGATCACCTCGCCCATTTGTTTAGTTTGTTTTGTTTGGCAAACACACAAGTGCAATATTACAGCAGTATATTTGTCATGTTTCTAGCGAAAGGCTATGTGCGAAAGAGAACATATTTTGTGTAAAAGTTTGTACACATATGATTTCGCAATTTTTCACTTCTTTTCTCATGAGTTCGCAACGTATGATTTTTTTCATTTTTACTTACGCTATGTAATCACAGTTATGAAGACCTAACCGTATACGAACAGCCAACTTCTTTTTATTATGATTTTTGCTCTTAAAAATGAAAAAAAAATATATATATATATATATATATATATATATATATAGAAAATATAAACTTGAATCACCGAGCGACTGGATGGTTCCCTAAAACACGTTTCAAACGTCATCGTTGATAGTGTTATACTTTTTATATTTAGCTGTAGTTTTAAAGCAGACAGCAGACTAACTAAGAAGGTAAGTCCACGTTATTCGCACTAGCGGGGGCTGCCAAATACTTCCAGCTGGTGAATTCAATTTAAAACTCATTCTTCATAGCACCAGTTCGGTTTTTACAGCTCCCAAATGTTCCGGTAGGTCATTTACTCTTCCTGGTAAAGGTGTAGGGGGACCGATCTTCCATGCCCACCTGACACCATGTTCTGGTCGACCGCAAGGAATAGCTCAACGGTGGCAACGGCCACAACTTACGCGAATGGATGTGAGTGGTGTTGCAATTCGAATCAGTAATCGACCATGTCGACAATTCGATTACGAATCCCGTATTGATTACAATGGACACAACAAACAATTTTACAGGCGTAAAAATAATTAATTAATAAAATGTCTGATTTGAATATTAATTTAATTGTGTTTTAAAATTTTTTTGTTGATATCGTGACCTTGGCAGTGCCTAATTGGTTATATATTAATTTAACCCTGTTAACATTTTTATATTTAGTAGAAGTTCATTTTGTTGGGACCCCATTCTAGGATCTAGGTTAAAATGTAGATAAGTTTAAGAACGTAGTTTTATAACATGTTTGTGTAGATGTAATTTCGTTTTTAGCACTTGAAAAATGTTTGGGTTTTACCAAATCGAAACGTCGTGATTGGTAATTTTCTCGTAATGATGGCAAATGTCCAACTAACGTTGTATCCCTCATCTAATAACATGTGTTTAAGATTAAAATCGATGAAACGTGTGAGGTGGACAAATGATTTTAATATATTAATTTATTTATCAAACAGAATATGCTAAACGTGCAAGTTTTATTTTTAAACATAAAATTAAAATTTCTTCATCCTATTAGTTTTTACACTTTAGTTCGTTTATAAAACAGAAGAATATTGTCATATTTATCACCTTCTTTAATTAACAAACAGACTTTGACTAAATGCACAATTGACGTATTATAAACACACAAATCCACACACACATAAGACCAAAAAGTGGAATACAGTACAGGGCTATTTTTTCAGACACCCTGTGTATATACAATTTATTATATTTTGTAACTGACTTTTTTCACTTATTTGTAATTTCCACAAGGAAATAAATAATAACGTGGTATTAAAGTAATTTTTAGCTCATCTAAAATGCTTAAATCAATAGTAAATTTTTATGTGAAGTAAAATTTAATATTCATTCAGAAGATTATCAACAGTAAATTTTGATATAACATTTATCTATAGTCAGTTCAAGCGACACTGTAAGACAGAGAATACCACGGCGTTAACAAGCAATTCACGTACAGAGCGACATTGCGAGCAGCATCCACAAGTATTGCAGGCGCTCTGTTCTGCGGCTGTGTCTGCACGTAGTGCATTAGGCCCACTATATTGTATTGTAGTCGTACGCCATCAATATCACTTGTCTGACTCTCCACTCGTATTAATAAATAGCTAAGAAAAATCGTGCTTTTGTTGAATAATAAATAATGGGTTTAAAAACAAAAATAAGTATCATTTAAGGTGGCCTTTTCCAAACCGCCAAATCACTGCTGCGTAATCGAGAGCCATATAGAAGGTATACTGTCTTTTTCCCGCCAGGGCTAAAACACGCCGTTCTATTTCTTCTGTTCGGTTCGTGTTTATTACTATAGTTAGTTGTAATGGACACCGTATTATTTTTCAAGTTTCAATCCAGTGGATCGTGAGTTAATATTATGATTTTTTAAATTTAAAAATTTGCAAAAATGACAATTTTTCGCATACTTAACTGTAACAAATATAACGATAATATTTTTTTAAACAAAAAAAACTTAGTGCCCACTTCAACACCTCTTCGCCTATAAAATGACACTTCAACTGTTACGATACGATAGTTACTAGACAATGAAACGTCGGAATAGAAACACACGTTTGTGTGCGTTTTGCGTTAAGCGAAACAGTCTCCTTAAACACATCAGCTCTGTATAAATCCGTTAGAAATAAGAATAAATTATAGGATAGAAGAAGGCAAATCGAATATTGACAATAAGCATAACTCCCCAATGGGGAAAACTGATATTAATAACAAACATAAGACTATAATAGGGACTCTATTTATTTATTTATAATTATATTGAGAAAGTATTATTTATTTTATTAGTTAGTTAATTTTAAAATAAATCGCTTTAAATTCCTCCGAAATTTGTGCTAAAGTTTAAGTAGTTGTCTTAGAAGATTATGGTTCGTGTTATGGCATCTTAATACAATGGAGACAGTATTGTGTCAATTTTCATTGGGCCATTTTCATCCTATTAGGGGCACATTGAAGGTTCTAAATGTACGATACAGGTTTGTGTTAGTTTTTCCTTTAGCTATGTTTATATGTCATTTTCAGTTCATTACTTATTATATTTAGTAAGCATTTATTTACTATACTGTACTTTATGACAATGTTGCTGTTAACTTTAATATTTTGTGGTTTTGTTTTCCTATTAGATATTTATTTATGTGTTGAACACATATCGTGTGGAGGCGAGGAGACTAGAGTATGAAATTTTGTACCAGGGTTATGAATAATAGAACCTGCAATAAATATTATTATTACTAAAACAATATATAAGATTGCTTATTTATATCTACTGTATCGATACCCTATATACGTTATAAGGCATCGATTAGATATTTATTTGTATATATAACAATAGTAAGTAAATATTTTATAAGTGATTCAGGAATAATAATAATAAAAAAATAGTTATATGAAAATTAAATCCAAACATGAATATATTTTTGCCCTTTAAATTTTATAATGCCGTCGGATACAACAGTATGTGTTTTCTATTCGCAATGTATTATACATCCATTCTAACCAATTCTATATTATTTTTAAATCATCACCCACCACGAGTATAGTCACAAAATGCTATTAATAGTCATTTTTATTATTTTAACTAAAAATATTATTATAAAAATCAAATATTTAGTATTGTATTAGTTATTTGGCAGTTGGTACTAGAGTAGCGGTCCCTCCCCCGACGGACGCGGTGTAGCGTGCGCGACTAGTGCGCATGCGTCTCTCGGAGCCCGGGTCGAGAAGGTAATCCGCTTCAGTTCAAGCCAAAAGACCGATTCGTACGTTTCAGTCTTGGCGTTAATCTTGAAATCAATTTTTACCGGTGTGTCAGTGTTTGTGGACCTCGGCCTGTGATTAATTTTCGTTTTGTGCATTTTATTTTTCTTTACATTTTCGTTCGGTTTTTGTTGTGACGGTATTTGGTAAATTAATTAACGTATAACATGTGATTCGAAATTTAATATAATTAAAGTCAGCAAGGATTTGACAAATATAACTTGTCCCCCACAACCATCCGACGATAAAATAAAGGTGAGTTCAGAGTGTGGAGAGGTTGTACACCACCAGCGCGAATCAATCGTACACAGCTGATGTACGCACGCACGCACGCACCGCTCGTCATTGGCTCAGAGGTTAAGTTACTAATACTAATGTCGGGTTAGACGTTTGATCAATGTTTAGTGACTAATGACGACCAAAAGTCCGGCATTTTGAGGAGAGCTTCGTTTGACTATCTGCAATCATTACGTAGGGCGACATTGATTTTCTAACACACGCCGTCAGTCCGCCTTCACGGGCCGCCGGACACAAATTATTAATTTGACTTTTAATGTTCATTAAAATTAAGTAAATATAATTAAAAAAATAATAATTTATAGAATAAAAATGTTTATACAGTAGTAAAAATGTACCTCGCACCATAACCTGATCACACGTTAAGATAGAATTAACGTTACGATGTATTTCTTACGATATTTGATATTGTATTAGCATCATATATACAGTGTCTATTATGATTGTATGCATAATAATTGGGTTTATTATTTATTTGGTTTGATTTATTTTTATAATTAAAAACATAAAAGTAACAACACGTCCATCGCTAACATCCAAATATCTACATATTTTTATTACAGTAAATTGAATTATTATTAATATAATTAAGATACATAATCAAATCAAGCGTACCGTAAATATCATTAAAGCTGTATATCCATAAGTCGTTTTTATGTTTATGGCCTTTCAGTAACTACAACAAATGTTTAATATAACAATATTTATACTATAAGATAACACAATTCATAGATCGTAAATCCAATATAAAATTTATAAACGTTTTCGAAAGCAAAGCTTCCATCTTCAGGTTATGTGTAAATAAAAATTATTATTTTTTACAATTAGAAAAATATATAAATGAAAAACATCTGATTATTTAACAAAATTTAAATGCTGAGAAAAACATGTGAGAGAATCAAAGAGAAAAAAGTAAAAATTATGTTGACTTTTTTGTAATTAAATTAATCAGTCTAGAGTTTAAGATAGATTTTTATTAATATTTATACTGCTAAATAATACATAATTTAATGATGGTTTATGACGTACAAACATCTTCGAAGTTTTAAAGTTGCTTATTTATTTATGTTGTATATTTGTTTTATTTTTTACATCTAGAAGCTCTACTAATTCAGCGTAAAATAAATGTCTACTGAAAGGCAAAAATATTAATTTATTTAGTTTGGGGCGTCTCATAATCTCATCCCTTCCGATAATTAATTTATCAGATTCCAGTCAATTGATCGACGTTTCGATTAAGATTTTCATTTACTTGATTGCTAGAACTCATAGACGTATTTTTACGTCTTTATTTAATAAATTGATAATAATACAAAGTGGTTTATTGCTGAAATGATATGGACGATATTTTTTGTGTAAGTTATAAAAAACATTGTATATCTACTTTTGGTGATTCATTTTTCCATCATACCAGCGTAGACCACGAAGGTATGCATTAGCCCTTAAGCTGTAAGAACTACTTTGCCAACTCTTTTATTTATCTTGTTGTTAATAATTTTATAGATTTTTTTAATGGTTTGTTATTTATTGATTGTTTTGTTTTAAATTTTTGTTAACTCACCACTGTTGGTATTTAGAAAATAAGTTACTATTATTATAAATGCTGCTTGAGTGTTTTGTACTTTTTATGATTTATGACAATGTCCATTGCTCACAAGGCTTAAAGACAATAAATAATAATAAAAATCAATTAGTGCATTTTACATCTAGTGAGTATTGTCTAAACGCGTGTTTTTTGGCTCGTTTACGCCGGCTTGTGTTTTAAGCCTTAAAACCTCAGTACCAATTAATTAATTAGTGAATTCGTAGTAATGTGATTTCTAATTACTGAAAATTTCGTGCATTTATGCTGCAGTTTTGTGAAGACTTGTGTTTTGGCTTGCGTACGTTTGACTGATAATTAATTGGTGAACTCATAATTACATTTGTGATAATTTGTGAATAATTTGTTTGTGAATCTAGTTAAGTATATTGGATTGCTTAGGATAATATGTGTTCTAATTAGTTAAAAGACTCTTAATGAGATTATAATTAGTGAACAATTATACATAAATCCTACTACAATTAAATTGTCTGGGTACGAGTGTTAGCTTGCGTAAGTTGATTGCATTTTTAACTTTAACACGATGGTACCAATTAATTAGTGTATTCTTAATGTGATTTCTAATTAGTGAAGATTTTAAATACCTACATGTGTCTTGTAGCTAGTGAAGTTAGTCTAGACACAAGCACTAACTTGCTTACGCAGGCTTGTGTCCTAATTAATTAATGGACTCGTAGTTAGATTTGTAAATAGTGAACCTTCTGTTAGTGAGTTTGAATTAGTCTATTGTATTTGTTTGCTTACTTTAATCATTTTCTGTTGTTCGACAGGACTAATTACGGGTAGTTTTGTATATAATTTTATTTTACAAATATTGTGGCTCTAAACAAAACGACTTTCACGGCTCTAAATATTTTAAGATTTTATTGTTTACATGTCAATTTATGCGAAATCAACATTATACTCAGATTATCGAAAGTAATTTCTCCATTTTGGTGTGTTATCATTAGTTTTTTTAAATGCAAGTTCTACGGTCCCACCAGTCTTACGCCTTGTACATACGATATGTATATTGATAACTATTTATCATTATAAAAATGAACATTTAAAATGTTCCATATTGTAAAAGCCAGTGGGTTTACAACAAACTTTAGGATCTATTGTGTTGAAATTATTACTCACTAAGGGACACCCCTGCACGCTTCGCTATCATCACTCGCTACGCTCGTGAGGTAAGCTCGGCCTTTGGCCTCGCCTGGGAACTTTTAATTTTTAGGCCCTTTGTGGAACTCACCCTGCGGCCTCGCCAAGAAACTCTGCTATAGGCTCCTTTGTAAAACTCGGCCTATGGCCTCGTTGGGGGTGTTCGGCCTGCGGCCTCACTAAAGCACTCCGCTACAGCCCCATTTATGGATCTCGGCATGTAGCCTCGTGAGGAAGATCGGTTTACTGATCGCCACGACTATTAACCAGTTTGACCATGACTGTTGGTTTTTGGAGCAGTGGAGCTCCTAAACATAGACCTTTCTAAAAGCTGATGTTAAATTAGTATTTAAGAGAAGATTACCTTTACTTTTATACCCCACTCGGGTATTAGTTTAACATAACCCAATTTTGGTTTTTTAGCATATTTTTTAGGGGAGGTGGCAGAGCCCTTAATCTTTGTATCTTCCGAAATACAACGCTATTGGGATGTTGTTTGGAAGACAAATACCTACAGTTTGATACCCCACTTTTTAGTATTTATTTTAGTATTACACTTTTTTTGGTTTTCGGAGTTTGGGGGGGGGGGGCGTACACCTCTTATTAATTACACTTTTCAAAATCTGATGGTATATTTGGACTCAGAAGAAAAATAGTTTTTAACTTGATATTGTAGCCTTATTAAAGCTACTATTTATTTTTGATATGTTGAACAACTTAAATGAGAGATTAAAATAAAACTTCCTCAATGATAAAAATGTTTCTTTATTTTTCTTCTACTAAATTACTTCAAAACATTAAACTGGTATCTTCTAAAAATAATAATAAAAACGAAAATAAAAAAATCTCTTCTTTTATTGACTCAAATGGAACATAAATAAAAACAACTCTTCCAAAATAATAAATTAAATCTCTTCAGACCAGAACCTTTTTTATTAATTTAACTTCTTCAATAAATTTCTTTCAATTATTTAATCAAAAATTTCAAAATTCAAAATTGTAATAAATTGTAAATTCTTTAAATTTGTTTAAATACTGAAAATAGCTTTAAAATGGTTTAAAATTCTTTAAAATTGTAAATTCTTTAAAATTTCTTTAAATTGAAAATTGCCGTACCGGAAAGAAGACCGAATACGGTTAAAATCGCCGAGAAGAACAAACGTGGTCACTTAACGAAAGAAATCTTCAAACTGACGGAACGCTCGCAACCCTTTCACCAACGAACTTACTCCCTCTTAACTCAAGAAGCTAAACCAACCATTAGAACCCTCTAAACCAGGACATCTGAACAGGTAAGGCTCACCAAACATGTTGCCTTCAGAAAACATGTCGCATGAAATTGACAGGAAATTAACAAACGTGAATATACTGGCTATTTAGCTAATTTATATGGGAAAAAACTACTTTTTTATTTGAAAGGGAAAGATTCTGAATTTTTCTCAAAACTTGAAGAATTTATATCGAAAACTTTTGGTAAAAGAACCAAACACCTAAACATCTCAGTTCTTACAATATTTAACATTTTCTAAACACAATCTTCTAAAATAATTATAATGAAACAATTAACAATTGTTACAATATCCCACTTGAGTAGATAAGATAAGTTTTTAAAACTTTTATATTTTAAAAAATTCAGTTTTTGGGCCCACGATATCCCATATTTTTAAGTTTTTAAGCTGAAATTCATGATAAGGTACAAGTTTGTTACGTGTGTAGAACTGTGAAGGTTTGAAACTTTTACTCGAGATTTTTCTCAAGTTAGGTCAGAAATACTACTGTTTTGTGATTTCTCCATAAGAACTACATTGGGGCAGTTTTGGTGGGGGTAAAAAAGGCTGCAATTTCGGAACTATGAAGAATATTTCAAAATCCCTTCTTATTATACGCCTACAATATAAGATCAATCATCCTACAAAATTTCAGCCTCTAAGGTTTAGTGGTTTTCGTGAAACAGTGATTAGTGAGTGAGTGGTATTTGGCTTTTATATATATGATGTTTTTATCTTAATATATATAATCTAAAAACGATGTACTCACTCGTTACGAAGTCTCCAAAACCACAGAACAATGTTAATGAAGTTTGGAGGAAAGTTAGCTTTTGTATCATAAAGACCAACTAAGAAAGGAATTCAAGTTCTAAGGGGTATAAATTGTCCCCCGACGTTTCTTTTTTCCGTAAGAGTAATATTGTCTTTAATTTAAAAATTAATTTCGAACAACTGATTAAAAAACATGACACAAAACGTTACTATTTTAGTTTTCACTGTGAAATATTCAAGGTCGTCTCTACTAATTCTGATATGGTTGCACTGTTTTCCATCCCCTAAAATAGATTTATAAAACTTTATTTTGGAAAACGGCAGCAGGCTGAACTTTTATATTGATCACGGAATGTGGGTAAGCAAGCGTAGAGAACCACTCAGTAGCGAAGCTAGCTATTTTATATAAATGACAATTATAAAAGAGTTTGTCCCAACATTCAAATTAATTAAAAAAAATATAAATATTTGTTGTAGTTTAGGCCCCATGTTTAAAGGCATTTTCCTTAGTTTGAGAAATTCAATTTAGGCTGCCGTCAAGTACTTTTAAGTATAACTAACTGTGGAGTTCGGTGGTATATAGATTACCAGTATGAAATGCAACGTGAATCAGTAGTCAAGGCCGTGCGTGATTGTCCCACCAATAAGAGCCACCGCTAGGCTCGATAATCAACTAAGGCAGTGTGAGGGTGGATGTTCACCCCAACTGACAACAGCCAGCTCATTACCTAATAATTAATCCAGTTTTAGCCGGTTTCCTAGATGAGAGCGTAATTTACCACACGCCTGGGAAATCAGAAAGGGTCACCTGATAATGCATTAACGTGTTTACGTTTAGATTAAATATCACATTCAATAAAATATCTTTTCCTAACCCTCCAGTCTCTTTACATATGTAATATTTTAATAGCTTAGTAAAAATATTATTTAACAATTACCAAACGGATACCGATTGTCAAGAAATGGGTGAATAAGAGGAGATAATGAGTGTGGTCAGTGTAGATGGACGAGTGTAGTCATTGCTACTAAAACTAAGTTTCTTAGAAAGATCCATTTCTTTATAGCCCAATACTCAGAGACACTGAGGCACGTAAAGTTTTACGTGGAATCCGAAGCACGTAGTATTGGTCTGATTTTCAAGTAACTGAGAAGCCTGATACTCAGGTCTCTTCCCTTCACAACATCCGGACCATGTAAGAAGGACACCTCAGACATCTTTAGCAGTGTCCACGTAGATGGTAATCATTGATCAGATGCTACGTCCAGTATTAAGAGGACCGAGCGTAAAACCTATCTCGTACAATTTCAAAAGTACTTTGTACCAAGTAGGATATGCCACGAATACCGTCAATACAGTTAATATTTTCACAATTTATTAAAACATTTAAATACAGATAGATAGATAAGCATTTTTATTCACAAAAACATTAATTACAATATAAAGATCATATAAACGGTGTAAATAGTTCCCCTCATGGGCACATGCCTGTGGGAGGGGAACGGGCCACTACCAGCCAGACGTAAAATAAAATTAAAATGTTACTATTATGTAAACAAATAAAAAATAAAAAGGTATGTAAATAAAATTATGTTTCATAACAATTATTACTTAAATTACAAAATTACAAAAAGACACTTTTATAAACTAAATTTCCTAACATTAGAAGCCACAGCAAATAAAATTAAAATAAAAACTAATAATAATAATAATAAAGGGTACTGTAATCCGCTAAAAAAACTACCATAAAACCTGACCTAAAACCTGGACACATTTCACATTTACATACACTTGCCCACGCCCATAATTACATAATACAATTGTCGATACATGTTTTTAGCTATATAAAAAAAAAAAAAAAAAAAAAAAACGTGTAAGGATTGCAGGAATTGTACGGAATTGCAGAGTAACACTTCCAAGCGATAAGGGTTAGTGTTACAGTAGTTCCCATTGGCAACAGGCCAGTACACAGACGTCACTGCGAGTATCGACTGTGGTGCCTTGAATGACTTGGGATTGTAAGGAATTGCAGAGTAACACTTCCAAGCGATAGAGTTAGTGTTACAGTAGTTCCCATTGGCAACAGGCCAGTACACAGACATCACTGCGAGTATCGACTGTGGTGCCTTGAATGACTTGGGATTGTAAGGAATTGCAGAGTAACACTTCCAAGCGATATAGTTAGTGTTACAGTAGTTCTCATTGGCAACAGGCCAGTACACAAACGTCACTGCGAGTATCGACTGTGGTGCCTTGAATGACTTGGGATTGTAAGGAATTGCAGAGTAACACTTCCAAGCGATAAGGGTTAGTGTTACAGTAGTTCCCATTGGCAACATGCCAGTACACAGATATCACTGCGAGTATCAACTATGGTGCCTTGAATGACTTGGGATTGTAAGGAATTGCAGAGTAACACTTCCAAGCGATAAGGGTTAGTGTTACAGTAGTTCCCATTGGCAACAGGCCAGTACACAGACGTCACTGCGAGTATCGACTGTGGTGCCTTGAATGACTTGGGATTGTAAGGAATTGCAGAGTAACACTTCCAAGCGATAAGGGTTAGTGTTACAGTAGTTCCCATTGCCAACAGGCCAGTACACAGACGTCATTGCGAGTATCGACTGTGGTGCCTTGAATAACTTGGGATTGTAAGGGATTGCAGAATAACACTTCCAAGTGATAAGGGTTAGTGTTACAGTAGTTCCCATTGGCAACAGGCCAGTACACAGATATCACTGCGAGTATCGACTGTGGTGCCTTGAATGACTTGGGATTGTAAGGAATTGCAGAGTAACACTTCCAAGCGATAAGGGTTAGTGTTACAGTAGTTCCCATTGGCAACAGGCCAGTACACAGACATCACTGCGAGTATCAACTGTGGTGCCTTGAATGACTTGGGATCGTAAGGAATTGCAGAGTAACACTTCCAAGTGATAAGGGTTAGTGTTACAGTAGTTCCCATTGGCAACAGGCCAGTACACAGACATCACTGCGAGTATCGACTGTGGTGCCTTGAATGACTTGGGATTGTAAGGAATTGCAGAGTAACACTTCCAAGCGATAAGGGTTAGTGTTACAGTAGTTCCCATTGGCAACAGGCCAGTACACAGACGTCACTGCAAGCATCGACTGTGGTGCCTTGAATGACTTGGGATTGTATGAAATTGCAGAGTAACACTTCCAAGTGATAAGGGTTAGTGTTACAGTAGTTCCCCTTGGCAACAGGCCAGTACACAGATATCACTGCGAGTATCGACTGTGGTGCCTTGAATGACTTGGGATTGTAAGGAATTGCAGAGTAACACTTCCAAGTGATAAGGGTTAGTGTTACAGTAGTTCCAATTGGCAACAGGACAGTACACAGACGTCACTGCGAGTATCGACTATGGTGCCTTGAATGACTTGGGATTGTAAGGAATTGCAGAGTAACACTTCCAAGTGATAAGGGTTAGTGTTACAGTAGTTCCCATTGGCAACAGGACAGTACACAGATATCACTGCGAGTATCGACTGTGGTGCCTTAAATGACTTGGGATTGTAAGGAATTGCAGAGTAACACTTCCAAGCGATAAGGGTTAATGTTACAGTAGTTCTCATTGGCAACAGGCCAATACACAGATATCACTGCGTGTATCGACTGTGGTGCCTTGAATGACTTGGGATTGTAAGGAATTGCAGAGTAACACTTCCAAGCGATAAGGGTTAATGTTACAGTAGTTCTCATTGGCAACAGGCCAGTACACAGATATCACTGCGAGTATCGACTGTGGTGCCTTGAATGGCTTGGGATTGTAAGGAATTGCAGAGTAACACTTCCAAGCGATAAGGGTTAATGTTACAGTAGTTCTCATTGGCAACAGGCCAATACACAGATATCACTGCGTGTATCGACTGTGGTGCCTTGAATGACTTGGGATTGTAAGGAATTGCAGAGTAACACTTCCAAGCGATAAGGGTTAATGTTACAGTAGTTCTCATTGGCAACAGGCCAATACAGAGACATCACTGCGAGTATCGACTGTGGTGCCTTGAATGACTTGGGATTGTAAGGAATTGCAGAGTAACACTTCCAAGCGATAAGGGTTAATGTTACAGTAGTTCTCATTGGCAACAGGCCAGTACACAGATATCACTGCGAGTATCGACTGTGGTGCCTTGAATGACTTGGGATTGTAAGGAATTGCAGAGTAACACTTCCAAGTGATAAGGGTTAGTGTTACAGTAGTTCCCATTGGCAACAGGACAGTACACAGATATCACTGCGAGTATCGACTGTGGTGCCTTGAATGACTTGGGATTGTAAGGAATTGCAGAGTAACACTTCCAAGTGATAAGGGTTAGTGTTACAGTAGTTCCCATTGGCAACAGGCCAGTACACAGACGTCACTGCGAGTATCGACTATGGTGCCTTGAATGACTTGGGATTGTAAGGAATTGCAGAGTAACACTTCCAACCGATAAGGGTTAATTTTACAGTAGTTCCCATTGGCAACAGGCCAGTACACAGACATCATTGTGTGTATCGACTGAGTTACCTAAAAAACTTGGCATTGTATCGAAATGAAGTAGTGTACTTCCCAGTGATAAAAGTTAGTAGTTAAGCGACTGTTCATGTTAGTTTAAGATATAATAAAGTGTAGTATCTTACCAGTTATACTATTATAATGTCTAATATATTTTCGTAGTATTCAAATTACTTATTGTTATTTCAATATTTTTTTTAGACCAACTTGCATGCCTCTTGTTATATCAATGTTTTACTTCATAATAAACTATCCAGCTGGTAATTTTCCTGCTAGATATTATATAATAGTCAATCGGAATACAATATCTTACCACAATATGAAAGGAGTTCTCGAATGTTTTTGTAAAGAATTTATTTATAGACATACGTCTGTATACGGAGAAGTGGCGTGAGTGAGTACAAACACGCACAACCCTTGTCAAACCCATTTATAACTTCAGTCGGATGTAACTGGTTTGATCAGGTATAAACTAACGTTATGTATTTATGCTTCTATATGTCCAAATCTTTGATGCAATTAGTTGAAAATACAATAATTTTATTGATAGCAAAATATTTTTGAAGAAAAAACGTTTTAAGTGCTAACTTCGGTAAAAAATGAACGAAAATACAAAGACATTTACTGTAGATAATCTGACGTAAGATCTGACGTTTTTGTGGAACAAACTGTAAATAAGATATACATATGATAAATAAAATAGAATACAAATTAAATTAGTTGACTATGGTATTTTAGCTTGAAAAAATTATTTTTTATGAAGGAAATTGCGTTCTTTTTATCCACCAGTACCAACCACGAAGATGAAGATTAGAGGACCATAATACACATAAGCTAGTAACCTCCATCTTTTCTTCCTTTATTCTTTCTTTTGTTTTTTTTTTACATTATTCTTTCTTCAATAACATGATTAACATGTGAATGTAAAGTGATGAGTTAACAGAATAGATAGAGAGTTATATGAGTGCCAAAGCCATCAAGAGTTTTTATTTTCTTAGGGAGAGACAGTGTAAATGTAAAGAGAGTGGATTGGCAATATAGTTCATATTAAAAGAGAGGGCTGTAGCCCCCTCCCCCTATCCTCCCACTACCCCTCCCCGACATATTTTATGAACAAAAATATATATTACTTTTTTTTTAACATATATATTTTTTAATATATATAAATTTTTTTTAACTTTTTTATATATGATATATATATGCCCCTTCCCCTATCCTCCCTTTACCCCTCCCCGACATATTTTATGAACAAAAATATATATTACTTTTTTTAACATATATATATTTTTTAATATATATATATATAAGTTTTTTAACTTTTTTATATATGATATATATATATATATATATATATATATATATATATATATATATATATATGTATATCATATATATTTTTGTTTATGAGAGATAAGATTAAACTTATTTAAATCGTCACTGTGAGTTAAAGTAAGGTTGTTATTGGAGTTGTTACGTGCGTCAATGGTCCAGCATCTTATCACATTAACGACTTACACATTCTCAGATACAGGCCAGTGTACAACAACATTAGGGGACATTATTGCTTATCTGACCGATGTCAAGGTCGACATAAGTGGTCGACAATTCACTGGGTAAACCCACAATGTAAGAATTCGCGTGATGTAGTACGATCACATGGTCGCCAAGTCAAAACTGTAGTTATGTGATTGAGTGACTGAGTACAAACACCTGGTTACCAAATCAAAACTGTAGTTAGAGGAGTGAGTGACTGAGTACAATCACACCTGGTCGCCAAGTCAAAACTGTAGTTATGTGATTGAGTGACTGAGTAAAATCACCTGGTGGCCAAGTCAAAACTATAGTTTACATGAGTGAGTGACTGAGTACAATCACACCTGGTCGCCAAGTCAAAACTTTAGTTACACGAGTGAGTGACTGAGTACAATCACACCTTTTCGCCAAGTCAAAACTGTAGTTATGTGATTGAGTGACTGAGTACAATCACCTGGTGGTCAAGTCAAAACTGTAGTTACACGATTAAGTGATTGAGTACGATCACCTGGTTGCCAAATCAAAACTGTATTTACACGAATATGTGACTGAGTACAATCACCTGGTTACCAAATAAAAACTTTAGTTACACGAGTGGGTGACTGAGTACAATCACACCTGGTCGCCAAGTCAAAACTGTAGTTATGTGATTGAGTACAAACACCTGGTCGCCAAGTCAAAACTGTAGTTATACGAGTGAGTGACTGAGTACAATCACCTGCTCGCCAAGTCAAAACTGTAGTTACACGAGTGAGTGACTGAGTACAATCACCTGATTGCCAAGTCAAAACTGTAGTTACACGAGTAAGTGATTGAGTATAAGCATCTGGCTACCAAATCAAAATAAATTGTCGGAGGTGAGTCTGTATAGTCACCTGGTTACTAAATAAAAAATGCAATAAAGCGAGTTGTGACCAATTAGTTACCGACTAACAACCAATTAGTTACCAAATAAAGGTTAGGGATCAAGGCAAAGTCGAACGAATAAATGTTTGAAGTCAACTACAGTGAATGATTTACTAGCTAGCCTACATTTTACACTGCGCATAACTTAGGATGCTGTGTGGTTTTCTGTGAAGTGCTATTCACAAGAACTTTGAATGATTTTTTTATAAGAACTCTAGCTATTAGGAAAATCCCGTGAAATGGTATTTTATATTAATTGAAGAATCTCAAGAAATGATTCTGAATCTTGTTTTTTACTCATATAGTAGGTCTATATTACGTCAGTATTTGTTATAAAGTATGAATTTGTAAGTGTGCGTGAGCGAGAGGTTGGAAAAAAGAGCTTCTAAATTATAAAGATAGCAGTGTATTTTTTTTTTTTTGGTTCGATTAATCATAATTTCCGGGAAAATCCTTTTATTTATATTAAGAGAGTTGAACACCTGAGCATTGCTACGTGAAATAAACACTAAAAGAATGGGTTTAAAAAAACCTGGCTACGGAGATTGGGGCAACTAAGTGATGCTACACTTACGAATGTAATTTCGATAAATATTGTTCAGTAGGTTTTACGGTGCTAAAGCTAACTTCCGTAACATTTACTTGGATTTTGTGATGAGTTAGAAAGTGGTACCAAAACCAAAAAAAGTTCGACTTTGCCTTGATCCCTAACCTTCATTTGGTAACTAATTGGTTGTTAGTCGGTAACTAATTGGTCACAACTCGCTTTATTGCATTTTTTATTTAGTTTATATATAGTGTACATTGGCCGATAGACCTTGCTTCGTTACGGGGTGGTTCTCTACACTTTCTTTCCCTTCCCTCCGTGGTTTTCTCTAAACCATCACGTCAATATGATACATAGCCTGCTGCCGTTCTCCAAGATAGAAAGTCTTTATAGCATAAAAAAACCACATAAGTTTAATTTAGGGGGTGCAAAGTAGTGCAATCACAGTAAGTAGAAATATGCTTGATCACTTCACAACGAAAGCCAAGCTTTTGTGTCGTGCTTAAGTTTTTTTGAATCAGCTTTTTGAAATGGATTATTAATAAAAATAAACAGACACTTTTCTTTTTGCAATAGATGTTGTTTATCTGAAATATTACTTCTCTAGTGGCGCATACTGGTCCCGAGCACAACAACGCGGCGAGTGAGGGCGGTAGGGCTGGCCTGCGGCCAAGCACGCGTGAGCTTACAACGTGGCTTGGCCGCAGGCCTCGGCGATCATGGCTTGTTTATTGTTGATTATACAAGTACTGTTATATAATACGGAAATAAGGGTTAACTACTTGGACACTCAGGCGAAAAATTAAAACTTTAACTCGGTATTCATTTTTTATGTTTTCTTTAATAATAATTATAAAAAAATAAGTTTTTTGTAAAGGGTTAAACTTGATGAAGATTATTGTGAAATTTAAAAAGAAACCACGTGGTGAATATACGTTGTAGTTTTTCATAAGCAATTTAATTAAAATTTATTAATTTGAAATAAATTTGTGCACCAAAACTTTTTTCATTTTATATCTTAAAAAAAAGTAAAATCAATTAATTTCAATTACTTTATATTCTTTATAGGTTCTCATGAAAACACGTTCGATTTTTCTTTTTATCTAAATATTTTCTCACTTTCAGATTACGGTATGAATTAAAAAATTTAAATACATTTGTTATGAAGTTTTATGCATTTATTAAAATTGTTATACATTTTGTGATAAAAATCGTTATACACGTTGATAATAAACAACAGACACTACCACAAATTCCCTTTATTAGACAACCGATTTGGTAAATAAATAAAATAATATTAGTCGATTATTACAAAACTTTGAACCCCCAAAAGTGAACGTTTTACAAAATGCAAAAACACATCCTTTCCAAAATAAACTATACCTCAACTAGGCTCCCTCATTGGGAAATCAGTCAAAAATTTATTGCAAAATTTTACTGCACAGGAAATAGTGAACAATACACTCAATTGTTGCCATTGATATGGACACAAGTAGATAAGTCTGGGGTGTCTATGTTGGGTGATAATCAGGGTTCGGATGTTATGTAGCACAGAGAATAGAGTATCATGTTTGTACAAGTAGACCTAGACTACCGCGTTTTTTTTTTTTTTTTTTGAAAAGACAATTTTCAGAGTAATTTTAGCATTTGAGTGAGTGATCCAGTTGTTTATACATGTTTAATACATACCTAAAATACAAAAACCTGTACAATGGGAGAGAGCAAACTGATTAGAATTGATTTATATTCTGAAAGCAGCTGAGGTCACTATATTTTCCCATTTTGGTTTTGGAAACATTTTATGCTAATTTTCTACATCCTAAACAAGTGGTTTTTTTGTTAGTAGAATCACGAAAATAAGCTGGAACCCTTTTTTTGCTAAGATGGATGATACACGATTACGTTATCCACGGGTATTTGACTGGTAAACACAACCTGTACAAGAATGAAATTGTAACAGTTTGATGATAATTTATATTTTTGGATCCACAGGAACTTCAGATCTACGTTACAAAAAACCACTACCCAAAAAATGTTATCATAAAAATGGATAGTTTTTTCCTAAGGACCACATAGTAAAGGCTTAGCCCTAAAGGTCTACTTCAATTCGTTCCAGATTATGTACGTTTGATCCTAAAATAATTGTAAAATCACAATAATAATGTTTGAACGTGCATAATCTGGCATCTCTATAGAAGCAGGTTTAACGCAAAGCCTAGATTGTTTGGCCATTTAAGAAAACATTCGGCATCAATTATTGGCTATCGAACGTTTTTCCCTCGGGAGGCGAAATTTAAGTTTTCCTGACTTCCACTAGTTATGTATCAATTTTAATCATACATCATAAACCAGAAACCTCCAAAGTGACGCCCATACAACAACCAACTTGAATTAAATACAAAAAAAGAAAAAAACAACAATTTAACTAGGATAAAACAGAAAATATATAAAATGGGGTGTGATGAAACTCCAGAGAGTTATATTTTTAATCATAGTAGTAGGTTTTATACATACAAGTTAGCTGTTCAGTTCACAAGATAAAGTTCAAGACTCACTAAACACTTTTTCCACCGTCGGCGAAGAAATTGTGTACCTGAGATTTGAAGTTTGTTTACTAAGAAATTACGTGAACTATGAAAAAATCAAGTCACACAATTGTTTTGAAAATCACTCTCTTTACTACAACGTGATCATTCAAGTAATTTTACTGTCACTAGAAACCAAGACGAAGACAATTCAGGAATATTACACGACCTTTTTTCTTGAAAATTAAAAAAAATTCTGAAATATTATATACGAATATTTCTGACTGTAATGTATAACATATGAATGTGATACAATAACGGCTTTTTGAGTAATAAAAATGTAAAGTTGGTGCACTTGTTTTTTATTCTAAGTTCAAATTATTAAAACTTGAAATAAAATCTGTAAATGCATATGTCATAATGTAAAATTAAACGAGGAAAACAGTGGCGTGGCTTAGATTTTTCAAAGATATCTTAGTTTTTTTGATAAAGAACCTTTAAACTCAGGTAATCTTAATTTCTTCGCCGAGAGTATTATTGAAAGAAGATAGTAGCAATATACAAAACACTAACTAATGCACATTAAATAAAAAAAAAAATACAAAAATATTCAAAGGAAAAGTGTCGATTGTGTTACAACCTTTTAACCATATTTGCTATGCTTAATTTATTAAAGTCTATTACCACGACTTTATTAAAGTAGTGACCATAACTGTGGCTTTTAGACGTTGAGTTGACTCGAAGATACAGGATAATGTGTACACGCTGTCAAATGTCAAACTGCCCGTCAAATACGTCAGTTCTGGCCGCTCTATAAAGGAATAGAGTTGTTTAATCTCTAGGCAAACATCGGCAGGCGTCAACGAGGCTAGACACTAGACATAGGCCGTTGATTACCATGTGGTACAGGTGGCAGTTCACAGCTCGACACAGGTTACCACCCAGGAGCACTTAGTAAGAGTCAAATATACTGAGTAATTCCCTCACATTCAAAACAGATTGTAAATCTACCCACATTATCGTGGAAGACTTTTTAAAATCTTTAAAGTGAATGTGAATACTGAAATAGGTCGATTGTTGGTCAGACTCAGTTTGCAGGAAAAAAATTATTTTTATTAAATATCTAGCCAAAATCAATTAAAATCAATAAATTACCTATTGTTTTTGATTTCCGGTGATGACAGGTATAATTAAAGTGTCACATTATGATGCAGTTTAGTGTCAGCAATTCATAACCAATTAATATGGCATGCCCATACAATTTCAATTTACATAAAATTTACGTTCACCATTCCAAGTTTATGCCATTTTACTTACATACATGGAATTTGTGAGACTAAAAAAAAATTTCTATCAATTTATCAATATATGTATAACATACAATAGCTTTTAACAATATCTGATATCCTTTGCTTTGCCACGGGATGGTTCTCTACGCTTGCTTACCCTTCCCCCAAAGGATCTCTCTATACCATCACATCAATATAAAAAAGTTGTTGTCGTTTTTTCTAGATAACAAAGTTGTATAATCTAGAAAACCATGTAAAGACTTTAGTAGGATACAAAGTAGTGTAATCATGTCATAGTTAGTAGAAATTATTTTAACACCTCACAATGGAAACCATGCCTTGTGTCATGTTTATGTTTTTATAACAGCGTTTTGAAAACAAATTATTATATTAAACTATAAATAGTTTTTTAATTAGCATAATACGTGTTGGTACATATACAGTACAAGTAAACGTCACATAATACGTGTTGGTACATATACAGTACAAGTAAACGTCACACAGAAGAAATTCTTTTGTGAATCCCTGTGGTCTGAGGAAGATGAGCGTGGTTCACCGAAATCGATCACCATAATATTTGTGCATTTTGTATTTGTATTGTAATAAATTTGTGTTGTGTGACGTTTACTTGTACTGTATTAAATTATATTACAATGTTATGAAAATAAGTAAACGTTGATGGCCTGTTTCTACTCCATAGGAATGGAATTTCGAAAAATCCTTTCTTAGTGGGTCGCAATGATATAGAAGCTAGCTTTCCTCCAAATAATATATATAAAAAACAGACTTTGCAGTTTCGGAGATTCGTACTAATTTTATATTATTAAGATTATGAAATACATTCGATATCCATCATGGAATCTCATTGCTTGTGTAGTTGCTGTAGTAACGATGTATGTAGTAAATTACTAATGTCTGCACTATATGTTCCCTAATATGTTAATTAATTCATTAAAAAATGTGAAATATCAATGTTTTTTTAAAATTGTTTGTTTAATCGTTTAGCGGTGAAATAAGTTAGCCAAATAGACAAAAACGATTCTATATAAAGCACAGACATGAAATATAGCCAATCACAATTCACAAACAGGTGACTTGGTCAAGACGAGTGGCTTACTGTTTTCTTCTCGTGGGATGTATATGGCAAACAGAGCAGAGCGAAGGGCGTCTATTGGAACAGGTGCGATAATGCCATAACTTGCGATAACATTGTATGAAGGCGGCATTCTGGCTGTGACTGATAAGGAGTCAATAGCGGCAGAGATAGCGGTCCTGGGCAAACAAGACGGACTCGTGTCGTGCCGACTGTCTGAGACGATTTCATCTTTCTCCTTTTGGAGGAATCAGAAACTACCCATCAATGATTTACAGTTCAGACTATCAGATATGAGTCGCCGACACAGCTTTTGTGCTTATTTTAAGGCGAATGTCAATGATTATTTGAGTGTAGGATGACCTGCGTAGTCTGGTTACTAACTGATTTTAACTTATGCTCAGAAAGAGCAATTTAATAATAGCCCAGTAGCCAGAGAAACTAAGGGACCTACAGCTTTACGTGGAGTCCAAACCACGTAGTATTGGTCTGAATGGTTTGATTTTCGACTAATTGACAAGCTTCATACTCAGTCCTCCCCCCTACAAAAATCCGGAAACTTGACTATCACTCAAAATAGACTTCTCTTGTAGTGGTCACGTCGATGACAACCATTGAATTTACGCCATGTCTGTATTAAATAGGACCGAGCATATAATCTATCGCCTACAATCTCCACAACACTTTGTCTCCAAATAGATGGGTTACAGCACTGCGCCACTAGCACCGATTTATTAATTGAGTTTTATTTTAACTGTACGATTGGTTTATTTAATTTTTATTGTATTGTATTGTAGTACTTTTCAAAAACCTTCTAAATACATTTTTTTTTTTAATACAATCGCTTAGTTAACATTTGGCATGACACATAAGCAGACGTTATACATTTTAAATAATTTCTTTAACTTAAAAATTAAGGGTTGTACACTATTGAAATTGCGATCTTAGCAAAAGTTTTTGAACTTCTGAATATTTAGATTTCATGAGGAAATGTTCGGGCATCAATAGAGGTCTGACAAGATATGCAGCACATAGCAGCAATACCATACTTCCATCAATACAAGGAAAGTAATGGGAAATCGACCACCTGTTGTGTGCATGGAGAAGTATTGATAAAAATTGACTAAACATTCTCTGTAACGTTCATAAATTGTCTTGCCGGTATTATTTTTGCCAGATGGGTCATTTATCAAAATCCTTTCCATCAGATTCATAAATAAACTATGCGGCATCTGAGTGACATTAATTACGAAACGTTAAAGCAATGTGATTACAAGTGTATTTACATTGTATTGAATTGTATTGTACAACAAGGAGACATAATACGTGACACAAATATAACACGAGATCTAAACATATCTACTTTGCTTGAGCCAAAGTCTAAAATTAGAACAAAGGGATCTATTTATATTTTCCTCTGCAGTCAAACACTTGGTTCCAAGTTCCTAGTTAGCAAAATACGTTTTTGCAACGTAAGTGTTCTCATTTCTTTGTTTATTTGATAAATTTCAACATAATTATTGCAGAGATAAATTGAGGAGTCATTATTTGAATAAATATTGGTAACATGTATATATTTCTTTTATTTCTATTTAAAAACACTTAAAATATCAATATATTAGCATAAAAAGATTCCAATAAAGATAATATAAAACCGAAAATCGTCTTTTACATTATTAATAAGAATGTGTCAGTTTATCATAGTCGTATGTTTAACTATGATATGTCGATATGTGTCGGTTTAGACAAATGTGTTTGGGGCTCTTACGATAAACCTTTTAAACTGAATTTCTTTTCCTGTTTTTTTAAATTCATATTCAAAATGAGTAGATTACAGCTTCATTGTTATTGATGTAATTATAAAACTTTTTATTCAGATTTTAACATATTTTTCTACTTTTAAGTATTTTCTGTTTTATAACTAAACAAGTTATCATTTGTTTTTAATTGCAATTTTGTAGACACTGTTTTATTAGTATCAGACACATCATTATAATTCTGTTTATACTCCAGCGTTCTCAGTAATTGGATATTCGGCCTATTGAGGGAGCTTTTTCAGTAATATATATATCAACTTTAGCTACTTGAATATTTAGTTTACATTTTACGTTATGTATCATATTAAAGTTATGTATACTGTAAAGTTGAGCGTTTGCTGTATTTTCCAAAATGCTCCAATAAGAATTTATTTATATAGTTTTTATAAATACTTTAGAATATTAGTGAAAGTAAGGTAAGGATTATACTTTTGTTTCTTTGCCACCGTGTTGGTATTTTTTGTTTGAATATTATTATTGTATTGTAACCCCAAAACAGGTCTATGATCTAAAGGCCTTGTTTATTTTAAAAATATATTTATATTTAATTGTTACTACTAGAGTAATTGTTACTACTAGAACTGCAGGCTATGTAACTCTATGTATGTATTATGTATGTGTGTGTATTTTTTCTGCTAAGGAAGTATTGAGAGAATAGCCATTCAATGGTATAGTTGTTTTGTTTTTATATCTATAAATATGTATGTGTAAAATGAGAAAAAAATTATTTCTATTATCTTAGATAAATTACCCAAGGAGTGATGATTGAGTTGGCTCTTCGAAATTCATTTGACGCCAATTAATTTCAAGGGCGTGGTTAGAGTAGAGAAGGAACGGAGGCAATTTTAACCCCTCTCGGCCAGGACAAACATTTAGTGATTCCTTACAGTGAGCCATTAGTTAGTAAATATATCAGTTAAAGATATATTACTTTAGTAGTTGTCGAGTGTTACTCGCTGAGCTTCCTGATTTGTGTAGGGATTTACTTCGAGAAACTTTATGAAATAAAGTTAAGTAAATATGTAATACTTGGGTCCCACCTGATTTTGAAAAAAATCTTTTTAACTAGTTAATATTAATGCCACGAACACGAATCCATGGATATTTTTTGGTGGAAATACAAAATTTTGTAAAAAAAATTGAAAAAAGAATAAATTTTGCAAAAAATGCATGACGCATTAATGCATGTAGTTTTTCTCGTGGATAAAAATGAATCATAACTGAGATGTAAATAGAAATTGGGTTAGATTAGGTTAACTGTGAATACATGATGCTAAATTAATCTAACCTAACTAACATAACCTAACCTAACTTGTTTTGTTAGATGTCTCAGTTTTTATTTATCGTAGGAAGAAGTGGATGTTATATTCGTGTGTAGATGAATAAACTATCTAATATTAATGTGTTGTACATATATTTTGGTGAAATATGTTTTTCTTTTTTTTAATATCTGTATTTCTACAGAAAAATTCCTATCGCGTTTTTGTTGTTCATATTGATTAGTTAAAAAATAGTAAACATTTGTCGGAACGCCTACTACATTCCACATTTACCTAAAGTTAATCACTTCTGTTTACTTCCAATTTGTGACGCAACGTTTTTTGGCCCATTCATCAGTTCGCTTGTAAATAATGCTCATATATATATATAGGCCAAGTCGTCATCTATAGGCTATGTAGTGGTCACTCTACACACGGAGTCTTCCCGCATATAACAGAGAACTTGCTTCGATGGTATTTGCTTTTAATTTTCTGTTTGTAAAACGTTCTTAGCTTGAAAATCTTTTTCAATTATTTTTGACATTATGTTCGTGTTTTGTAAATAACTTTTCTTTCTTTTAAAAAAGCAGAAGCCGATCTCCCTTTTAACTGTAGCCTACTCAGCCCATTCTCCAAAGACTACTGGTATGTGTGGGGTACCTATCAGACATAAGTAAGGGAGTAAGGAGGAGAACCAGTACAGTAGAAGGTGAATATTAACTGATGGAAACTAAACAGTCAAGGCCAGGATTCTAACTTAGGTGATCTCTAACTCAAATACACCTTAGACCGCTCGGCCACTTGCTCTCCCTTCATGAACTGAGTACATGAATATTCGTGAACTCTCTTGGAATATGACCCAAAGGAAATGTTACAACGGACAATGCTTCAATAATACGATATTCTTTCTGAAGAAAAATGTTTTGTATGTTGGTTATCCCCATGAATATGAAAGATGCAATTTTAAATACAATAAATAGAAATGCCATAGCTCCATTTTCACCATATATGTAAATTAAGTAGTGTTCTGTCTACGTATACATGAAGAATACATGGAAGCCGTGCTGCCCCCTTCAGTGGCGCCCACTACACCTGGCACAAGTTCCGCTCAATTGCACACCCCATATTGCCCCTATATTTACGTGTAATTCCCGTTCCCCTGTCACAGGCGTTGTTACAATTCCCTGTTAAATAACCACTGTCACAACACGGGACTAATTAAAACAGTGTGACGAATGTTCGCCATTTCCTGAGTTAGAACTGATGAAGACAGTTTTATTACGTTAGAGGTAACAAGTTTATATGAAAAGTCAACTTGGGATCAAAATTACCAATAATTAATTTTATAGTGATACTATTTATATAATTAATAAATGGTTCCAAAGAATTGGCACAAACTTTCCCCCATATTAAACACTAAAAAATTAAAAACTTTGAAAATTACCAGTTTGATTCCCAAATATGTTGTTTTGCCATAACTAAAAAATTAGTCAAGTTAGAGACATGCGGTTTTACTAAAATATTTTAAATTGTAATTTACATCTTTCCTGAAAATTTAATCAAAATTGTTAGGGCCGTTTGTGAGAAAATTCCATTTTTATATGCCTTTTGCCCATAAAGAAATTCAACAAAGTGAAAAAATGGTCTGGAGATATTGGCTACATACAAATATATACCAAATTTCATTAAAGTTGATCCATCCGTTTGGTCTCCAGCGAACTACACACACATACACAGACAGCCACACATTCGGACAGACACCAACACTTTTGTCGAAAAACCCAATTTTTTGGGTTCAGGGGTTTCTAAAATGGATTTTTAGACCAACTTGTAAAAAAACATTTTTGGACGATCACAATACTTTGTCTATGTTAACCCGTATGGGAGAAAGTAAAAAAAAAAAAGAAAAACAAAAGAATGCAGACTGTACTTCTAAGGAATGTGTTTTTTTTACCTTACTCTGCCCTTTTTCCATAAATTATAGATACACTTTTGATCAAATACAGTCAGCACTGAAGGTGCAATGATGTGACCTAGCTACACGTGGAAATTGTAGGCGATAGGTTCTATGATCAGCCCTCTTAATACCGACATGGCGTCCGCTAAATGGTTACTATCGGTATGGAACTACAAGTTAAGTCTCAGATAGTCAGTGTCCAGATTTTATGTAGGGGCGAGAAATGAGTATCAGTCAGCTGAAAATCACATTAATACTACGTGGTTCGAATTCCACGTAAATCTGTAGGTCCCATAGTTGCACTGGCAATTGGCCTATTAATAAATTGCCCTTTATGAGCATGTCGAACTCAGTTAGTAACCAGACTACACAGGTCATCCACACTCATTCTAAACTAATATATAATCATTCATATTCGCCTTAAAACACGCACAAAAGTTGTGTCAGCGACTCATATCTGAGGATCTGTTCGGGGATCTTACCAGACCGAGTACGGAGGAGTGCCAGTACAGTACAAGGTTTCGACCTGCGTTTTCTCTAAGACTCGAAGTTTTGATGCCTCGATATACACATTTAAATTGATTTTATGTTGAAATTATTCAATTAAGGTACGTACTGTATATTATTGGAACCCCTGATCCAGAATAGTAACGTGTTTAATGATACTAAAACGACCATAACGTCTTTTATTGTTGACATCCATACATAATTCTACAAAATACCATCACTACCATATAATCGTCCTATAATATTGAAATGTGCGCTGATAGAAATACAAAACTACATAACTTTTAAAAACTGTCCAGGTTACTTACAAAACAGGAAGTGCAACTCATTAGGAGACAAATAATCACATACTCTGTAATGGCAGTGAACTAGTAACATTTTTCACGAAACTTGTAAATGTAAACTGCTTTCCATTTTAAAACTATGTTGATTACTTTCCGGCAGTGAACTAAAATCTGTACACAATTATATGCAATCTTACCAACAAATTTAGAAATGTTTTAGTTACGTTTGTAACATAGCAAATACAACATTAACTTCTGTAAATTTAGTGTAAAATAGAAAACCACATAAACTTTGTGTGGTCCATTTGGCTGTCTATTAACTCTAAATGTTGTTTTTCTCGCCGCCCCTATTTATTTGATTGCAACAGGCTCACCCTTCTTAACCACATACGACATTTATAATCCCTTATTGTATACATATACACCTAATAAAAACCTACATTTCCAACTTGTACACTTTTAGACAAAAAAAATTGCAACTTACACATCTTTCAACGTACTTTGATCAACGAACCGTACGTTGATGAATAAATAAATACGACTATTGGAATCTCACTATATTTACAAATAAAAATCTCGACAGCCCACTTCATATCCTCTTTTTCATAATTACTGCTTTTATAGCCCAAATTATGTTATTTTGTTCACAAATACGTCTCTGATATACCACCTATTCTACACTTTTCACAAGTACCACTTTCAATGTTTTAATAATTTTCACAAATACAAATATGGAAGTTCACTTCATTTTCGTCTTTTCACAAAGTAAGCCCACACTATATTCTGCTTTTCAGAAATATGTCTTACAAAGTACAATTTTTTCTCACAAATACGAAAACTACTATATTTTCTCCTTTTCAGTAATATAAACCTCGATAAAACTATTATAATTCAGGAACTGCATATAAGACGTTCGTCAATAAAATACGTATTTTAAAATATAACATTCACTGTCTACCTATTCACACACCTATAATACTTAAGACCAACAATAATTATTCTTGTATAAACAAATAACTGATCCCCACTACCAATGGTCTTGACCGGAGGACTCCGTTGTTATCGCAAAGTAACGGCGTCAGGTAATATCGAGCTTGCCTGTTACTGGGATGAGTGACCGGCTTGATCCCATCCTTACACGCAGCCCACCGCAGGTCACTGGTGGTTCGGAAGTCAGTCTTAAGCCATTTCAGGATAAGTGTTAGAGAGGGCTTCTTAGCACTAACTTCACCTGGTAAAATATGAGATCCTTTTTCATGCATTCTTGAGATTACATATCTTACTCGTAGAGCTAGTAGATGGGGTATTATTATTTCTTCCTTTTACACCTTGCTGGAACAGGGTAGGAATAAGATTTTAAGGTTCTTGGAATACCTATATAGCTATCCCCCCTCCCTCCCTCTTTTATAGACACTATCCTGTTGAAGAGATCCTGTGAATGGGATCTCCAGGAGGTCCAGTCTCCTTCCTATTAGTTAACTATTTACTAGTCATTTGCCAGTTATCACTTGAATCTCCTTGATGTTTCAGAGTGCCGAAGGATGTGGGGCGACGAGTGGCCCCTGGGGCGGAGAGGCCGCCATCGCTGACAGACTGGCCCCCCTGGGGGGGAGGGGGTCGCCGCGCCCCCCTGCCCACACCCCTACTGCCATGCTCTTGGTCCTGCTCCTGGCGCTCCAGTACATCCTACATACGGCAGGTAAAATATCCTTTCGTCGAGGATCAAGAATAAAAACTTACTTAGTTGATCTTACCCACTTTGCCAAAAATCCATCAGTTACCGTTTGACCTAAAAATTTTAGTAGTAATGATTTATATGTAGTCATTTTTATGTTTACTTCTAAGTATATACACTTTTTTTAAATGTTTAAAGTTAGAAAAAGAAAATACATATTCACATAGTATAATATGTTCCTGTAATCGATCAACTCTGGAGGTTCAGAAGGAATTATCAAGTAATCTAATTAGTTCACTAATTTGCTATAAATCCCATATGAACTGCGAAAAGTATATTATACTTATAAAACCGTCATGACAGATAGAAGAGTCTTTAAAAATGTGAGGTTAGGACTTGACAGTGCTCTGTACAGTTATAACCTTATTAAAAATTACAAAATCATTGTATTAAATAGTATTAAAACATTGAATAATAATGCAAAAGCGTTTGTTATAAAAATAAAACTAAAAATCTATATATTTAAAATAATTTAGTGTTTTTGTTCATTGCATTATGAGGCATCTCCTGAACGGATTTCTAAGAATCTCTTTTTGAATTGAAGGTAATTTTCCTTAGTATGGAATGTCGAAGCCACATTTAAAACTTAAACTCTCAGTTTTTAACAATATTAATTTTAACATTTAATAAGTCCAGTAGACGACAGAATCATTTTAACACGTTTTAAAATTATGCATTTCAGAAGTGAAACAGCTGTTTCTTTAAATATTTGAAACATAAAATTGAATCTAGTTGATGTCTGATCTCATTGTAGGTGAAAGGCTTCACAAATTAAATAATTATATTGGAATTTTTAAAATTATATAAATACTAAGTTCAAATTTCAAGACATATAAACCAACATTGACTGATATTTATGTTGGTTGATGTCTTAATACCTCTTAATACCTCTTAATACGGTCCTCTTAATACCGGCAAGGCGTCCGCTTGGTGGTTGCTATCGGCGTGGACACTACTAGATAAGTCTGGGGTGTCCATGTTGGGTGGTGATCATTGTGCGGATGTTGTGTGGGGGAGATAACTGAGTATCAGGCTTGTCAATTAGCTGAAAATCAGACCAGCACTACGTGGCTCGGATTCCACGTAAAGCTGTAGGTCCCTTAATTGCCCTGGCTGTTGGGCTATTAATAAATTGCCCTTTCTGAGGAACAGTTGAACTCAGTTAGTAACCAGACTACACTCATCCACACTCATCCTACACTCATAAAACCATTCATATTCGCCTTAAAATACGCACAACGTTGTGTCGGCGTCTTATATGTAAGAATGTAAGAGAGTTTTCAAAACACCTGATTATTTAAACATTTAAAAATAATTAATTATGATATTTTTTTGTTCAGTGATTAGTTTATTCCGTTGACATCATTGGAGTTTATAAATCAGATGTTTTTAAGAATACAAATTAATATTTGTAGGAACAGTAATAAATAATTGACTAAAGATGTTTAATTTTTATCTTGTTATAGTTCAGCTGTCAAATCAGAAGAGGATTTATTGTAATTTATTTTGTATTTTATTTAATTTCTTTTCAGTTTTTACATTGACATCAAACACAGTGATACGCGATAGTGATGTAAACTGTTTATTTAAAACTGTGTCTTATTGCCTATACAACACTCAAAGTAGACATGTTGAACTTAGATGCAAAGCTGTAAATTACATATCACAAAATTTGGAAATCCATAAGGATTTCATAATAGGTGATGAGAACTACTGTAAACCAGTTACGTCCAAAGAAGAATATTTTGATTTGCTATAAAGAAATAATTAATACGCTGGACATAATGAACTTATTTCTTTGAATAACCCTTTTCTGGACTATACAATAATAGTCCCTAATATATGGCAGAAAATAACCTTCCAGACTTTGGACGTGGGTCCATAATTAGCAACCTGCGTTTCACAGCAAACTTAGATGGACACTTTAATGTTTTGTCTTTTTATTCTAATATTAATAAATGTCCCTTAGTACCGAAAAGAAAATCGATTCCAATAAAAACGCAAATTACAATGTTTAAAAAGATCGCCAAAGTAATGTACATTGAATCACAAGAAAGTGTTTTAATTATTGGCTATTGCTGTGCCATTTGAAATCACGATTAAAAAGTAGCTTTTTTTAACCGATTTTAACACTGTGGATATGTGTATTGAATGTCGACATTGCTCTACACTTTATTTTAATTCAGACAAATATGAGTTGGAAGTTTACGCACAAATAATAAAAGGTACACACTATGACCTATGTGCTAAATTTTAATTTGACTCTGTAGGGAAATTGGATCGCATATTTCTTGCCAACTTGAGGATGCGAGAGAACTAAGATTCGTGACCTCAGGGACAGATCTTAGCCCGTGTAGGACTGTACCTACCAGAACCTGTGTTTAGCTACGGACAGCTTTATGTTGCACTATCCAGAGTACACTCATTTAATGATATTAAAGTAGAAATTCGTCCAAAAACGAATAGAGCTTTGAACATCGTTTATAAGGAGTAGTAAGCATTGTAGTATATTCCAGGGTTTCAAAGTTATAAAATTAATCTTCCATAAATATTAATAAAGTTAATTGTTAAAATATTCTATTTATTTCCCAAACACATTTCCCGCAATTCGTTGCGGGAATACAACTAGTAATTATAATAAATAAATAATCAGTCGAATCCAATATAGCAGAATACAATTTTTAAACAATCACCCGTCTTTGATACAACCACTCGCAAACCATCTTCGATAGCACTTGCCCCGCCACAGGTCTCGGGTGCTTATTCCATAATCGGCACCCAGAAACAGTAAAAAATACATTGTACCAAGATGTGCGATGAATTGGAGTACTGATAGTGGAAAGGCTCCCTGACGAGTGTTTATATTGCTAATTTTGGAATTGAACTTGAAACGCTCGGACAGAAAGCTTGGAAAACTATTATTTAAAATGTATAAAGAAGGGTAACTATGTGCTACTCTCGAAGCTGTTTCGACTAAAAAATAAATAGTTGGTAAAGAATGGGGTAAAAAAATGAATGAAGTAATTTTGTGGTAATTGAAGTTTGTCCGAGAGCTTAACAGTCATAACGTTGATAATGACGTCACATCAGTTAAAGTGAGGCAACATTAGAGTCTTAACCAAACTGGGAGATCATCAGCATTATATATCGTGGTCATGATTACCCTGAATATGAAAATGGAGGGAAGGGTAAGCAGATTAAGGAGTCGGAAAATTCCTCTACACGAATGCAGTGGAGGTAGTCCTTTCAAGATTCGGACAGCACGTTTTTGCGCCAAGAAAACCTTCAAAGCATGTGGAGACCCCCCCCACACTTCAATTCCGTACGTCATGACAGAGGAGAAACATCCATAATAAACCATAATCAAGGCATTTAAATCTATGAGAGGATATAAGGTTCTGAGTGCATAACTGACTCGACTCAGCTTACTGCACAGCTGAGATATGTGAGAAGACCATGATAAACCACTGTCCACGGTCAGACCTAGAATCTTGACCGAAGAACATTCTTTTATTTCAAACTGTTCCAAAGATATATGCTGAGGATTTTTATTTTTGGTCAGAAACTGAATAAAAACTGTTTTCTCTGAGTTCAATAAAAGATTGTTAACTGATAACCAAAATCACTTTTACATTGAATGGGAAACAGTAAAAATACCGCTTCAAACTGTGGATACCACCAAACACTCAGCCACATGTAACAGCAACTTGTCAGTCCAACTTAATGTTCTGATCGTAGTAAAAACAAGATTCTTAACTTTGTCACAATAGTTTAGTGTCAAGTTGTAATTTTCGGAAGAGCGTTTCTGTCACCGTTAATAGTCTATGTATAGAATGTCCATCTAAAATTGTAAATAAAATACATTTTAGATAATGTAATCTTTATTCTTTAGCGATTTTTTCAGAGAGAACTCATTAGATTTTGATGACTAAATTTAAATATCACATTATTGCTTCTCTGTGATCCTTTTCAAGTCAGATAAAGCAAGCTGAGTAAGTCTTTAGGCTCTGGAAGTACCACAAAGACTTGCTTATGTCTATGGCTGCATCAATGACGGTGTTTGTGATGAAATTTACCTGATTACAGCTAGCAACGTTTACGGTTCAAGTACTGACAGCCTGCATTAAATGGAACATGGAACACTCACCAACATTTCCAAACATTTTAACTATTACGTTTGGAATAGTTCTCTGATTGTTTATTTATTATAATGACGCCGATCATCAAGATATGGGCCAATATGTATTCCGAATGAGAGTTGATGAGCGAATGTAGCTATTGTTACTAACTAAGGCGTACAATCCCTTAGAAAGTGCTATTAATTATTTGTTGGACAATGCTATTCTTGCGTGGGTTTCTCTAAACCATCACATCAATATAAAAGCTCATCCTGCTGCTGTTCTCCTGGATAACAAATTTTTGTAGTCTAGGAAACTCTGTATTCTTTAGGGGGATGCAAAGTAGTCAGAGTTAGAAGAAATTACCCTAAACAACATTGGCATTGAACAACGACAACCAAACTAGCCAATCTTTCTCACGTGTTGAATCAGCTGTTTGAAATACATTATCAAATTAAATTAGTGCCAATGTTCCTGTTATGCTAAAAGGTAACGTTGAGGGGCTGTTTCAACCCATAGGAATGGAATGTATAGAAATCCTCTCTTTGTGGGTCTCTATGATACAAAAGCTATCTTCTTTACAAATTCCACTAAAATCTGTTCAGTGGTTCCGGACATTTCGTGACTAGAGAGTACATCTTTTTTGGATAATATATATTTCGATCTCGTACTTTTATAACATTACTGTAATAATTAGATTCTAAGATTATTCGATTAACTACTCTACTATACAATGCTGATGACTTTATTTTATTGAGCTCTAGATTTAAAACAAAATTGGTACATTTGATCATTTATATAAATTTCATATATGCATGTGCACGTTATATAAGTACAGGTTCAATACGATTTTAACCTCTTTGTCTAATGCACACTCTCGAATGTCTTTGACCTCAGAGGTCTTCAAACTGTTATCTTCCCAGTCATTATCGTTAGTATCATTTAGTTAGCTGCAGTCGTTCGTTTCCCTTCTAGATTACCAATTTTCAATCAGAGTGTTTACACATTTCGTTGTACTTTGGTTGAGTTGTTCAGGTCAACACTCTACAGTAATTATTTTCTATGACACTGGAAGTAAAAAATCTACAGTATTTATGTAGAGCATTATGTACATATGGGTTATTCTGGTGAACATATACGTTCATGGACATGTCAAAGTTAATAGACATTTTTAGTTATACATCTATCTTCTTATAAAGAGTGATAAACTTTACTTTTTATGCTCATTAAACTTAAGTAACAACAATATTAAAATTCTATCACCATTTTCCAACGTAGTATGTCTACAATGTTCAGTTTGCATGGTATACACGTTGCGGTTAATATCAGTTGTTCATGTGGGTTAATGCAGTTCTTGTAGTTACTTGTAAATGCTCGTGTTTATCTATTGTATAATTTTAGTAAAATTAGCGAAACTTTAGTTAACCAATCACAAGTACTGGTGGCAGAGGTCATGTTTAGTATGACGAGTTAAATTAATTTATTGCAAACAAGTTTTAGACAACTTTAGAAACATATTAAATCAAAATAGATCAGAGGGCGGTCGTGATGTCAATTGTGTTGACTTTGGATTGCTGGAATTAAATTAAATACTAATTACTAAACTATACTAATTAAATATTAATTTAATAAATCGCAAAATATAGTAGTGATGAATATGTTATTTGTAAAAATCCTCTGAATTTATCAAAATTATAAAAATTCAAATACGTGCTTCATACAAAACAAAAACAAAAATGTGTGGATTATGGTTAAAATAGTACAAAACGAAACAAAGTAACATATTTTTGTGAAATTTGAAGGTAAGAGACAAAACCTTCTCAGTGACAACTATCGACACTTCTATCGATATATGACAATTGATTTGTGGTAACTCGAATCTCAATAAAATGTTATATTACTCTTATAAACTGTTATTTCCATTCTAGTCTTAAATAGTTTTGATAAATGAGGTTACTAAAATTCTTTGTAAAATTCGACTTATAATGGCAACAAACGTAATCGTGATATATAGAATCAAGTTTTACGAAATTCGAATTACAGGTGACTGGCTCTTTATTTATTATTATATCTACCATATAATTTAATCTATTCTAAATTTCATTCATTTGAGTACCTCTCATTGTAATAGAAGTACTCTAACATATAATTTAAACATGCGAAAGTGCAGATCGCGACACTAGAAAAAATCCATGTCTGTATGAACATAGAAGAACCGTCTCACTCCACGAAAAACACCAAAACATAGCTTTAGATTTCAACGATTCGATTACTACTAACGATCACACAGTAAGTTCTTGTGGAGTTTTTTAATAGTTTTTCTTTTTTCTACTAAATATGTGAAACTTTAAATATCATCTTGACGATTCAAAATGAAAAAAGAAAAAACTCATAATATAATCTTGTAGTTAACTAGATTTCAACAATCATACAATGTTCACCATAACTCATCAAATAATACACACGAACCGTTCAGTTGATACGTACGTTAGTACGTACGTAGTTTTTGCACGCTGACGGTGTAAAATTGCATGTTTACTGTGGGGCTGTCGTTTTCCCAGCGATGACCAGGGCCGTAACGTTAACTTAGGGGGCCCCGGGGCAAGACTGGCTGGCGGGGCCCCCCCTAATACCTTACTCGCGCGCACACGAGCGTCAATATTCATTATAATTCTATAACAATATAGGTATGCTTTTATTTCCTTTACCATTTTTCATGTAAATGGTGTTTAATAATCTTCCTAATCATTCTGTACCTATTAATAACTAACTAATTTTAAAAATCATTTTATGAAGGTTAAAAAAACATTTTTGAAAGTTTTATAATTACTCATTTACTTTTTTAATACTATACAAAATAAGATTATTACACTTTTCAAAAGATAAAAATTGATTTTTTAACAGATTAAAAAAAGATTCCAAAATTACAAAATTATAAACTTGGTTTAATTACTTTAAAATTATTTAATTACTGGAACATTTGTTTCCTTCTATGAGCCTTCAAGCAGGCAAAGTCATCAATAACTTTATCAAAATTAATTTTTTGAGCTCTGTCATTTTCGATTGAGAGTAGTGTCAAACTACTTAGTCTTTCTTGTGCCATTGTACTTCTAAGATAGTTTTTTATTAATTTAAGTTTAGAAAAAGATCGTTCAGCTTTGGCAACTGTTACAGGCACTGTTAAGTGCATAATGCACGCTGTGCACACATCAGGATAAGTCGAAGAAAGCGAACTATGCTCAACAATCAAAAGTTCCGCAAATTCTTTTACAGTTTTCAGTTTCACAAGCTTCTTTTGGAATGTCTGTTTAACACTACACAACTGAGAAGGGAAACTGTGAGAAACATCATTTGAAAACTTGTTAACAAATTCACTGGCTTTCTTGTGAATTTCATCTTCTGGAGCATTTGCCAAGTAGTCTGGTTGAATCACTTGGTAGGTATCCAAAACTGATTGCATTCCTTGGAAGCGGTGGTCTAACTGGGTGAAGAGAGTGTCAATCATGGGGTTGAATACTGTCACTCTGAAGCAAGATTCTGGATCAACTAGCCGTTCATCTTGACATAGTTCATCAAAATGTTTTTTGGCTTTTTTAACCCTTCCTTCTTTGAAGTTCTGAGTTATGCCCCAAACCTTACAAATATTTATCGCTTTTGCCAAGAATCCTTCAAAATTCCCTCGCATCTCTGTCACCTTTAGCAATGCCTCTCCCAGAAGCTCGTTTGCTGATGAGAGGTCCAAAGTTTCGGATTGTAGGGCCTTGGATACGATGTTCAGTGCACCGAGAACCTCACACTGCACGACTAAAAGCAAAACGAATTCAAAGGTTTCAAGTTTGTTCTTTAACTGTTGTGCCTCGTTTCTCTCTTTGCTTATTTTTGACGTCAAAACAATACGAGTGAGGCTTCTTATCACATCACCAAACCTCTGTTTTAACGCATAAACTGCATCGTGCCTGCCAGCCCATCGCGTTGGATCCAAAGATTTCAGCGTTACGTTTGCAATACTTTGCTGGTTTTCACTGTCGTACATTGATTTTAGATCTTCCCATCGGACGATGCTGTGCCCGAAGAAATTTTAAACGTTTTGGACGGTTTCAAAAAACTGACTGACAACCCTGTTTCCTTCTACAGCATCTTTTAACACAAGATTAAGGTTATGAGCGTGAGGAGAACACAAAGTATGCGTGAGGAGATTTTTCTTTGATGCGCTGTTGAACACCATTGTACACACCACTCATCACAGCAGCTCCGTCGTAGCCCTGTCCACGACATTTGGATGGGTCTAAATGTTTTTCAGCCATAGATTAAAAAATTTCATTTGCAAGGCCATGCGCCGATTGATCTTTTACCTGTTTAAAAGATAAAAAAGACTCACAAACTTTAATTTCAACAGGTTTACCATCTTCATCATTTAATATTTTTACATATCTATAGACTTCACTCAACTGATCCACTTTAGAGATATCCTGAGTGGTATCAAAAATCAATGAAAAAAACAAGGCACTTTGTAAATCACTTATTATATTATTTTTAACGTGTTGTGCTAACAGATTGATTAGTTCATTTTGGATTTGAGGACTTAAGTACTTCACTGTTCCTCCTGGACGCTGAAGTAGCTCTTACAAAACTGGGTCGTATTTTGACAGCAACTGAACAATTGACAAAAAGTTGCCTTTGTTGGTAAATTCCATCTTCTCACAAGACCCTCGAAAAGCAAGGTTGCATGTTGCAAGAGTTAGAGTAACATTTAAGATTCTTTCAAGAACCCGCCACCAAAAGCTCCTTTCACTCTCAAAATCTTTTTGAATTACTTCCTCCAAAGTACCATGTTTTCGCCACTGTTCATAAATTACACAATGAACAAATTACAAGAGTTTGCATGGTTTCTAGACGCTTCATGAGATACTATACGTTCTGAAAGATGCTTCCAGTCTCGAACACCAGTGGTTGAAAAGAGTGATAAATTACACTGGTCTTGCGCTTTAGGTATATCCGAACAAAACAACCAACAGGGTAGGCAGTAAACACAATCACTATTTTTAGAGTATATTTTTTAAGTTCAAAATTCAGTCTCTAGTTTTTTACATTTTTATTATAAAATTTTTGTTGATTTTTAAATATATAAAAAATACGTTTTTCGGAAGTAGTACGCAATTATGCCCCTCTATCGGGGGCCCCTTCGGGGCCCCCTAGGCTCGGGGGCCCCGGGGCGGTGCCCCGGTGGTCGTTACGGCCCTGGCGATGACTCAGCAGTTTGGGAAACGGCCACCTTAAATGGCGACCATTCATTGATCTCTGTTACTGCAAGTTTCCATAACGCTAGCAGATAGCAGTAGAGAGGGATTCAGACAGAGATATTAATTAAAATGTAGCCTTTGTGAGAGAGTTTCATTTTGACTAACAAAGATGCAAGTTTGCCAAAACGTATTTCGGAATATCGTCCATTTCGTATCAAGGCTTTCTGCATGAAATGGTTTAAACGTGGAAAGACCTTTAATTTAATTAATTAAAAAGCTCATTTAGAAATTCAAGGATAAGAAACCACTTAGAATAATTAAATAAAAATTTCATTGAGTTTACCAGGAATTAAAATTATTGAAATTCATTCGGAAACAGGTTATAACTTGCTAAGAATTATAGATGCATTTATCAAATTGCTAAACTTTTGAAAACAATCACGAATTTTGCGTTTTCGTCAACTAAATGTAATTAACATCGTAAATTACATTCTGAGGGACGTTTTTTCAGTATAAAAATCATGCATTTAATCATTGGCCGTAGAAACAAGAAGACTGTCTGCTTTATGGGTCTCGTAAAGCCAGGTTTCTTGTTCGGCGAAGTTAGTTCATGTTCGTTTTTCACAGATAGCACCAGCGGTCTTCCTCTCTCTCTCTCTCCGTCTTCATCACTCTCTCTGTCTCTTTACCTGAACTAACAGTACTTCTAACATTCATCCGAGTGCTATTTGAAACAAATCACCGTTAGATAGCTGAACAGGTGCACGACTTGGACTATCTGTTTGTTAATTTAACTCAGTACAAAACTAGTGAACGTTACACAATACAAGCTTAATAACAGTTTTCTCCAGTGAATCATTTTGTTGCTCTCGAACTCGACAATCGACTCCGACATTTTAACTACTTGCAACTCCTTCGACTATCATCAAAAACCAGCTATCGTCTGTCCGTCCGTCCTCAAACTATTGTGTAATTTGAACAGTCGTGGCAGTTGATTCTCCTTCTCCGCTTGGCTAACAGGCAGCGCGGTTATCATTAGCTGACGCCCGCGTTTGGCAGTAGAACGTTCCATCACTTTCATTTTCACACACTATTGTATTAGAACATTAGTTATTTGTAAAAAAAAAAAAAAAAAAAAAAAATCTAAGATACAATTAAATCTGATCTCACGGGGCTCTAGCCAATTGGTCCTCTTTAAAAAAGGTAAGTTATACAATTTTACGTTCATAAGTAAATCTGTAACCTTTTTTTTGAAATAAAGATTAGCAGGCCCTCAAACAAAATATACGGTTAGTATGGTGATCATTAATAACTTCAGACCAGAGGGATTCACACAGGAATCTACATGTAATATGCTAATTAAACAGCGACATTAATTCATTTCCAAATACTCTGATACAACAAAACAATGATAACAGAAAGACATAATGACAAAAATGATTAAGTTTTTAAAATGCCCTCTTGTAACCTGCATGCCTAGATGTAAGAATGGTCAAATCGGTTACGTTAGTAAGAAAATTACACATATTTGCACTGGTAGCATGTAACTGACACTATAAAAGCTGCAAGCAAAATATCAAATTATTTATTTTAGTTTTTATTCAGATTTGAGATGCTGCCACATCTTGTACATATCTTAAGATAAATATGATTATTTGAGAAAAAGATGAATATGTATAATCTGTGTATTCTTGTTCCTAATCGAGTTGGGCTTAGCTCAGAAAAGCCCAATAGTCTGAGGCAACCAAGGGACTACAGCTTTACGTGGAATCCGAACCATGTAGTATTTGTCTGATTTTCAAGTAATTCATAAGCCTGATACTCAGTTCTTTTCCTGATACACAGAATCTGGACTCGGACCATCACCCAACACGGACACTCCAGACTTCTCTAGAAGTGTTCACGTCGATGGCAACCATTGAACGAACGCCATGTCAGTATTAATAAGATAACCGATCATAGAACATAGAATTTCTTTAGTGTACAGTGTCAATTTACTGTATTCATTGTTCGTAAGGCCTTATTGATCTCGGGATACGTGAAATTTCTTGTACAGCTGGTCAAAACCTAAAAATGACTTGATTTAATAGCCTCAATATTTTTTTAACTAACTAAATCCTATTTTATTCCTAATGTGTAACATGGAAATCCATCAAATTTCCTCACTACACTCATTCTTCACCCATATATTGAAGATCGGCGTCTGAGAAATGAAAAATAATGAATAATAATAATCATGAATCCATGTTTTGTAGTAAACTATTTTTTTCATATTTTTAACTAAACGCTTTATGAGTTATTATAATATATTACTATATTTATAATTATAAAAACCTTTTAGTTTTTTAAAGACGTCTATTATTGTTAATATATTTTATAGAAAAAAAATTAAATGATTCAATTTTATTCAACTCATTTTATTCAATAGAGCTGGTCGATTTATTGTTATCGCCCACTTCTTGTTGTACACAATGTCCAGAGCAAATGTTTGCCAGTCCCCATCGATTCCCCATTAACCTGACTCTGGTAGTATCGACTAGACCAAACCCTTCCGTTCGCAAGGTCGTTGGCCCGTCCTTCGTCTATCCAAGAAACGCCTATTCGTTTTATAAGAAGAACGTGTCTTAATGTATTTGCCTATTTGTTGGATTTATCTGATCTAATACGACAGCTAATAACTATGAGCAGATTGGTATAGAAACGAAACATCAACACGAATTGGGTATGTGAGGGAGACAACGAGTCTAAGATAAATGTGTATGGTATTTGTAGTCTTGTTACTAGCTCGTATTACCTAATATTGAATAATGGCTACGTGTTCATTGTTGAGTAGCCTGGGAAATGAAGGAATGCTTAGTCTACACGGTGCATGTGCGCTTTCATTAAGGGTGCTCATCCAGGCGTACAGTTGTTTTACTAGACATGATTTGCACATAAACGCACAAGGAACATCATTGACCTTATTGAAAGTGCAGTTCTGGATCATAAACCAGCTTCAAATGGTTCCACATTTTATGAGAGCACTAAACAAACGGTTTAATTTGTTAAAAAAAAAAAAGAAAAAAAAAAAACTTGTATGGAATAAAACAAAGCTTGATTCAAACAAATCTGTTAACTCTTACAATAATACAGTTAGTACATTTAAAAAAATCAAAGGGAAACGGTGTGGTATAACAGTTCGTTCAGCAAATATAATCAAGCAAATTTGGCCCAATAGCTGTTGATTCTACTCCGGCAGTGAGTGGACGAGTATGGAATGATTCTTTTTTAAGGTGGAGCCGGTACCGAGCACGGAGGGCCTGACACTCCGGCACTCATGTAGGTTTCTGATTGATGAATCCAGTTAGCCACCACTTACAGTATTTCATCAGAACATCTGTGGAATCAAAACCAACTTCGAACTTCTCCAAATGCATACACAAATAGACAGTCCTGATATTTTTTGCTTGTCAGAGCACAATCTCACTCAGCATGAATTCAATGGGTTTTCTTTTAACGACTATTCTAAGGTGGCTTAGTTCTGCAGAGAGAATAGAGGAAAGTGTGATGTATGCACCGTGGCACGAAGTAATCTGCATGTTCGGCCTATTGATGAGTCACGCTTCTGTGAAGAGGATTTTCGTCAATTATCAGTCGTTTACGGTTATAGTCCAGTCACTGAAGGTGAAAATAAGGTAAAATCTCCGAATGTTTTCAAATTATCTGAACATTTGTAATTAAGCTCGTCTTACTCTCTACTTCAAAATGTATATGAGTACAAGGGGTAAAAACCACCCTCTTTTGTAATACATAGCAAAACAATGTTTATAAGCATTCTAGGATGAAATTGTATTGAGATATGTTAAATATTTAGTATATTAAAACTATACAGTTTAAATCGTGGCATTTTAAGGTATTAATACACTTAAAAACCACCCCTTTTATTGAAATTTCGACAAAAACCGTCTTTAAACGCTATTAATCATCAAATATATTACGTAATAATTTTTTTATAGCAGGACTTAATTAGTGGCCCTTCGAAATGTTAATACCTTACAAAATACCGTTTTCATTGCAAATTTTGACAACAAATTATTAAACCCTACTTGCGTATTTCTGTTGGTTAAGCCGCGCGTGATTTAATCTTTTATTATTGAACGCATGTTGACAGTATCGTTATTATTTATTCACCACTTAAATAACGGAAATATGCCTAATTTGATGTTGTTTGTAAATGTAATATTTCTTTGTATATTTTCGTTTTATTAGTATTTTTAGATTTTACATATGTGATAAGGTGCTCTGAAGATTATTAGTATTTTTGTGTAGTGAATTTAGTGCTTATATGTGTATATTGAAGAACAAAATTGTCCCTGCTCAATTGATGCTGTAACGTGCTAATTTTACCGAGAAGAATTTTTGTATTAATTCCTGTAACCCTTGTGTTACAAGAGTGTATGTAACCTTACCGACTACCGATCTTTGTGTGGTTCTCCCACAGCCAAATTAACATAATTAACAGCGTTAATTCCTGTAACACTAGTGTTACAAGATTGTATGTTAAGGTATACCTTACCGACTACCGATCCCGGCGTGGTTCGCCCACAGCATTTTTGAACCTATCAATATTTACTTTATTAATTGATTTAATTTTCTTGTTCAGAATAGTTTGGGAATTTATTTTCAGGTTAAATTATTTCCCTTTGAACTTATCTGTATCTGGCTGTGATGGGGAGGGTTATACCATAGGTGGAAAGATCCTTGTGATTGATCCCATATTATTATCTAAGCCATTTAATTTTAAATTGTTTAACGAGCTACCTGGGATTAATTACTTTATTCTGGCGAGTGCTACCCGCTATACTTATTTTTTATTACATAACATTACATAACAACTTTGACCGCTGGTTGGATCCCCGCTGACGAGCTTTTCGTAGCAACCGAGTCAACATATTTTTGGTGTTCGAATTTCCTTTCCTCCAAAACTACGTTGCAATGCTACATATAAATAACTACATGAAGTGTAGTTATAAACATTATAAACCTCATCACTATTAATTTATGGAGATTTATAAATTTTATAAAATATTATTATATTTTATAAATTTTAAAATGTCTTATAACTAAATAATTGAATATTTATACAATGGTTTCCATAGTAACGAATTTTGTGATTTATACTAAACACGGATAATGTAACACAATTTTTTTATTTGAGTTCATACCATCATTAGCCTACTTCATAATTCGTTTGGTATCATATGTGTCTTGAGGACGTTTTATATATAACTAATAAAAAAGGAGCGCTCTAAAATTTCAAAAAATGCCTACATTTATAGTTCGCAATCATACGAATCATTTTTTAGTCATAACTCTGTTGCATTTTAAGATAATTTGTCCAATAAGAATAGTTAATATTTTGTGATTAGAGTAAAATAAAAAAACCTACTCGAATCAACGTGGAATCATGGAAAATATAGCAATTTAAGAGAGTAAATATAATTTATTTATTTTTAGACTGTGTTACATTTATTCATTAGACTAAAACCAATACGACAATCCACATATGTTACAAAGAAATACTAAATAGCTTTAACAAACGTTGGCTACGTAGTATATTTCTAAAAAATAATTTAAAGATATTTGTCTGTATGTAATTTAAACAACACAAGTCACACTAAGGACTGGTCTTTGGAAAATTAAATGAACACCAAATAGCATTTTAAAAAACAACATTGAATAATACGAAGCTCAAATTGAGAGAATAAATGTTGTTCTAGCGGCAATGTTGTTCCCAGCAGCTCGGCGCCGCCGGCCTGTCTCGGCAGTCTTAATGTACCATTACACCCTGTCTCTCCTTACATTCATCCCTTGGATACAGATAATTTTTTTCAAGCTAAAATAGATTAGATAACATAAAGCAACTCGATTATCCAATTCAAGTTAAAATCTATCATAAAATCTATCAGTATTGAACGTGTCTCACTGAAATGCTGTCTTGATCAAGTCACTGAGAGTCACTACCCGAGCTGTCTAAGGCACCAGGACTATGTGCCTGAATTGCGGATAGCACAGGTTCGAATCCTTGCCTTAACTGTTCGTTTATATGAGTAATATTTGTACTGTATACATTGTATTGTACTGATTTGCCTCCTTATTCTGTCTGAGAAGAGAATAAATGAATTTAATTCCTTCAAAGAAACATAACGTGAAAATGAGTAGCCATTGTCACTAGTAATATGGTTAATACGAGTAGAATCCATAACACTTAATTTAACTAAAAATAAATGAAAATTGAATTCAGGTAAACTAATAAACAAGATAAGTTTTAAAAATAATTATATTATGGAATGTGCAAGATTAACTATTTCACTATTTTCATATTAAGTTGAAGTTAAGAAAATCAATAAATGACTTTGTCAATAACCAGTTAGAAAGAGACTTACAAAAAGTCTCAAAAAGAAGTCATATTTTTATATCATTAGGAATGTTATTAAACAGTTTAGGTTCCACATTCTGAAAAGAACGCTTTAAAATTGATTTATTCCCTTTGGGCACCATAAGAGACCACTTATAACCACCACACAAAACTATTTCACCACAGCAATTTTATTATCCTTCCAAAACATTGATCGCCATCAACAAACTCAAAGAAATCGGGAAATATTTAGTTTTTCTGTAAATATTTGGAATTATTTACTACCCTTATTAATGATTTGAAGGATGTGCATAAATCACCTAAAGATAAGGCGGTGGTGTAGTCTTGGAAATAGAACTGAGGATGAGGCTTGTCATCTGATTTAATATATAAAGATAAAAATATTTAAAATACAAAGATAAAAATCACACAAATACTACGTAGTTCAGATTCCACGTAAAGCTGCGCCTCCCTTTGTTTCCCTGGCTACTAATAAATGGCTCTTTTTAAAGAACTGTCGACCTTAGTAACAATGACCACATTCATTCATATACACTCATTCACCCCTCATATTCACCCTTACCTCTACGATCGGCATCTTAGTAATGAACAATAGTAATAAGCACATTCTAATTATTATGTTCCATTCTAAAATATCTATCAAAATCCCCGTTTCCCGTGAACTGTTCAATTAATATACAACAATTGTTGTGTCATACTATAAAAAAGAAATTTAACATTGTTAATATCCTTACTTGCAACTAGTGCAATACGCAGTCTACGTTCTTCTCCAGCTATTCAAATTAACGCTACTGTACTTTATGAATATACAATGAAAATTAATTCTGTGGAACGTTGTCATTAGAAAGGATATACGAGGGATGAGGAGATATTTAACTTGTTTCGTATTATTTGTGTATCATACTATTTGCAGGATTGTGTTAATGAAGAATACAACAAGATTTAGTGTTATGTTTAGTAATAATTGTGTTGACTCATTGATAAATTTGAAATTTAGTTTATGTGCGTATTTTATTACTGTGAAACAAATTTTAATTTGTTAAGTCCAATAAGAATAGTTAATATTTTGTGATTAGAGTAAAATAAAAAAACCTACTCGAATCAACGTGGAATCATCATGGAAAATATAGCAATTTAAGAGAGTAAATATAATTTATTTATTTTTTATTTATAATTTAATAAATATAATAATTATTAAAAGATGTTAATCACTGGACTCTTTTATCACACACCTTCAATGGAAGAACGTTTCGTGAGGTCGTAAGAAAGAACGAGAATGATGCCAATAAAGTTTATCAAGAAACGTTGCCAACTTTAAGTTAGTGTCCATTTTTAATGCAACTGTTTTACTCAGCTCTTTATTCAAGAGTATGATTTAAATTGCATTCATTTATATAATTCCACACACTACTAATATGTATTTTACTTTTAAATAATTATTTGCATATTTTCATTAGAATTTCTATCATTTTCTAACATTTGTTCTGTAGCCCATATTTTTCAGCCAAATTTGTACATTTTCTAGCCTTTAGTTCAATAATAGAAATTGTATGGAATGTAATTAGTTTAACTTTTTTATAATAATAGTCCCACAAGTAAATTTACATAATAAATATTACAAATAATGGCGCTAGCTCTTGAGTCAACAATGCGAGGCTCAAGGAAAAAAAACCACGACAATAGTTGATTAACAATCGCGTGGCATACACATTCGTATAAGTCCTGACGATTGGTATCTCATTTATATATAAAAAATAATAATGACAAATACTGTGTTTATTCATGAAGTATATGGTGAATTTTTAGTCATTGTTTCTTTTTTTAGTAAACAAATTGGGTGGTTATAATCCATTTAAGAGTTCGGATTTATATATACCAAGAAATTGAAACAAATTATTTTCCTTCCAGTTAACTTATTTATTATATGAGTGGAGTTGTATGTTATAGCAAATATATTGTAAACAAGTATTTATAGTAACTGTAAGAAGAAAGAAGTGATGTTTGTTTATTGTAGAAACGGTGTTTTCTGTTATGGAGATAATCGGTTATACGTATGTATTTGTAAATATACTACACAACTGAAGAAAACGTGAAAGTCGATTGAGGTAATAATCGGTGTTTACGTACGTTTTATACTTTCACTCGTACATTGGTAAAAAAGAAGTACAGCTCAACATAAAACACTAACCCTCTCTTACGCGTTCAATATCATTCGGCCTTGGTGTCACGAGCGTAGCGAGTGACGTGGTTGGCACGTGATGCGTGCAGGGGTTTCCTCTTGCGTAAATTAACACGTGTACAAACCACATTCCTATTAATATAATACTGTCAGGACAGGAATTATGTGTACATTGTATAACTTTTAATAACTGTAAAAAAAAAATAAATAAATAAAAAAATAAGGAAACAAAGTAATGTATGTAGGTATGGCAAATATTTTCAACATATCGATATATTACAAACCAAACATCGATCTAACGATAATATCGAAAGAAACATCGATATGTCGGATAACCGATATACCGAATTGTAAATGATTTATGTGTTTAAAAAATTATGCACTAGCTCTTACGTCATAACCAAACATACGTTCATGTTTTGCTGACACTGTTTAGAATAACTAAAAATTTTTATACCTATACTGAATGTAAAAATTAAATACATTTACTTATACGAAATAAGTTTTGGTCTTTGGGGTTGAATGAAAAAAATCTAAATAAGTGTACCTTTAATTACTATAGTAATTATAAAATAATAATATAATAACATTGTTATTTTTGTTTTTTACATTAAAAAAGCCATTAGGCTTCCTACATACACTAAAAAATAAAAAAATAAAATCACTAAACTACATTTTAGTGCGTTAACCTCATGTAAAAGTACTAAACAATGTTACTTTATTATTTCAGTGCATGTTTTGTACGCATAAAGAGGCAATTGAAATGTGTTTTTTTCGATTCGACAATATTTTAGTGATATGATGTTGGACCAAAATATCGATATGACCGATATTATCGAAAATATCGATACTAATATATCGATTTATCGAAACTTATTTACCGATATTTCGACGATATGTTATTTTATGGTGATAGCCGATAAGGTTGTGAGCGTATTTGTAAACATGGGTATTATAGGAAGACTTACCTTTTAGTGTATATGTATGAAGAGATCTTAAGGACAGGTGTTTGTATTTCATTGCAACTGTATAACGTTGAACGTATTGTCACTGTGCGGGCACATGTAGAGTGGGTGGATGTCATCAGACAGGGGTTGCAGGCCGGTGGGAAGGCTCACAGCCGGCGTCTACTCGGACGTATAATCGATGACCTGCGAGTCGAATCAAACGAGAACCACTCTCAAGTTTGTTCAGTTCATGTACACTCTGTTAATGCAATAATTTATCAAGTGGCGTTGCATTTTCGGTCAAATATCAAATAATTGTCGAGTTCCCTAAATAGTAGCAAACAATTCCGCAATTCAAGATCGGTATAACATTTGTTAATGTATCATGAAATTAAAATAGAAAGTCCAAAAACAAGACAAGTGGTGTGAGTGCTTGTTTACAAGCACCACTGGTAAAAATATTGGAGTAGTATTGTAGTCCAGCTACTTGTAGGCAAGATGATAGGATGTGATGAGTTGTAGTATAAAGGAGAAAAGAAAGTACAAAAGTAAGACCAGACGTGTTATCGCTTGTTCAAAATCATCATTGCCAAAAATATTGGAGTAGTGTTGTCTCTCAGTTAACTTGCTACATAATCATATGTTTGACTACCATTACCATCTGATTTCTTTACATTTCCTAGAATTAAAAACAAAACCAATGCTCCTTATTTTTACTTCATTTTATGATGTTCCTGGAGGTAATGATGATGATAATAATAATAATAATGATTTAATGACGTTCCTCACGCCTTGACTATGACATGTTTAACTTAAAAAGAATAGTCAGAGTGAATCAAGTTTTATGAAAAGTTTTTATAAGTGGCCCTACTAATATGTAACACTCTCCGAAAGCACGTTACGTAGTGGCTCTCTACACTTGCTTGCCCTTCCCACCGTGGTTCTCTCTAAGCCGTCTCATCAATATAGGCCTTCTGCCATTCACCTAGATAACAGACTTTTATAGTCTAGAAAACCCCTATAAGTCTACTTTATGGGGATGCAAAGTACAGCAATCATGTCAGAGTTAGTTGAAATTAACTTAAACATTTTACTATGGAAATAAACGTAGGCTAGATTTTGTGTCATATTAAATTATGCTTTAAATAAACTAATAAATTAAATAAATACTATTATTACTGTTACGGAAAAAAGGAAATGTTGAGGAGATGTTTCTTAGGGATGGAATTACGAGAAATACTTTCTTAGCGGATCTCTATGGTACATAACTTAATATCCCTCCAATTTTCATCAAACTGTTGCGTGGATGAGTGTGTATGTAGTTTTATGATTATGTTTATTAAGACTGTTTTATGTTGAGCTGTACTTCTTTTTTATGGTGTGTAGTTATTATTCATTGTTGTTTTATTAGAAAATGTGTTTTTACATACCCTATGTTAGTCATCCGTCGGATACTAACTAATGTTTCCCCTATAACTTATTGGGGCTGGAAGTCACCCCTCTCTGTACCTGATGGTACCACTCCATCCGTGTCCGATCGCTAGGGGTCGACTGTTATTAATGTACCCGGTAATACACATCCTTGCAACCTGCCACAAACGTCTGTCTTCCCACGACAAAACGGAAACTACTTTGGAAACTAAATAAACGAACTACGAATATGATTCTGCCCCTTCAAATTACAGTTTGACTAATAGCTTCAAAGTGAAAAGATCATAATTAATTAAAAACAACGTTTTATATTATCCACTCAGTGACTGTCATCAGTGTGGACACTACTAGAAAATCGAACCCGGGCACTGGTTCGGCACAGTTCTTTTCCACTCATTCTCTACTTTTATGTGACCAACCCACACTGGCACCACCCGCTCGGCCTTTGAGACAGCCCACTCCACCGATAGCACTACTATATCAATACTAACCGTGTACTAGCACAGTACAGTATAACCCCGGGACTGGTTCGGCCCGGTTCTTATCCACTCATACTTACGTTTTATTTGACTAAACCACCCTGGCGCCACCCAACCAGCCCTTGAGTCAGCCCACTCCACCGATAGCCCTACTACATCAATACTAACCGTGTACTAGCACAGTACAGTATTGGTCCCAGGTACTGGTTTGGCTCAGTTCTTCTCCACTCATACTTACGTTTTATTTAAGTAAACCACCCTGGCGCCACCCAACCAGCCTTTGAGTCAGCCCACTCCACCGATAGCCCTACTACATCAATACTAACCGTGTACAAGCACAGTACAGTATCGATTCCGGGTACTGGTTCGGCCCAGTTCTTCTCCACTTAAGTTTTATTTGACTAAACCACCCTGGCGCCACCCAACCAGCCTTTGAGTCAGCCCACTCCACCGATAGCCCTACTACATCAATACTAACCGTGTACTAGCACAGTACAGTATCGATCCTGGGTACTGGTTTGGCCCTGTTCTTCTCCACTCATTCTTTACTCTTATGTGACCAACCCTCTTGGCACCACCCGACCGGCCTTTTAGTCAGCTCTCTCAGCCGATAGCCCTACTACATAAATACTAACTGTGTACTATCACAGTACAGTATCGATCCCGGGTACTGGTTCAGCCCGGTTCATCTCCACTCATTCTTTACTTTTATGTCACCAACCCACCCTGGCGCCACCGACCGGCCTTTGAGTCAGCCCATTTCACCGATAGGACTACTATATCAATACTAACCTATAGTATTGGTCCCGGGTACTGGTTGGGCCCAGTTTTTCTCCTCTCATACTTTTTTACTTGTATGTGACCAACCCACTCTGGTGCCGCCGGCTGGCCTTTGAATCAGCAGATATACTTCAAAGAAGATTTGTTGTTTATATTTTACTATGTTTGTTTTTTAACACTCAAACGAATCATTTAAAACACAGAGGAAAATACATAACATAGTTACTTAAAAAAAAAGTAAACCACGCTGATTTTGATTAATGGTGGAAATTATTTCTCTGTCTAACATGGTCGGCACTAGTCGTGCAGTTTTGTAACCCAGCTACTTGCGGACAATGTATTGTGGAGATTGTAGGCGATAGGTTCTATGCTCGGTTTCTAAAGCGTCCACTCAATGGCTTCTATAGGTGAAGACACTACTTGACAAATCTGGAGTGTCCATTTTGGATAGTAGTTAGTGTCGAATGCACTGAGTATCAGGCTTTTGATTAATTGAAACTCAGACCAATACTACGTGGTTTTGATTCCACATAGTTGCCCTGGATATTGGGCTATTAGTAAATGGCTTTTTCTGAACATAAGTCGAACTCAGTTACTAACCAGACTACTCCTACACTCATATAACCATCGGCATTCGCCTTAAAATACGCCCAAAAGTTGTGTTGATTTCTCACTTTTTGAGGATAATCTGAGGATTGCACGTTTGCAATTGTGTTGCAGATAATGCAGTATGATGGCAGTAAATTGACCTTCGTGAGGTAAGCTAGCGATGGCTTAGTTCGGCCTACTTAACTCCTTGGGGTAACACGCGATTCCGACATTAAACGATTCGAAGTACAGCCTAGCTAGACTAATATTTATGGAGTGACTATTAAATATTGCAACTTTAATGGACTAGAAATAAGATTTACAAGTGAGACTAGTATTCCAATACCAACCATTAACTTAGAAACTACTGCATTGCACATTATATCTTGAGGTGTTCATCTAGCCACCCAGTTGACCTCTCCAAGGAATGTTTAGTTCTAGATTTCACCTCAACTGTCACTAGGAATAGCAAAGAGCCTGCCTCACTAACACACACACAACGTGTCCCCTCTCCTCTCTTGGCCTCAATGTGCACGCCAGGCCCGCCCCGCAAAATGTACATACATTAATCTACTTCTTCAGACAGAGATAGCTGTACAAATAAACTTTATATGAATGTAATTTACATACAAATACTTTATTACACTGTTAAAAAAATTTGTTTAAAGTTGTACTTTAACTAGGTTGGTTAGTAAACTATATTCTTAAAATTTTAATAAAGTGTATAGCACGGTTTCTTAATGAGTTATATACCAAGAAAGGGCACACTTGCCACTTTGGGTAACCATATCTTCATAAACAAATGTTCCCCATAACACATATATTACGTATAAACGTTTAAGTAATACTACCACTTTTATTTTGAAACATTAAAAAAATAGTTTCTGAGCGAGCACCCTTTATATACTGTTGCCATTTCATGGCTCTTTCATTAATATATAAAAAACTATCATTTAACTACACATGTAACGCAATTTTTAAAACAACTATGTTCAGTTTAAAACAATTATACCGTAAACACATGCTTTAGACCTTGTATCAAACAATTTGGTGAATAACAAGGAAAAATGCTCATTTTATTGTTGTTGATCCATCCACCGATCCTCCCACCCATCCATACACGTACAGTGAAAATGACCCTCCCACCCATCCATACACGTACAATGAAAATGACCCTCTCACCCACCCATACACGTTCAGTGAAAATGACCCTCCCACCCACCCATACACGTACAGTGGAAATGACCTGCCCACCCACCCTTACACGTACAGTGGAAATTACTCTCCCACACATCCATACACGTACAGTGAAAATGACCCTCCCACCCACCTATACATGTACAATGGAAATGACCCTTCCACCTATCCATACGTGTACAGTGGTATTAGGAAATAGAATAGAAAACATCTATTCGTTACAAGTGTAAAAAAGAACGCCACACAACACAAAATGCAGAAATTATGCATAACAATATATTTAATATTATGTTGATCGATTCCGGAACACCATTCCATTTTTATCACCCTCACACTATAGAGATTCGCACAGTAATCCCAACATAACAGGAATAACCAACGGTAATATTCTGATTATTGTAATGTAATACAATGTAAATTTTAAGTCATCCACAGAATTGCACGAGTTAGTAAATAACTTTTGTCGTGATTGAAACTAAAACAAACTTTAAACTTTATTTAACTAATGATGACATAAGTTCGTTTAGTGGCATTTGAGTGTAGCTCTGACACGCAGTGTTGCCAAGATTACTGTGTTTAACATATGACAGACAATAATTACTTGTTGATGTAGAACTGTGCTTGAAAAGGCATTTTCCATTGCTCCAAACAATAATGAAATATATTAATAATGCGATATAAACAATCTATAAGTAATAGATTGTTCATGTAATGATAATATAAAAAATAAGAATGTCCACGATCGGAATGTTTACTCACACTCAGTTTAACAATATCAAACAACTAGGTTATAAAACAGGTGCTGAAAAGTGGCAACAATGCAAGACGTGAGACTGTGATATAGTTGAGGCTTACATCGTCACGCCATTGGTTGTAGCATTACCAAACTCCTCGTAGTTCCAGTATTTACTGTAAAAGCGCTCTGAAAGGCAAGTCTCATTAAATAAACAATAGTCTGTATAGCAATGCAAAGCAACACATCCAGTTTGCTAAAGGAAGTACTGGTTTAACGGCTTATGAGACTGACATAATACCGTATAGGTAAGGTTGTGGAAAATTCCACAAGTTTGGAAATTTTTTATTTAAAATGGCTTCATTTGAGAATTTAGGTATAAAAATAAATGTAATTATAGTTTGACCAAAATATTGTTAAACAGTATACTTATTGGTTCTCTGGCAACAAAACTAATTTAATATAGCGGCAAGTTTTTTTAGTTATGTTTTCTTTATTTGATGCCAACGCTCATTAGAATTCATTACAATATTTAAGGCTGTAATTATGAAATTATGTTTATGATTCATGACTGAGACAAGGATAGTTGAGAAAAGTATGTGTGAATGTGAGGGGTTGATGTGTGTGATAAAGTAGTGTAGTCGGTGTTACTAACTAAAGACGACTGTTCCTTAGACAGAGCTATATATTAATAGCCTTATAGCCAGGTTAACTTGGGAACCTACAGGTTTACGTGGAATCCGAACCACGTAGTATTGGTCTGATTTTCAGCTTTTTCAAGTTACGATATATTTACATCATTTAATATTACGCAGGTATTTGCAATACGCGAGCTGTTTCTATGTTTAAAATGTAAGATGATTTTATTCCGTATTTTTTCTTCTAATAACGCGTAGTAATTTAATAAAATCCTAAAAAGGACGTACTTATAGATTAAAAAGTACGTGCAGTTCGTCTTTGATGCTCGTGATTAGTTCCGACTGCAAGTCTAGGAAGGAGTTCGTGATTCCTAGTCTCCCGTACCTTGGTAGAGTTGAAAAATTTCAAGCTGTAGGATAACTTGCATAATTGTTTCTCTTAAATTATCTGCTCTGTGAATTATTTTTGATTGATAACGTTTTCATATTTTGTACTTTGTATTGTCATATTTTTTTATAAAAATACGTGACTTTCTCAACAGGCAACCGTAATCTAAAAGCATTTCGTTTTTATGGGCTTTCTTAAATTACTATGGGTTAATCGAAAAAAACTAGTTTTAAATAAAGGTTAAGGTAGTAAGTAAAACTTGAAGACGACAGGAGTTGTATACCTGTAGAAACGTTGTGTTTGTTTCTTAAAACACACGAAGCGTTTGAAACCTCCAACAGAATTACACGTTACGAACAACCCCGTGCCAACATTCAAGACAGGAGGGGGTGGGGGTGAACCAACGCGTGCAGTTTAGGGTTGAATTTGCATTTAGAACCGACTGTTCCAGTCATAATGACAACATAAACTCTCGCACCATCAACTGCGACACAAAATAACCCTCAAACCGCAATTTGGGGAAGGGCGTAAAATAAATCGCTTGTAGTAAATTTGGCACATTTTAAATGTTCTTTTAATATGATTTTTTTTGTATATTTACATTCATTCGAAAAATATCAGCCTAACTCTTTAAGCCAACTAACAAAACCTTCACTCACATATATTGACGATATTCTAATACACCTTCAATTTAAATTTTGATGAAACTCGTGCAACCAGCTCTTACATGTCTTCATTACACTATGACATACTTAGTAAAGTGTGGCGTACAAAGTACGCCATATTTCGGACCGTATATACAAAGTGTTACAAAAAGCTGTTCTGGTTAATTATTTTATAAATATACACCTAATTTAACGAGTGAAAAATGAAGGATAACATATTTTTCGAATTTCGCTCCGTTTAGTGTCTCTCAATCTCTTTGTGTTTTTAGAACAAAATAATAATTCAAGAACGGTTTGACCGAAAGACTTAAAATTTCAAACATTCCTTTTCCATCACCATTATAAAACACCAAAAGAAATCGCCATTGAGTTAGTCATTTTAAAATGGCCATTAATACATTTTATCTCCAAATATCTTGGAACGATGGAACGAACAAAAGTCGTTTTTCAGACAGTCACCGCCATTTTAAAACGGCTAATGATAACTAAATGGTTATTCATTTTATCTTTAGTAATGTTAGTGTAAAGAAGTGTGCAACATTTTAAAAGAACCTATTAAACTATTCTTGAGTTGTTATTGTTTATGTAAAAAACACAACAACAAGAAATAGTTATCAATAATTACAGGATTATGCAGGTTACTATTTCCATAATTCACTTGTAAATACATTGTTCTGTTTGGAAATAAAGACTTATTATCATGATTTTTACGATAGAAAAAGAGGTTTTTTCTTTCCCTTCGCTAAAACTTCCCATCACATCCGTCTTAACAATTACGGAATATTTCAAGAACTATACATTTTACTGAATGTATCTAATTTTCGTTAAGTGGTATATTCTTTTAAGCGAAGTTGTTTTTTTTCCAAACGTAACTCCTCCTTTATTTCTTTACCAGTTTAAGCAGTTGAGGTGTCAAACAATTTGCCTCTGTTCGTAATTGTATGATAACGTCTTGTCCTCAATATTTTCAACCTGAAGGTTATGAGAAGTACTCAATCTACGTTTTTGGCCATAAGAATAACATGGAGAGAGATTTGAATGAATAAAAAAGTAACAGCTGTTAAAATGTAATTAATGATTTCCAAAAAGTTTGAACAGCTGTTGGAATGTAAACAATGATATTTGCAATAATAAGGAGGTTAGGTCTTTGATAATATTAAACCAGGGAAGGTTGTAAGCATGGTTTTATTCACTTTAGATTGTAGGTTCCAGTGATAATCTAAAGCTGATATTTTATTTATTCAATTAATCTTCAGCTGTTAGACAAAAACAAATGAAATGAGCACGTTTGAAATAGGCTTAGTAATACCATTGGGCGTTTATACTAAAAAATGGGTAGAAACGCAAGTAATGTGAGTGAGATATTGTATACATTAATTTAATATTGTGATTTTATGTTATACAATTATCACTTGTAGTCAAAATTCACAGACCAAGGCGAAACGAGCTTAGCGAGTGATGGGTTGGCTCGTGAAGCGCGCAGATATCCCCAGTATTCCTTATTTTCTAGGGTGATTTATATGGAAATCAATAAAAATCTCTTTAATATATATATATATATATATATATATATATATATAAATTATTTTTATATATTATACACACCAATTAGTTTTAATTAATTATAGTCTCACATTAATTAAATTATTAAAGTTATCAAAAGAAAGATGAAACTTTGGAGTTGTCAGAAGTTGAGTGTGGATGCCTTTGTTGAAGTTAGCCTGCTTTTATCATCAAGTCTTGGAATCCCTACTCTGTTTAATTATCTAAACAAATGAAAACATAAGGAAATCATAAGGATCTTATTACCTTAAATGAAATCTAATACTGATATAAATGACCTCCTTAATTAGGGGTTTCTTAGTGTGTCTTATAATTTTAAAAGCTTACCTTTACATTTATAACACCAGTAAAGAAATATTACATTGATCGTTTCTTTCTTGGTTTCCTTTCTTTTAAAACTGATAAACTGATTAATTTGTAAGTGCAATTTTGAACTTCATCGAAACCACCATATCTCGGTTTGCCAAAACTGCAGATTGGCAAACCGGTACATGGTGGTTTCGATGAAGTTCTAGATTGAACTTACAAATTCATAGTTAACATTAAAAAAAACGAAAATATTTTTGACGATAGCATTATCTCAAACTATGTCAAATTACGTTTTTGTTTTTAGACAAGTGTGGCTGTAACAATCAATTTGTTTGCATCCGTGCACAATTAAAAATTTATTTACAAGAAAACTTATAAATAATTTTTTTTATTTACAAGTACATTATTTTAAGCGTATAGGCCTACTTTTTGTTCTTAACTATTTTATTTCTTTGATTTCAAACCTAGGATTCTAAATAAAAAAACTATTATAGAAAATGTTAGAGTTATACATTTATAAAATATTTGATTTTCTATAAAACTATGGAAATGCATAGTTGTATTTTAAGCAATTAACTATCTAAAAATGTATAATAATTGTTAATATTTTTTCTTGTTTGTTTTGAGGTGATAAAATGCCTAGATTGTTACATTTATGGAATTTCAGCACATACAGTAAGTATACAGACGGAATATCTGAAATATATTTTTGACAATACATTTAGAAAGTAAACATTTTCATAAGATGTATCGATGCTTATTCCTTTAGTTATGTCACCATTTTCAATTGATTAGCATCTGGTAATTTCCTTTCAAGGAATGTTAAGATCAGGGGTTTGCCAATAGTACCGTTGTTGGAAATAAAAAGCCCACTATGATAGAAAAAAAAACAACAAAAAAGTTTCATGTGTGGCCTACAATATTACGTCCACATCATTTTAAATAAACAAAAAATCTTTATTGTAAAAAATTTTTATTTTGCCAAAATAACTTTATTTTACTCCAAACAAAGCTCATAATATCATCAGTTGTGGTATTAAAATCTTTTAGGATATTATATTATAAATCACTCCTATTTTATCAGCGTGTGAAATATGCTCAATTATATATCACGTAATATAAGACAGCTAGGGGTTGTTTAATGTGCCAACCCTATCACTCACTGGAGGGAGCGCGATCGTAATAGCAATTTTATAAATTAAATATTAAAATGCAGCGATTTCCATATTTTATGATTTCCTCGAAACACGGCCTCCAACTAAATATCTCCTAACAGATCAAATGATCTGTAAATTAATACAAAAAATTACGTTCGAATAAATTAACGTATTTTCATGTCTTCTTTCGAATATCTGCTCAAAATCATCAAATTTTCTGATGTGTTCTGCAATAGTAATTTTTCTTATGTTACGGCAAGAAATTGTGGGAGGTAAATCCCCAGCAGCTAGGGTTGCCAAATATATACAACATATCCATATATCGCAAACCAAATATCGATCTAACGATAATATCAAAAAAATCTACCGAAATATCGTATTGTAAATGTTTTATTTGTTTAAAATTGCACTATCTCTTATATCATGACCAAAAATACACTCATGTTTAGCTGTCACTATTTACTATAGCCTACTGAATGCAAAACTGAATAAATTTATCTACACGAAACAAGTTGTGATCTGTGGGATTGAATGAAAAAAGGAAATTCAAAATAAGAATAATTCGATACCTTTCATTGTAATGTTAATTATAAAATAGTAATAATTAACTCTAACCTTGGCATCAGTGTTGCCAACTCACACACAATTTTATTTACCCGTTCCACCCACAACAAACTACATTTAAGTGCGTTAACCTCACGTAAAAAACTTATTATATCAACGCATGTTTTGTACGCATAAGCGGCATTTTGAATGTGTTTTTTACGAATCGTGATAATTTTGAGTAGAGAGAATAACGTCAATATTTAGTAATATGATGTATCGAACCAAAATATCGATACTAATATATCGATATATCAATACGTATTTATCGAAATTTACAATATATCCATCTATCGTTGCCATCCTTAGGTGTAGCATGGCGATAATATTTTACTACTAGTTTCCTAACCAACGCATCAATCCTACTGAAAATAATATGTGGACAAATAACTTATCAAAATTCTAAGATGATAAATAAACATAACCATTGGTTATCTACATTAATAATACGTGTTAAGTATTTCATGTTTAGTTTATTAATCGGTACTTATCTTTTTATGTGCCACGATTCAGGAGGACCCGCATTAAAATATTGACGCTTCATTTTTTTTAATGTTAGGTCTCGTATGAAAATGCGTAAAGACATTAAAAAAGTCTTACTATTTTGTAAGTAAAATATATTTTTCACAGACCAAACTTTGTCCAAGTTATAAAACTATCTAAGACCACCCCAATAAAATTAAAGTTTACAAGATTTGAGTTCTTATGTCATTCACATTAATTAAACCCTTCAATAATTCAAACTGTTTACAACTTCGATAGAACGTATCGTAAACTGAACTGAAGCGGTTTGATGAAAAGTAATTTAATGACGTTGTTTGGAGCAATATCACAGGGTAGGGAGGGCCATTAACGATGCCCCTCCCATCAATTGATGGGTCATGTAACGGGGTGGATATGCGGAGATTACATCTACAGTACAAGGGTTGTGGCTGTGACCATCACATTAAATCACACCGACATCCCTTACAATGCTCAGTTTCACACGTGATTACAGCAACCAGGTGGATTGTACAAGGGGTGTGGTGCAGTTGTCTCTAAAATATAAAGTACATTTGTGTGTCCGCGTTTTTTTACTGAAACTGTTAAATTCAGGCAAAAGTGAGAAGGGGCTAATTTTTATGAAAACCTTTTTACCTTCGTGAACTTTTCAAACACAGAATCGATCGGTAATCTTACCAAAGTTAAATTATGTCAAGACATTACTTTTTGTTTTTTCAAACAATATCGCTATTAACTGTCATAAAAGTAGTCCTAACTCACAAGGTTATTGGACTCATAAAACTAGATTAGTTCCAAGTAGACCGTCTGTCTGGCTGCAAGTAAAACCCTTGTAATTCTTGGTGACTCCTCTTGGCTACGAGTCTGTTCAAATGTTTATTATGTCAAGGCACGACCATACAGAGCAATAAACTTTATCACCACCCACAAAGTAAATTTTCCGAGAGGAAGAAATAAATGCACAGTTTTATACTTAATCTATTGCTTTGGTGTCTTAAGCACCCAATAAAAAATAAATATCAGTATTACAGTACTTGTAACAGTTATAAATAGTTTATTTAGAACAGTAAGATTGTATTTATTATTAATTTATTAAAAGTATAAAAGACAGATAATCAAATTTAAATATAACACGGTTGTGAATTAACTTTTTCCCTCATTCATTTAATTTTATTCCTATATAACACAATTGGACTGTTTTTTGTATATTTTAATGACTAGTGACTGTACTGATCTAATTGGATACACTTTGTTATTAATCAGATTTATTAATTTATGATTTTAAACGTAAGCCTATATTTATTTTTCTTTCATTATATATATTTTTAAACATTCATAAAGTGGTTTATAAGTGTAGAAGTGAGAGAACATTAGTAAAATAGCTGTAAACATTTTAAACAGAAAAAAATCCATTGCTCTTGAAAAGTTAATAAGGAGCAACTATTGTCAAGATTGAACTGGTTTTTAAATTTCGTTTTTAAGGAGATACCTATCTCCTCTTTAACCTTATTGCACCCATTACACAAGAACTATTTTTATATGTTGGGGAACTTACCAGAGTAAGGGTAAAACCAGTACAGTAACAAGGTAAATATTACTGATAAAAACTAACAGTTGATGCCAGTATTCGAACATGCACTATCTCTATCTCAGGTACAAAGTCCTGACGACTTAGACCGCTCGGCCACTCGCCCACCCAGTTGGTCCAATAATTGCTATTTCGCATATAGTAATACAGTTTTTAGATAATTAAAAATAAAATCAAATGAAAGCCGTACATAAAATGTTCTTTTTAGAATTGATTTTAGTTTTTTATCTGTAGAAACCACTTAGAAAAGCTAACGTAGTTTTTCATAAAATGGAAGAAGAATTCATAATTTTTATGAATTCTAATTTTACCCTGAATAAAACCACATATTAAAATCAATTGTAGCTATTTTAATTTCATCAATGTTTCTGATGAGCAACAAGAATAAGCAAACAACTTAAATATAAGTTGATCTTACGTAGGGAGATTTTTCTCCAAAACAGTTTTATACATTTCGCTTCTCTATGAACTATGTAACAGTGTCAATTTTCCAATTTAATTTCAACTTACGACATTTCTTCTTCCATCTCATTCACTTCCTGAGTACTTCAGACTTCGCGGCAAGTTCCACTCGCCGAGGCAATACCCCGACCACGGGGCAATATCTGCCTGTAGTCACAATAGCCTTTGTACCCCGTGAGTGATGGTGTTTGCTCAACACCCCTCCAATAACCTCCCCTCTATTTGTCTATGGAAATCATAGCCAACTAAGCTAATAAATTCCTGCGTGGAGTCGCGCGACACTGTGCTACAATTTATCGGATCAGCTGTTGATATAGGCGTTTAATATGGAATGGACCCCTATCCCCTTCCAACCCCTCACACCGCGGCGTCTGTCTCATCTCTGGTGTCCCGGTGATTTACCATGGTATCTTTTAGTCGTTACCCCCCCTCTACTCAACTTTACTCTCTGCCAACAACGTACTTAACGACTAAGTTTTTTATCCATGATTCAAAATATTTCTTCGCGTTTAACAGTTTGAAGGAGTATTATTATTAATGCTGTAACAAGGCTGTATTGTTTTAAATTCATGTCTGGCTTGGATTTTGGATAGTAGGCCTATACCCATATAATAAATTTAGCAAAATATTTCTATAAGGAGTTTCATCGTTTTGAGATTTTTATAGCCATAATAGTTCCGTCGTGTAAGTTAAACAATAAAAAAATAACGTCTTTTTAATTCGAATATTTGTTGATTTGAATAAACATACATTTAATAATGCTGCATATAAATAAAGTATTTATCTTTTTATAGCCCAATAAGAGAACAATTATTAGTCCAAACAGTTAATTATTCGATAATAACAAAATTTTCCACCCCACCTAATAGCATGAAAATAAATAGCGTAAAAAATATAAATATAGGCCTATTCTTATGGTGTTCAAGCACAAAAAAATAATCTAGTATTTTTTTTTATGAAATGTGTTTTTATTGGTACTAAGATTAATACACTACTAAATTCAGGCGTACGAAAATAAAATGAAAACAAATCTGTATTGAATAATGCCACAGAGAAAGAAGAAACAGAGGTGGCTTTCTTATGGCCGCACCACACGCTTCTGTGGCAGTTATAAATAGATTACAACTGACGTACATCTGTAGTATTAATTACTACGTTGGTCCTTGGTGATATGGATGTAATAAGGGAGGGACTAACAAGGTGCTGGCCCTACCATCGCATGGCAAACTGGAGATATAACTCGACACACATGTATCGCAATATTGGATGCGATCGCTGTTTCCTTCTTCTCTGTGATATTGCTCAGTGCTTATTAAAAAGGATCGTCATTGTAAATGAAGAATAAATGCACTTCTATTGCTTCACTTTATAAACCTATGTCTAAAAGTATAACGTTCTAAAAATAAAAATAAATATATGTCTAAAAATAAATATTCAGCTGCTTTAGACACTATTAAATAATATAATTGGCTGCTACTTATCTGTTTCATTTTTGTTATTTATATGTTTTTTTATGTTACACTTATCTAATTTTATTTTATACTCAAAGGACTAAAATTTTCAGTATAAAATAAAATAATTTATTGGCTTTTTAAAATCAATATCGACAATTATATTCAGCGCAACAGAGTTTAGTGAAAAAAAGTAACTGTAATGAAGTTAACAGTCTCTTAAAAATGATTATTTATTGTTTACATTTCTACAAGCTTGATTCGTTAGTTTTTATCAAACCAACTGTTTGATAAAAATTATCAATTAGGTCATTGCTGCTAATGACGTAGTGGGCGGGGCTTGTTGCTGCGCTGCCATCCCGCACCCTACCGTCTTCCTAGTTGCCATGACAACATTAAATGGAATGACACAGTGGGGGAAGAGTAGCTATCTCTCTCTACTCCACCATTCAGTCCATCTATCTCGCATCTGTGCTTTCAGTAGGTTTGTTTTTTCCCCTAAGTTGCCTATCTATATCAAGTCTAACAACGTAATCGTATATTGAATCACGCGAAAATGCACAAAACAGCCGAACCATAAATCGTTTCAACGAATAAAGTACATACTCTCTATGGAGTTCATTGAATTCAAGTGCAATGGACGATCACTCGTCAAAGGGTGCAGGGAGCTGTCATCCTTGTTTCGGGACGAATAGTAGGACACGTACGACAACTCGTGTGTTTTCATAACAGATAAATAATAAAATTCAAATTTATTACGACAATACTATTAATACATAGATTTTACTAAACACAAAACGAAAGGCAAAATAAGGTAAACAAAGTCCTCTCTTAAACCTAAGAAATGTTATAAACGATTTTTATAAACTATTTTTATCAAATGTTTATGATACACGTACTTAAACCTTCCTACCCATTCACGTGCCCCCACCCCGCCCACCCGTAAACGAAGAGTGGTATTGACCCACCCACCTCTCCACCTATAAACGAATATTAAATAACTATATTTACATATATGTCATCAGTTCACCATATAAATATACAAATAACTAGTGTGAAACAATAGTAATTTCGTATTTAAGTAAATGCTATTCAGCATACCATTGATTTCCTCAAACAATTCATTTATGTAGTTTTAAATTACATTTCACAAGCACTCCTATAAAAAATGCTCTCTCCCATACATATTTGCTTTATGTTGACACTTAAAGCCTCCATGATGCAATACAGTGTTTTGGGATAAATGTCAAATAACAATATTTATATTAATTTAGTAAACTGTAACATATTTTATTGTTACCATTCATACTGACATCTAAAGTGTTGTAAAGAAAAATTAATTAAAATAACTGTTAAACAGTCCCAATTAAACTAAACTTATTACAGTCAGTTCTATATTTCGTGACAATAAGATTTGACCAGCATTGGGTTCTATAGTATATTTTAGCATAAATAGATAGTTACATAGATATGGAACAGGGATACACTGTTAAAGCGGAGATAGACTGTGAGTTCATCCTCCGGCGGACCGACTGTAGGCTATAAGGCCACTAGATATTTTCCGAGTGGTAGGGCAAGGAGTAATTCAATATACAGGCTCCTTGTAAGCCGGTTAGGTCCCTCGCACGTGAGCGATTTGCTCATTAATTAACAGGGGACTTCGCTTTTTACTTCATCTTCCCTCTGTCACATTTATTTAAGGGTTCAATCAAAAATAATTTTTGAAATTGTTTTGATCAATAGCGTTACTTAGAATTCTTGTAAGTAATAAATGTGCTGAGGGAAAAATTTTTATTAACATTTCTTTATGGAGATATAGCTACCTAAGTTAACTACTGTAGTTTGGGATTTCTCGTTACTTAACTCATTAAGAACCTGTGGCGATATATATTGTTAATTACTTAAATTAAATACATGTTAATTGTGTAATACATATCTATATTGACATGTATACAAATATTAAGTCCAAATCTGTACGATTATCTTTAGCTGAGAAAGTAGATTAATATATGTAAACACTTCTTTTCAAAGGTTTATTATAAATGAGAAGCTATGTACTTATGTATAAATTGCGTGGAGGGCAGGTTTGGGTGGGGGAGAGAGGGTGAGGGAGGAACACTTTTTTTGCGTGTTGGTGGGTGAGGCACTTTGCTACTCCTAGCGACAGTTGTGGTGAAATCTAGATCTAAACTCCTTAGTGCACTTATCGGTCGCCTGGATGGGTTCTATTCTTAACTTAATGGTACCGGAATGAAGGATCAAGCAAGTAAAAAGTAATGAGTCCTAAAAATTATATCGGTGAACATTTTATTATTTTAAAAATAAACAACAACAATTTAAATGCAGCTTTCATCTATATATCTATATAAGCCAAATTGACTCACTCACTCATCACGAATTCTCAATAACTATAGCACCTACAATGCTGAAATTTGGTATGTGAGTTACTTTTAGGTCGTAGGTGCTTGCTAAGAAACGGTTTTAAGATATTTTATTCCTTTTTATAATAATTTAGAAAATAAAAATTGCCATTTACACAATGTATTATAAATGTAAACAAATACCATCTGTAATATAAAACACATGTGTTTACTATTACTAAAATTAAAATCTATATATATAAAAGGCAAAGCCCTCACTGATTGACTCACTCATCACTAATTCTCCAACTTCCCATGTAGGTAGAGAGCTGAAATTTTGTACACTGTTTCTTTAGAACTTAAGTAGGACAACTAAAGTATTTTCATCTTGATAAAGTACTCCTAAGGGGTATAAAGCACCCTTAAAAGATTGGTCCATAAGGATAACATTGGGTTGATTTTAGTAAATTAATAACAGCTGTTTTGTAAATAAATAAACATGTCTATTTTGAATGTTTGACATTATACTATTTAATATTTTACTATGAGTTTAATCTTCAGCTGTTAAACAAAAATAAATGAAATGAACACTCTTGAAATAGGCTAAATAGGTGGCAAAGCAATTAGTGTGAGTGAGATACTGTACCGAAATGTAATATTGTAATTTTACGTTATATAGTTAATATACCGATTTTTGTATTGAATAGTTACATGCCGAGGCCGAAGGCCGAGGTGTATCGAGCGTAGCGAGCGTCGGGGTTGGCACGCGAAGCGTGCAGGGGTGTCCCCTAGTATAGTTATATTTTCATTCCATGTAATTAAACAAAACTAACGCACTGCATGAAGAACTTTGATTTGTGTAACGTACCGTGTTTAGCTGAATTTTACAAAATGAAACAACAAAAATGTAAACAAGTGACTTTTTAGTTTAGGTGGTAGTTTAAGTTAAAAGCAAAATAACCACAATGTAGGAAATTAGAAATTACCTTACTATCTTACTAGAATAGATATGTAGGCCACTACGAGTCAGATATTTTATTTTAATATCTAATAAATAATAAAACCATTCAGATTTGTTGTGGCTGCAAAAAAGTGGTTAAACGATATCAGTACATATATGAAACAATACTCTTTAAACACTGATGTGGTATAAATTGTGTCTTTCAATCTAAATTAAATATTTACTTTAAATGTGCCATAAAACATCAGACATTTATAACATATAAAATAATAGTTGGATTTTTAAAATGCATATACAGATAAATTATAATATTCTAAACGTACTTTTAGATCTTTTGGTATATTTATTTATATCTCGTGCATGTTTTGTACATAATAGTATATTTGAACATCCATGATGGTACAAAATGTCACCTCTATTTTGTTGCCTATTTCGTTGTCTGTATCCTACATCGGAGTAGTCCATATCTAATTGTTCAAAGTTTGCAACATATCTGAGTTACTTTTATTATGCTGACTATATGTAATAAACGTTGGTAAATTCAACTTTTCAAAAGAGTTAAATTTTCTGTTGTGTTGGCAAACCTGTAGATTTGACGAGGACAGCAGGTGTGATTGCCGACGTGTGATGTCACGCGCCGGTATCACCTGATCGCGACAAACTGCTGGGTGGGCTCAAGCCATGTGTGTTATTGGTCCACAAAACTGCACATCACCTGCAAGCAGTATTATCTTTGCAAGCGTAGAACCCCCGCCCCCATTTAGCTAAGCAAGCATGCACTGATTATCAAAGAATATTATCTAATTATATTATAAGTCGGCACTGGTGGCGTAGTGCTGTAACCCAGCTACTTGGGTTTCGAAGTGTTTGAAGATTGTAGGAGATACGTTCCATGCTCGGTCCTCTTAATACTGACTCGGTGTCCGTTCAATGGTTGCCATCGAAGTGGACACTACTAGAGAAGTCTGGGCTCTCCATTTTGGATGGTAGTCAGATGTTTTGTAGGGAAGAGAACTGAGTGTAAGACTTGTCTGAAAATCAGACCAACACTACGGGGTTCAGATTCCACGTAAATCTGTAGGCCCATAGTTGCCCTGGCTATTGGGCTATTAATAAATAGTACTTTCTGAGCTAAGTTGTATTCAGATAGTAACAATGACTACACTCGTTCATCTAAACTCATCACACTCATTCACCCCTCATATTCACCCATATCACTACGTCGGCGTCTTAGAAATGATAAATGAAGATGTTAAGCGTGTTATTCTTTTCTTTACTTTTTAATAAAAACATCGTAAAAATATGTTAATCTAAGATTTGTTTATTCCGTATGATAATGATCGATAACTGTAGTTTTAGTTAACCGGCTTTTAATAAACCAAGCCACCCTGAAATACAGTATATGCAATACTTACATAACACATAGTAAGGACTATGAGTACATCGGTTGGGCTGAGCGTCTTCCAAGAGTTATCAGTACATACGGAGGTAGGTGGGGCTCGTGAAGGGTTGTTATGGGTCAACTAATTAGCTTTGCTTGTTAATTGTGATTAATTTAACCATCGAATGTCCTTCTAAAAGTATTTGTCCAATACACAAAGCAACGAGTTAACAGTACACGATAGTTTATTTGTTCCAAACGGTCGTAGCTTGGTGATGTTTGTGAAACCCAGCGGGACGGGGGCTGTCGTAACATGTTCAACCCCCCTCCCAAATTGTACCATTTATATGTTATTGATGTAGTGTTGGTTTACAAAAAATGCAGCTGATTTACCTATATACATTTAAGAGAAAACGCCCAATGTATTAAAAGTATTGTCACTAACTGATAGATTCGTGGCAAAATAAAAAAGATTTTTAGAAATTCATTTCTAACTCGTATAAAGAAATCCATTCTATTTTACATTAAATTTATTCGTATTATATTTTCATGATATTTACCATAAAAATGTACTATCCAATAGGCTTAACAGTAATTAACATTTTAATAGTTAATTTGTTTTAAGGTAACCTTGCATTACTCATTGAATTACGTATTCCCCTTACATAGAAAGTAAGGTTACAGATTTACGAACGATCATGTTACATCCTACTTAAAATAGACATTCCAAGGGTTAGGAGCAACTCACTATAGTTTTTTATGTGGTATTAAATTAAAGTTTCCCTGTAAAACGCAAGACATTATTTTTGCATTTACATAGATTCAATATTAATTTTATTTGCACAGTATGAACTATTACAGTTTTCTATGAAAGTCATAATACAGAAATAACATCATAAATCAAAAACACAAAATAATAACACCATAAGTCATTTAGTACTAAAACATTTGTTCAATATGGCCTACCCTTAAGTCGATCTTGGCATTTATTTTACTTTTAACAATATAAAAAAGTATTTAAGGTAGTTTAATAAAAATAAAACAGCCAACATCACCACTTAAGGCTGCACAAGAGCTTAATCGATAGTATAGAAAGCTCTCCCGGCCAAATGGCTCCTCAAACGGGTTTTCTGCAGTAATAAACTAATGATTGTTTTTATATCGTTTTACTATTTTTATAAATTTGGCTCCATTCAATGTGTTTAAAAAAACAATAATCAAGAAGACTAACCCCGATTATCAGTACATCTAGATTTGTTAAGTTTATGTCGCTGAAGAAGGGACAAATTTGTATTATGGCAAGATTCTTTTAGGCATCTGAAGGATATATTTTTGTTTTCAATACAACCATTAACTTTTGTTTTTCTCTTATATGAGACGCCTAAAGTTTTTTTAAGTTTATTTAAAGGTGAATATGAACGACTATATGAGTGTATGATTAGTGTGGATCACTTACGTGGTCCCGTTACTAACCGTGTTCAGTTTATTAATAACTGGTTGGAATGGGCCAGTTATTAATATTTTTCAATTATTACACCGACAGTGTTTTTAGATTTATTTTTAGCAGCACATGGTTTATCCGATATTAGTAAGTTTAATGTAAGTAAGAGTAATATACTTGTAAGTGGGTCGACGACCTTTGAGGGGGTTTCAGGAATTGATTGACCCCCATCTAGGAAGGTAAATACAGAGAGGTCTGACGGTACCGCTGAGACAGCAAGTAGTTTTATTGCTGAGTTTTGGAGCCGCGCATCACGCCACCCATCAGCCTAGCTGACCCAGCAATACTAGTCCGGCTACGTCAGAGCTGATTCTCACAGATTGGGTGAAATTGTAAACCCACCAATTGACTGAAACAGTGTATGCTTCCAAGACATACAGCAGTAACAAATTTCTATGTATTACTTTTTCAGACGTCGATTGTTAAGATATGGGTGATGTAGTTTTATTACAAACTACGGCATTTCCCTAGAAAGTTATATTAATAAATTAATTAATAGCCAAATGACGTATTTTGCAGCGTATCTCTTTAAGAATTTGTTTAAGTCTGTTTTGAGCCGAACTAAGAACCTTTAGCTTACGAGTCGGCACTAATGGTGCAGTGCTGTAATCCAGCTGCTTGGGGACTAAGTGTTGAGGAAATACAGTAGTAGGTGATATGTCTGTACTCGGTCCTCTTAAAACCAAAACACGTCGTCTGCATAATGGTTGCTGTCGGCGTGGACACTACTCGAGAAATCTGGGGTGTCCATGTTTGGTGGTAGTCAGGATGTTGTGTAGGGAAGATAACTGAGTGTTAGGCTTGTCAGCAAGTTGAAGACCAATACTACGTGGTTCTGATGTAGGTCCCAAAATTTCTCTGCCTGTTGGGCTATTAATAAATATCTCTTTCTGCGAAACAAGGATATCAGTAAAAATGACTACACTCGTTCATACACACTCATTCGCTCCCCAATATTTATTCGCCCACATCTCCACGATCGAAGGCTAATAAATAATGAATAATGATGTACAATAAGTTGGGCTATAACCAAATGCGATTCTAACCAATTCTAAGACCAAGCGTAATACAAATAATGACATATCAATGGTTATGTCCCATAAAGAGCTCTAGTAGAAATAGTAATAAACTAGTTGGAACAGTATCAGATTGAAATAAATATGAGTAAGAATTGATGTAAATTTGAAATAAACTATGAACAATATTTTCAATATTAATGTCACAATTTACGAGATTAAACTCAATTTCGTAATTAACTCAATAAAGACTTAAGTCTGCTAAGATTAAGTGTCTACTTTTCATTAATATCAAAACATGTGAACAATATACGGATAAAATGTTTTAATATTATCTATCAAATATAATTATACTTAATTTCAATTACATTTTAATTATACAGTAATTATAAATATAATCATAAAAATGTTTTTGTTGCGAGGTAAAAAAATAATAAAAAGTTAAAATAAACCCTTATAAAATTTCAAAAAACGTAATAAAAAGTTAATTTCTTTTAGTCAGAAAATAAGGAATATGGGTTTAAAAATTTGAATGAAAAGTGATATGAAAATTTTAATTACCAAAAATATTATATTAAATAATTCAATTGAGAAATTGTCCAGGGTATTCAATATTCTCTCACTAAGAAACGTAAATTACTTTAACAATGGCCAGGTGATAAAATATAAAACAGTGACCTCTTTTCAATAGAATATAAAACTGCTAAATGCGCGAGAGCCGTGAATACTGGGACTGCCCTATTGTGATTAGATAAATAATTGTTCACTATTGTTTTTAAATCATAGTTTGTCCTAAATAAATATTATAGTTTGATGAAAGTTCATTTTATTTATTGAATTTATCTATATTGAATCCCAATATACGTAATCAAAAAACGATGTACTCACTTATCAATATCTCCAGAACCAGTTTGGAGGGATGTGAGTCTTTGTATCATAGAAACCCATTAAGAAGGGTTTCTCCAAATTTTATTCCTAAGGGTTAGAAACAGCCCTTAAACTTTACTTTTCCCATTAGCATTAATTTAATAATTTATTTTAACTGATACAGTTGATAAAAATGAACACAAAAATATGAAAAAAATCGTTGCTGATATGATTTTCATTTTGAAATGTTTCAGGTAATTTCTACTAATTCTGAAATGATTGCACTACTTTGTATTCCCCCTAGGTAGACTTGTAGGGTTTACTAGAATACAAAACTTTGTTACCTGGAAGTACGACAACATGCTGAGCTTTTATACTGTTGTGGTGGTTCGAAGAAAACTAAGAATGGAAGGGTAAACAAGTGTAGGGAACCACCCCGTAGCGAAGCAAGGGATTTCGTCCAGTATAATAAATATCACAAGTGTACTCATCATAAAACGCTTAAAATAACAAATTAAGAATCCTTAATACAGTAAAACCTGTTTTAGAATTATTATGTAATTGAAGTACCAATATGATTTATACAAAAAAATTTTTAAAAAAAGTCAAAAAGGTATGCATTTTGGGAGAGCCAGTGATCGATTTGTCTGAGTTAAAGATAGCACAGGTTTAACTCCTGATCTTGACTTGATGTATTTATCAGTAATATTCATCTTGTATTGAACTGTTTCTTATTCAGCCTGATAAGGTCCCCGCACAGCAATAGTCTATGGGAAATGGTGAATGTGTAGAGTTAGTAAAGAGGAGGAAAAATTAACAATTTGTCAAGTACTCTTTTTGCAGTCTAAATTGAGGCCTCAAAAACTAGCAGGATATTCACAGATAAATCTTAAAATCAATATAACTGTTGCCTGTTAGCTTTTTACTCACATATTAATTATTTTTAATGCATTCCTCTAAACGTACATATTTTTTATCTTTAATACACCCAATTCATTTTCAAACATGTAACGTGCCCCAACCGTAAACTGTGTACATATAAAGCATTCAGTGGCACATTGTCCAAATATGCTTATTTAAACACTGCAAACTTCACAAAAGTAGGTTGTTAAATTACCTCATTATATACTTTTATACAAGTAACTCAACTAACACACTTTTAAGTTGGAATTAATCGTGTAATAAAGTAAATTATAAATAAACAGCGTTTTCTAATTTCGTAGAAAATTAAACTTGTCAAATTATTTTATTGAACATTCAGTAGTTTAAGCACCAGTAGTATGATTCGTTAAGTGCGTTTTTATCACTTATCATTAAATAAAAAACAAATTTTAGACCTCAATCCATTCTGCAATAGTTTTCGAAACAATCGTATCTCAATTACTGTAGACAGCTTGTTGCTATTTGTTGACGAAGTTCTGGTTGTGAGTGGTATTTTAGCGACCGTTCCTTAGCTTTTTACACCTAAAAAATATTAACAGTTTAGAAAATGTCAACTGATTATATATTTTTTTAAGCAATTTTATTTAAGGAAGATACATTATTAAGTGGAAACTACTGATGCATGGCCCAAACTGAAGCCTCTGTAATGGGCTTGTAAAGATGCTAATTAAATAGTAATCCTATAAGTGAGCTAGCACGAGCTCCCGGTGTCCAGTGTCGCCGCCCATCTACCACCTGACTGTATCTGTATCAACCACCCCCGCCGGAGTGATCAGCTGTGAAACTGCGGCCACCTGCAGTCTGGTGGCAAAACACGATACACCCTCCCCCTCTACCCCCTCGCCATTACTCATCATTAAGTGGGGGTTACAACCTACCCGTAGCACATTATTTATTACAGAGTAACTTAACTCTTTCTAAGTAACTTTAAGAGTGTTCTGGTAACACTTTAATATAATTAAACTAAAATTCTTAGCCCTGTTTGGTAGTATAAGTTCAAGGACAAAGAATTAGCGTTAGCGCTAGTCCCAAAACGGTACGACTAGACTTACATATTGGCTTGTGTTTCGTTGTCTCGATATTTTAAATCTCTTCAGGTAGGTATAGTTTGCGGTTATTAGCAACCAACCTACGACAGCTTCATTTTTTCAACTTTGTTGGAAGAAGCTCACAAGCGGAAGGTGAAATCGTGTAACAATTTACAAATTAACGTCAATTTTTAAAACAAATTTCACACTTAAAACATGTGAGATATGTTTTAATTTTTTTTAAAGAGACAAAATTAGATTTTTTTTCTAATTTTACTTCACTCGCCAGTTGACATGGGCCTACAGGCCTGTGCGTCAACTTTATTCAACGAGTGAAGTACCGACCGTTGGGTCAGTGCGGATTCGAACCTTGGACCCTGCCCTCCGCAGTCCGAAGCCTTAGCCACTGAGCCACCACGCCGGAAAAACAACATTAGATGTATTTTTGGTTCGTTTTACGAGTTCTTTACTCAAATTTACACCTAAGTATTGTTATAAACCAAGTACGTATTGCCTTCGTGTTTTTATAGTGTCAACCAATTTTTATGTTACGAATATAAAAAAATGTTATTTCAAATTCACGGCCATGTTTTATTATATTAATAAAATATGGTTTCTCTGTTTAACTTATTTTTTTCATATTAAAAAAAAAGTATTACAATTTAACCGTGGCCAGCCAGGTCAGCGTAGTTGGTTATGACCAAGCTCCATAAATAAGCTAAATGTTCTCAGTTCGATCCCAATCATATTCATACAAAATTTTCAAAGGGATCAGCTGATAACTAATAGCTGATCATTTGTCATTGGGCAATTAATTAATGACGCGTTCTAAGGAATAGCCGGCTTTAGTTTGTAATGACGACTACATTCGCTCATCTACACTCATAACACTACTTCGGAATCCATATTGACCTAAAGAAAATCGGCGTCTTTAAAATAGATAAAAATTTGTATTTATATATTTCACAGAAATGTAAACGTTAAAACTCCTGTACATATGGGTAAATGTCTGAAATAATGTGAACACTCCGTTTAATCAAAGCCCTCCCACCCGCCATACACGTAAGACTCTAATGGCCTCCCCACCCACTCCTACATAAGTGGTTTAAAAGGCCCCTCGACCCACATACGATGTTGTTGGTTTATTAGACTTTAGATTATTAAGTAAATTGCGATCTTAATAAATGTCCACATATTGTTTGTTAAATTAAATTTTGGAAAATAGTATTTGCTAATATTTTCTACATTCATACCGTAGGTTGATTTTAGAATCAATATTTTAAATTGAATCTTTTTAAATAATAAAGTAGAAAATCTATTTGTTATATCCAGTCACAGTAATTTTATACAACATTAATATCGTAATAGTATATTTATCAATAATATTGTATTTTTTCAGGTTTGTTTTCAACCACAAATATTACGTGAGTTAGCCAAATTTAATTTTTATATAAGGTTTTATATATTTAGTCGTAAGATTCAAGCTACACTGATTTGTAAATCGGCACATGTTCATAAATATACATTATTTACATCTAGAAGGTGCGTGTTTCTCAATAAATCACTTTTAAGGTTCAATTAGTGTTAATTGTTATTTCAGACTATGTTTTCTTCAACAAAATATGTTATTTGTATTGTTGTTTCTTCATATATGTATTACTTTAAAGTAAATTTCATAAAAACAGCTATCCAACAGGTCTTTTATTGTTAGCAGCAAATTTAACAAAATTAGTTTCTTTCTAAATTGTTACAAGCTTTAACTAAAATTGTTTGATTGTAATGTTAATAATTGTAATAATAGTTTTGTATTTTACCTCCTATGAGTACTTTTTGTTTATGGTACTTCGACAGACATTGATCGACATATAGCAGGGTCTCCAAGAACCGAGATTAAAATGACCTGCCGGAAACGATTCCACTAGGACAAAATTGTCCATAAACAAAATGTAGGTTCTTAGATGCGAAACGCCGACACAACTTTGTGTCTATCTTACGGCGTATACGAATGATTGGAAGTAAAACAAACTGTGATTGGTTCAAGAAAGTCCTGGAGGACTTACATCACTTTATACTACAGAGGAACCAATCAGAAACTGGAACAACCTCAGGAATATATTAAAATATCAAAATCTAAGATATTTTATAGGAGCAAACGTCAAATAAGAACAAATATGTCCAAAGAACGGGAAAGAGCCACATAGGAAAAAAATCAAAGGATATTGTATAAAACGGAAAGAGGTCAGTGCACACAAAAACAATTGATTTACCATACACCAAAGTGGGTGATTTGAAAAAAAATGATATAAAGATGTACAAATCAGCTGTTGTTACTGTTTTGTCAGCACGTGTAATGTGAGAGGAACACAAGTTCCCAGAAGACAGCTGGAATGTGAAGTATTTTACTACAAACGTACATTGCACCCAGCTGTTAGACGTCAAACTGCAACACATGAATGAATGGGTGAGCTTCCGGACTACAGTCATTCACTGTGTCCGTTTCTAAATTGCCTATTTGTGCGTTTTGATAATATCTAATGGCTAACTTAACGATTCATCGAAAATCCATAAAGTGACGTTTAAAAAACCTTGACCTAGAAATTACAAGTATTCATGCAGGTTCTCAACTTATTTATTCATTAGTAAGACGCCGATCATCAAGATATGGGCAAATATGAGGGGCGAATGAGTGTGATGAGTGTAGATGAACGAGTGTAGTCATTGTTACTAAGTAAGGTCGACTTTTCCCCAAATTTATTAATAGTCCAATAGCCAGGGCAGCTAAGGGACCAACAGCTTTACGTATTGTCGGTCTGATTTTATAGCTAACTGACAAGCCTGACACTCAGTTCTCTTCCTACACAATATCAGAACCTTATATTATCTATGACGTGGCATGAAAATATTGTGCATAATGTCTCTATGGATGGAAACCTTCACAATATAATGGACATTTATCACATTCAACTTAATTATATTTTCCTCACGATACAGCCTCCATACTTAATCGTACGAGGAATTATGCAGTAGTCTGTTGCTACCCACCTCGTAATACACTCTCCCTACGTAATAGTACGTAGTATTGGGTACCAATCCATCTCGTGATACACATTCCCTCATAGTGATACATAGAGCTACGTAGTCCTGTGTACCCACCCATTTCGTGATACATCCTCCCTACGTTATGGTACGTAGAACAAGGTAGTACTGTGTACCATCAATTTCGTGATAAATTCTCTCTACGTATTCCTGTGTACCCAACCATTTCGTGATACATCCTCCCTACGTTATGGTACGTAGAACTAGGTAGAACTGTGTACCCACCCATTTCGTGATACATTCTCTCTACGTAGTACTGTGTACCCATCCATTTCGCGATACATCCTCTCTACGTAATGGTACTAGAACTAGGTAGTACTGTGTACCCACCCATTTCATGATATATCCTCCCTGCGCAATGGGACGTAGAACTAGGTAGAACTGTGTACCCACCCATTTCGTGATACGTTCTCTCTACGTAGTATTGTGTACCCATCCATTTCGCGATACATCCTCTCTACGTAATAGTACTAGAACTAGGTAGTACTGTGTACCCACCCATTTCGTGATATATCCTCCCTACGTTATGGTACGTAGAACTAGGTAGAACTGTGTACCTACCCATTTCGTGATACATTTTCTCTACGTAGTACTGTGTACCCATCCATTTCGCGATACATCCTCTCTACGTAATGGTACTAGAACTAGGTAGTACTGTGTATCCACCAATTTCGTGATATATCCTCCCTACACAGTGGTACGGAGAACTAGGTAGTACTGTGTACCCACCCATTTCGTGATACATTCTCTCTGCGTTGTCCTGTATACCCACCCGTTTCGTGATACATCCTACCTACGTAATGGTACGTAGAACTAGGTAGTACTGTGTACCCACCCATTTCGTGATACATTCTTTACACAGTCCTTTGTACCCATCCATTTCGTGATACATCCTCCCTACGTTATGGTACGTAGAACTACGTAGTACTGTGTACCCACCCATTTCGTGATACATTGTCTCTACGTAGTCCTGTGTACCCATCCATTTTGTGATACATCCTCCTTACGTTATGGTACGTAGAACTTGGTAGTACTGTGAAGGAAAAGACGCTCCGCTCGATCTACCGGCCTCTTATCGAACTAGCCTTTCCGAGGATGAATTTTTAACATGGGTTCTGTACTTCATATAGAGATTTGTATTCATTGATTAAGAACAGGTTGGTGTAGGTCATCATCTGAAGAGACATTAACAAGCACTGACAGTATAAAAGAGAACAATGGGTGTAATATAAAGGGATGAGAGTTATCAACATACGGAACTGGTGTGAAGTATAATTAGATATAACTTAGATTTTATAAAATGTACTATTAATATTGGTTATATATGTTAAGTATTAACAAGTGATGTAAGTCCATCGACAAGAAAAAGGTCAGGCAACTATTTCGTGATACATTCTCTCTACGTAGTCCTGTGTACCCGTTCATTTCGTGATATATCCTCCCTACGCAATGGTACGTAGAACTAGGTAGTACTTTGTACCCACCCTTTCGTGATACACCCTCCCTTCTTAATTGAACTTTGCACTACGTAGGACTGTGTAGAAGAGTAGTAGAGTTAAATTCAATGTTCAACAAAAGTTGTCCGACATCAAATAATTAGGCATGGGAAACAAAAAGATGCGAGAGTACACGAGAATGTACGGGTAGTCGATGAGAGAGAAAGAGTATTCACAATGAGTCACATGTACACGAAGAATGGACGGGTAGTCGAAGAGAGAGAAAGAGTATTCACAATGAGTCACATGTACACGAAGAATGGACGGGTAGTCGAAGAGAGAGAAAGAGTATTCACAATGAGTCACATGTACACGAAGAATGGACGGGTAGTCGAAGAGAGAGAAAGAGTATTCACAATGAGTCACATGTACACGAAGAATGTACGGGTAGTCGAAGAGAGAAAAAGAGTGAATACAATGAGTCAAATGTACACGAAGAATGGACAGTAACCATAGCAAGGGAAGGGTCACACAACAATTTACGTACATTATTGCTTTAAGTAATGATTATAAATCTATATTCGATGGAGAGTGAAACAGACATGGTTAAGAGTGTGGCACGCGCTCTCTCACACTAACATGAAGGAAAAGACGCTCCGCTCGATCTACCGGCCTCTTATCGAACTAGCCTTTCCGAGGATGAATTTTTAACATGGGTTCTGTACTTCATATAGAGATTTGTATTCATTGATTAAGAACAGGTTGGTGTAGGTCATCATCTGAAGAGACATTAACAAGCACTGACAGTATAAAAGAGAACAATGGGTGTAATATAAAGGGATGAGAGTTATCAACATACGGAACTGGTGTGAAGTATAATTAGATATAACTTAGATTTTATAAAATGTACTATTAATATTGGTTATATATGTTAAGTATTAACAAGTGATGTAAGTCCATCGACAAGAAAAAGGTCAGGCAACTGCTTTGCTTAAAAAATTGAAGAATGTGGTTGGTTGGACTGAGTCTACCATATATGGTTGAATGGTGGTGGACGGGTGAGCTACTACTCATTATTAAGACGCGATCGTAGAGATATGTCTGAATATGAGGGGGAAATGAGTGTGATGAGTGTAGATGAACGAGTGTAGTAAGTGTTATAACTAAAGTCCAACTGTTCATTAGAACGAGACATTTATTGATAGCTAGATCAAGTAATAGACCTGCAGCTTGACGTAGATTGCGAACCACGCAGCCTGATTTTAATCTAATTGATAAGTTTGATAAAAATCCGTAATCTTTACTACGCAACATCCGGACTACCACCCAACACGGACACTTCTGATTTCTCTAATTTTAGTTATATATCATTGCAGATCGCCCTGGTATGCTACCATTAATAAAATATTGTACATTGTGTCCGCAAAAAACATTTTTTTTCAAATATTAAAAAATTTTTAACTAACTTTAGTTAACTATCAATTTTTTTAGAAACGTGAAAAACAATTAAACAGAATGACAGTTTAGTTGTTAAATTAAGAAACAATCCTGATATATAATACAATGGCTAGATTTCACTTCAAAAGATGGGCCGTGCACACTCGTCCACGTGTTAACTCGTCCAACGGTCCCGGGAAATTGTGGTTACGATTCAGCCCTTATACCCGAGTGGTCCGCTTTCTGAAGATGACCAGTGGATTGGGGGGCTTCTCGGAACTTAACTAACCCTCCACCCCACCCACCGAGCTGGCCGATTACAATTAATGACGTGCCTACTAGCTACTGTTATGCACCTTATACACTTTTTTAAATTTAAAGTCAATAATAAATGTTACAATTTCTTTAAATTCTACTTAAAATTATAAGAAATAAAATTCCAAACTCGACCGACATGCTTTCTATTAGTGTTAAAATAACCAACATATTTTATCGTGTAATTACATATTCAGATAGTAGTTACTGACTGAATATAGAATACACGTTAAAAAAGCGACTGGAACTATAAATGTAACTACTGGAAGTATAAATGGGGATTGCCACTAGATCAGTCATATGATCTACATACACGACAGGGAATCATAATCGTTGGCAGTAATAGTTAAGTATTATTTTATGTCATTAAATAGGCTATTCATGTATTTATTGTAAAGTGTGTTTCATCCTATTTTGTATAAACTTGTATTTTTCTTAAGTTATAAGAAGTATTTGAAAAAGAAGACGTGGACTACCCTTCATAGGCCCCAGGAAACTATCAAAAATATATATTTCAATTAAAATTTCTTTTCCAATTGGAATCATCCGAAGTTTGTCGTATTTTGTACTTATGTACCCTTTTCTCACGAACTATTACAGGTGCAGATCTAAATTGTTTTGCACACATGCATAGCCATATATATAATATTTAAACTAAGGATTTTAAAAATATGTTCAACAGCGTTTTCAAACATTTTTTAAACGTCGTAAAGTAGTAGCCAAGTAACTTAATACAAAAAGCACTGGTCTAAATTTGTATCATAGGCCAATAAATTAGAGTAGACCTTAATTTATATTCAAATTACGTAGATCTAGTGCCTCTGGCATCCTACGCTATCACTATTCTAAACTTAACTTATTTTTTACTTTTATAACTGCACATCTAAAGCACTTATAATTATGTTATAGAAAATTCTGTAAATTTCTATATGCTCAGAAAAAAATGTGTTAACATAAGTTCTCTTAAAATATAAAAATTGAAAGTAAATATAAAAAACGTGGAAGACAATAATAAAATAAACTATTATGACATGATATGATGATGTTGACATATCTTTACATAATATACTTTCCAAACAAAGATATAAACTTACATATAACACAGGTAGCAGCATCGAAAATATACCACAACATAATTATTCTACAAATGATGAAAAAAATACAATAATTCTGGAATATATAAAATTACATTTTTAACTTATCCTAAATATTACATTATCCAAATAAGAAGTTTAGTACAAGATTTAAGGGACATATACCATCACTGTTCCAGCATATGGCCGCTAAACACAACACCAATTCACCAGACTTGTACATTCTTTACTTCATATACCGAAAGCACTTTGTGTTTTTATGAATTTCATTACTTGAATAGTTGTATTTACTTTGAGATAACCAGTATGGATGATGATAGCTAAGTGTTGCACCCTCATTCCCTTAATTAAACAGGAACAAGAACCAGATGACCAATGAGTCCTATGTCACAAGATCAGCAAGAAGGACCAATGAACCACGCTCAAACACCTGCGCATGTAGTGGACCCACAGGGATGGACTCAATTATGCTGTTGATTGAACGAGACCGCACCTGGACGAGTTAGCACTCAACCGGTTAGGTGAAACAAGGGTGGTTAGGTCTTAATTAAAGTAAAGTATGAGAAAAGAGGACCTGGTAAAACTAGTACCCGTGGTCGATACTGTACATCAACACGGTTAGTATTGGTGTAGTAGTGCTATCGGTGAAGTGGGCTGACTCAAAGACCGGTCGGGTGGCGCCAGTTTAGGTTGGTCACATAAGAGTAAAGAATGAGTGGGGATGAACCGGGCCGAACTACTACATGGGGTCGATAATGTACTACATCAATACTAACCGTATTGATGTAGTAGTGCTATCGGTGGAGTGGGCCGACTCAAAGGCATGTAGGGTGGCGCCAGTGTGGGTTGGTCACATAAAAGTAAAGTATGAAAGGATAAGAACTGGGCCGAACCAGTACCCGGGATCGATACTATACTGTGCTAGTACTCGGTCAGTATTGATGTAGTAGTGCTATCGGTGGAGAGAGCTGACTCAAAGGGTCGTTTGATAAATCACCTACAAACATAAAATCTATTACTGTATCGTTATTATTCATAACTTACTTCGAACCCCAAGCCCTTACCTCGCATACATTTATAGTAAGAACATTTACGGTCTCCCCTAAGAATCAAAATAGTAGAATACAATTATCAAGTATTTTTTAGTATTTTACATAAAACTCGTAGTATAAGATAGTGCACACACGTCATGTCTATTGTTACACATGTATTTTTTTTTTTAAAGGTCTTAAGAATGTTCACAATAACAATAGTTTATTGTTATGCTATGTTATTTTAAATAATAGTTTATTATTTTTTTCAATATTACTTTGCAGTGGTTTAAACAATATTATTTAAATAGTTAAAAATAATAAATGTTGCATGAGTGATTGTGTCATATAAACTGTTACCATTCAAACTTATTTTTACCATTTTCTTATTTATTTTGTATGTTAACTATTACAAACAGTCTCACTACAACATAACATTCGTGTAAAGACGTGAATTCGAAAAGGTTTTATTTTGTTCATTTTATACATTATCAAATCAAAATTTATTAAAAAAATAGAACTATCAACGGATGTTTGTCTTGAATTGAGTAACAAGAGCGTAATATTTATAACAAGGGTATTTTTCACTGTCTGAACAGATAAAAAAATGCTTTGCGTGAATAATACGACATAGAGGGGGAAATAAATAAAATTAAAAAAATAAATATTCGATTGTTAGTTATAGATTGGTCGATATATGTCATATATTAATCACGATTTAATACAATCGTTCCACTACCTAGATTACTATCAATGCTCCTTGTCAACTATCGAGTATGTTTTTTAAAGATAAAACAGATTATAATTTTTACGGATGTTTATTACTATTTGAATTATACATATTTTTGTTTTATTTTACTATTTCATTTATTATCAGTTACATACTTATACTTAATTGATAACATTGAGGGGTGAGTAGAAGGGAATGTCGTTATAAAGACAATTGCCGAAATTGTGTTTTTCTGTTACCTTAAAAAAATTGCTCTTATAGGAGTATTAAACCAAAAATTTAATTGTAAATTAATTGACATGTTCAAGATGATAAAGATTCATTTGTTCTGCTAGTTCTAGTAAGGGCTGTCATATTAAATGAATATTTCTATTTATAAAAAGGTATGGACTAACAATAAATTGTTGGTGGTGCAATCGGTTTTCGGTGAGTTAATTACTTCTCAATTTTATAATAAAAATTAGTTAGGGTACCTTTCCTTAAGACAGGAAAAATATTTTTTTTAATTTTAACCACTACATTAGAACTTGCGGCCTTACGAAGTGGTGAATTTAGCTGATTTTAAATTAACTATAGGACAAAACCGTTCAAAATACAAATTTAATTTGTTATAACTAGGTTTTTACACATTAATGATTAAGGATTAAGATGCTTTTCATTTTAAAAATAATTTTAAAATATTTATAATTTTAAAGGTAAACTTATGAAAAAAATAAAATTTATGAAAGCTTCTTTGTAGTAATTTTGATTTAGTTTCACAATATTTTTTTAATTCTTTGACGTCTTCTGACATTTTATTATATTATCTGACTCCAATGTAGTGTAATAATTTCTGTTCTAACGAAGAATTTTATGTGAAATTTCGAGCAAGCAGTGGTGTCTTGTATTGTGAAGGTAGATATTTTTTACTTGAGTTTTTGATTGTTTTTAAAATACAGGTTACACATTAAATTATATAAGCAGAAGCTAATATAATTATTTTTAAAATTTTAAAATACACTTGACATGGTTTAACTAGTGGAATTTTGCACATTTTTATAGTTACTCTTTTTTGATATAAGGATAATTAATTTGTTTGATTCATGACTATTGCGCAAAATATACTTTATTACCCCCCCCCCCCCCCCCCCCCCGACTTGACATGAGTGCGCTTAGTGGCACTTGAATAAAGCTATGACGCGCTGTGTTGCCAAGAGTACCACGTTTAACATACGACCGACATCAATACATAGTTGAGATTCAAGGAAATCCGAAAGAAAAGACATTGAAAATTGGTCGTATAATACAATATAACAATCTATAAATAATTCGATAAGAACAATTTATAAACAAAAAAGAAAGTGCAAGATCATTACATGTCTTCTCACACACAGGTGCAGATGCAAGAACTGAAACGTGATGCAAGGCGTTACTTTAGTTACGGGTGGTTAATATCATCACGACATCGGTTGTAGCAGCCAAGCCTCCTCGTAGTTCCAGCACTCGCTGTATGAGTGCTCTGGAGTCAAGTCGGGAGATTCAGTAAATGGACTATAATGAGTCATAGAAGTTTTTTTAGTAACGATTGTTTTTTATTTTAAAATGCAACTCTCGCTACGTATTCTAAGTTGTTAAAGATTTCCTACAGTAGTTCCACGACGACACTCTGGTAGTATGTTTCTATATATACCTCTGGAATTAATACCTTTATCGCCTCTACTCGGAGACTCAGGGGAGCAACAAATATAAAGGGCAACTAAAGAGCGTTAACGGAGACTTTAGGAGTCGAGAGAGAGAGAGTAAGGTGGAGGGGCGACGTGGATGGAAGCACCCTTAATGTACTTTACGATGACGATCTGCACACTCCCGCACGCGCGCTCACACGCCCTCGAGGCTCTTGAGGAATTTGTATAGCTACACGAATGGAGCATTTATACACCGTTTTGTGTGTGTGTGTGTGTGTGTGTTTTTTTTTTTTTTTTTTACATAGATGAAATGAAAATAAACATCTCTACACAGTTGTGCGTCCTTTTTTAAGCTTTTGATTTATCGTATACCATCTTTTCTAAAGTTAAAAAAAAAATCAAGTAGAGATGGAAAAATCATATTACATTGTAAAATAAAATTTTTGGTTAATTTAATATTTATGTACTGTTCATAGTAAAATAAACTTGCATAAGTAACGTTACACAATGCAATTGAACCAAGTACGTACACAGTAAGTAGGTTTCAACTGACGTAAACAAACTGATGGGTAGGAAGAATGTCGAAAACGGTGCCCTTAAGCAGAGTGGGCAAATGGAACATCAGGAGTCATATTTACGTAGGTTGTGTGCTACCAATTGGTTGACTGCTCAAGTGGGGTGTCTAGTGTCTTATTTACGTACGTTAGTAGTGGCATCCTTAAAGAGAGTAGTCACGTGGGACGACAATGGTCATAACATGTACGTAGGTTGAGTGTGGTGCACTTAAGCAGACTAGACAAGTCGTCTATCAAATGCTATGTTTACTTATATTAAGCGTGTCTTCCTATTACTCACTTATATATGAGACACCGACTAAACTTTGTGCGTTTTTTAATGTGAATTAGAATGAATATATGAGTTTAGGGTGAGTATTAATGACTTGTGTAGTCTGGTTACTATCTGAGTTCAACCTACGCTCATAAAAGGCCGTTTATTAACAGCCCAATAGCTGAGGAATATAACGGACAAACATCTTTATGGGGAATTCGAATCACATAATATTGGTACGACTTTAAGCTAACTGAAAAGACTGATATTCAGTTATCCTACCTACAAAGCATCCGGACACTGACTAACATCCAACACGGACACTCCAGACTGCTCTAGTAGTGTCCACGTCGATGGTAACCATTGAGCGGACATCCTGTCAGTATTAAGAGGACTGAGCGTAGAACCTATCCCCTAGAATGTCCACTGCACTTTGTCCCCGACTAGCTAGGTTATAGCAGTACCGAAAATACAATGTAATATTATACTAATCAAACATAACTGAACCGGCCGTCGGCCTATCCGCCTCATCCTCACAAGATGTTGCAACATGTCAGTGGCTCGGACTTGTGCAATCTTGACATCTGTCTCGGTGTGGCAAGTGTGAGCTTAAATGTAATAATTATGAAAGAGTTAAATACCTCAGTGACAATCTGGGGATCACTTGTGGCCGCGTTGACGAAACACTAGTCGGACGTCGTCACCATATTACATAGTTACAAGTTCGGGTTCAATGACCTTTCTTAACGCGATTTCTTGAAGTGAATATATTTTTTTTTATACACGTGGACTAAACCACATAGAGAGTGGGCTACGTAATGAAATGAGTTTCAAAGCATATCTTCTTTTGGGGAATTTATTTACAAATAATTTTACTGTTTGAAGCTAAACTTAATATATAAAATCTAAAAGTGGGACCTTTTCACATTAACCTAACATAACCAAACCTAACCTAACATAATCGAACCAAACATAACCTAAAAAAACTAACATAACCTAACCAAAGTAGTGGTATTGATTTAACGGAAAAGGTCCAAAACAACTATGTACTCACTCATTACGAAATCTCTAAAGCCACTGAACTGATTTAGATAACATTTTAAGGGAAGTTGGCTTTTCATAGAGACCCACTAAAAATGTATTTTAAAAGTTCCATTCCCAAGGAGTAGAAACAGCCTCTTAACGTTTACTTTTTTCTATCAGGTTAACATTGGTAATTACAGTAACATAATAATTAATTTTGAACAGGTGAGGCAACAAACATAAACGTGACACAAAAGCTTGGCGAATTTTGTTTACATTGTAAAATGTTTACATGTCCACTAAAGGTATTGTGGATGGTCATCCTGGAGGGTAATTTCTGCTAACTCTGACATATTTGCACTACTTTCCACCCCCAAAAGCATACTTATAGGGGTTTCTAGACTATAACACTTTGTTACTAGCAGAACGGCAGCAGACGAGCTTTTATATTGATGTGATGGTTTAGAACACGGACCGTGGAGGGAAGGGTAAGCAAGTGTAGAGAAACACTTCGTAGTGAAGCAAGGTATAAACTTAGTTATAATTTAATTTGTTTTATATAAATGCTGCAACTCATTTCAATTTTAAAATGACGTTTTCGTTAACCTTAAATTTTGAATTATGGATATTGAGACATTTCAGTGAGTTAGAAGAACTACATGATCGAGATAATGCATCCTTCTAGGCGCAATTTCAACAGGTTTAGTATATGTTTGATTTATGACTAGAGCAGTAAAAGTAAATAGTCACGCACACACGACGTTCTTGTACTGGCGTTACTGTCTGTACGGTGTAGCTGTAATGTTAACATCCGAAGTGATAAATGTCATTGGTAAAATTGTTGGGAAGATTTTTAACTCTTCATGTGTTTTAATAACAATAAGTTTCTTGATTAGCATGTTACGTGTTGGTATATATCATATAAATTAACATGTACGTCTCACAACACTATAATAACTAGATGTTGAGTCAAATATTTGACTCAACATCTAGTTATTATAGTGTTGTGAGACGTACATGTTAATTTATATAATTTATATTTTAATAACAGACAGCTTTAAAAATCCTTTGGTCTTTCTTTAGGTGTTACTTTTATTACCGTAACCTACGGTTGAAAACACTTTTTTCTCTTTCGATTAAGCCTTAGATTAATTTAAGAAACCCCCACATTATAAATTATGATATTAAGAAAGTTACATCTTCTTATAAATATCCCTCCTAACACAATGACAAAATAAACAACATAAATGGAATACAAAAAGTAAAGAAGAAAATATGAAAAAAATCTTTTTTGTAATACAAGATAAATAAAAATAAAACTAGTTTAAATATAGGTTAAGATAGTAAGTGATACCTGAAGACGAATGAAGTTTTATTCCTATCGAAACGTTGTGCTTGTTTCTAAAAACACTTGACACGTTGGAAAATCTTCAATAAATTTTACAATTATGAACAATCCAATGGCAACAAATAATTTTCAAACAACAGAACAATATCTCCCAAGTAGTTGTCTATGAAGTTCCAAGTTTAAGTTCAATGAACTTAAAACGTACCGAGTAGCCCGTCTAAATGCTACGCTGGGATGAAACATAAGGACCTTGCCACTGTAAGACAATAACAAATAAACAGTATTCCTCCTACAGGACTATGTTCGGACCTCTTAATACCAACACGACGTCCGCTCAGTGGTTACAAGCACGTGACCACTATTAGCAACGTCTGGGGTGTCCATGTTGGGCGGTAGTCAGTGTCCGGGTGTTTTAGGAAAAAGAGATAAGGGTAAAGCTTGTCAGTTAGCTGAAAAGCAGACCAATATAATGCGGTTCGGATTCCACGCAAAACTTTAGGCCCCTTGGTTGCCCTAGCTATTGGGCTATTAATAAACCGCTCTTCCTAACGAACAGCTGACCTTACCTTAGTTAGTATCAGTTACTAGAAATGATCATCTCCACTCATATAGTAATTCATCTTCGCCTCATATAGCCTCATCTTCACAACCCGTACAAAGTTGTGTTGGCGTCGCATATCTATGAATATGAATACTAAAAACATATAGCTTGGATTCCAAGTTTATAAACCCCACAGCTTGTCAGACTGGGAAGGTAACAAGATACATTCACTAGTGGGCGAGGAGGTTGTGGAACGTAGCGTGGCATTGGTTGTGTGAGGCAAGGTTGTGGTTGTGAATGAGCGAGTCTCTAGTAGTGTGATTGTAGGGGCGAGGGGGAGTTCACCCCCCCTCCATGTCAATCGATACACATACTGTACAGTACACTGGCTGCATTTTGCCGCATTGGATACATTCTTTCACACCTTGTCTGGTCTTCGTGATGCTGGCTGATTAATGTTTCTGTTTCATTCGTAGGCACACCCAAATACGAGTATAAAATATGGCAAATTAATTAACCTTTATTAGTTTAGTAATTTGTAGCATTTGAGCAACTTTTGGTGTTCTCCTTTTCTAAATTAAATGTTAATATCAACTCAGAGCAAAATGAGTTAGTAATTTCGAAGTACTTTTAACTAATTGTCACCCTTGGTATAGTGAATCACAGCAGCTGTCCCAATTCCTACTTAGTGCTGCTCCACTAGCGGTACAGTGCTGTAACCCAGCTACTTGGGGACATAGTGTTGTGGACATTGTAAGCGATAGGTTCTATGATCGGTCCTCTTAATACTGACACGGCGTCCACTCAATGGTTGTCATAGACAACACTAAGAATACTTCTAGAGAAGTCTGGCGTGTCCGTGTTGGGTGTAGTTAGGTTCCGGATGTTGTGTTGGGAAGAGAAATGAGTAGAAGGCTTGTCAACTAACTGAAAATCTGACAATTCATGTGGTTCGGATTCCACGTTAAGTTGTAGGTCCGTTAGTTTCCCTGGCTATTGGGTTATTCTATAAATGGTCCTTTCAGAACAAAGTCGAACTTAGTAACACGAATACGAAAGTCATCCATACTTATTCTAGACTCAAGCAACCAATCATATTTGCCGGAATCCCCAATCTGAATAATATCATAGATAACATGTACACCTCTCCTCTATAATAGCTATAAGTTCTTATACTTATATATGTCATGATCAATCGATGTTTAAATATAAATTTTTACTGTTTCCATAAAACCTGTCATAATCATAAAAATGTATATATGAACCATCTAGTGACAAGACAGAAGACTTGTTTTCCCTTAAGCAAGCGTCAGTATACGTACGATTGTTATTCGTTTTAATTTATTTATTCTGATCTGTAATGAATTCTTGTAATTTCAATTATTTTACGAAAAATTTCAATTGTTCTTTGTTGTTTAAGTTATGTAATTTATTATGTCGGAATTTTACCTTATTTGTGGATATTGACTGTAATAAAACCAAAAGTAATACATTTATTAACTTTCCGCAAATATAATTATCAAATTTGAAAAAAACGAATATATTACACTATCTCAATGGAGATTATAATACAAAAATATATAAATTACCGTGATAATATTCAAATAAATTTCCTATCTTTGGCAAAAGGCGTTTGACGTTTTCGCCGTCGAGTATCACCGAAATTGTTGCAGTAAACGACTCACTGTTTTCGGCAGTTGCCTCATTTGTTTGGTGACCTACGAGATAACCGTTCTAGGACTACTTACCTGCCTACTTATTATTCATTTATGTGGTTTGTAGTTGGGACCCGCAGTGTGCAATCACGCTAGCCCGGACTACAAACATGTAATACAAACTCACGAATACTGGGCAATGTAACACAAACACAGGGACTTGCATAATAGTCGACTGTAAATATACTGCAAGATAGTATAGTGAACTGCCGGCTGTTTTATGTGGTGTGCAATTTACGGTTTTAAGTAACACAACATCTTTATTTAATTCAAGAGGAAGTGTATTCAAAGAAGAAAATATATGTAAAATAATAATATTGAAATATCTATCATTAATAATGCAAAAATATCATAATAGTAAAATATTTTCGTACGATATTAAGCAACTGTTATATTCATTTATGAAAATGATTCTTAGAATATTTAATTCTTTGTATTCATTATTTTACCAATTGTTATATCCGTGTGTATATATATATATATATATATATATATATATATATATATATATATATGTGTGAAAACAATAATTATTATAATGTTTCTATTCAGTATAACAATTGAAATGCCAGTGTAGTTTTGTTACACAGTAGCAATGCGTTTTCATAGGTTAGGTACATAGACTGTCGTAACTCATGACTGTCGTAAGTTATGAGGCTGGATAGCCATAGCCGTAAATCATGTTTATTCTAAAGATATGTGAGCCGTTCTGTGTAGTGTTACGTTTTCTCTACCTAGTGTATCGGTGATAACTATATTGTCACAGATAGAATTCTAATCCGATGCTAATGTTTAAGTACTTAATTATCAGCTGTTTTGGTCCAGTAGTGGAGCGCTAGCGTAGTCCCATGTAAATGTAAAGTAATAGAATATAAAGCTTAACTTAGTATAGAAAGTCGAACAATTATCCAATTCAATAAATTTACGGTTAAAGAATTTTCGCAGATATTTTTACACTGTAATAGTGTTAATCAATTTACAGTGTAGTTGACTCATCGGCACTAGTGGTGCAGTGCTGTAACCCGGCTACTTGGGGATAATGTGTTCTTGAGATTGTAGGTGATAGGTTCTATGCTCGGTCGTCTTAATACGATATTGGCGTCCGCTCAATGGTTGCCATCGTCGTGGACACTACTAGAGAAGTCTGGAGTGTCCATGTCGTTTGAGAGCAGAGTCCGGATGTTGTGTAGGAAAGAGAACTGAGTATTTAGCTTGCCATTTGGCTAAAAATCAGACCAATAGAACGTGGTACGGATTCCACATAAACCTGTAGGCCCCTTAGTTGTTCTAGCTGTTAGGTATTAATTATTGGCTCTTTTTAAAAAACACTCGATCTTAGTAACAGTGTGTAGGTGGATGTGTGACTGTAATCTATACAGTACCACCGTGGGTGGGTGTGTCCAACTACTGTACGTGTATGGATGAGTGGATGATGGTTACTGTACATGTAACCCACGCACCCATACATGTACAGTGGTATTGACCCAACCGCCCACCCATACACGTACAGTGGTATTGACCCACCCGCCCACCCATACACGTACAGTGGTATTTACCCACCCACCTACCCATACACGTACAGTGGTGGGTACCTGTCGGAAGGGAGGGCTGTGTTGTCGTTCTCCCCTAAGTAACCTGTACCCACCCGCCCGCCCATACACGTGCAGTGGTGTTGACATACCCACCCGCCCATACATGTACAGTGGTCCTGACCCACCCGCCCGCCCCTACACGTACAGTGGTACTGAACACTCGTTGACGTCCACTTGATGGTTACTATCGGTGTGGACACTAGAGGGACGTCTAGGACGTCCATGTTGGTTGGTAGTCTGTGTCCGGATGTTTTCTAGGTGAGAACTGAGTATCAGGCTTGTCAGTTAGCTGAAAATCATATCAATACTACTTGGTTTAGATCGCATTTAAAGTTGTAGGTCCCTTAATTGCCTTGTATATTCGACTATTAATAAATAGCTCTTTCTGAGGAACAGTCAACCCCTTAGCTAGTAACAATGAGTACACTCGTTTATCTACACGCATCACACTTATTCACTCCTCATTTTCGCTCATATCTCTAATATTTGTGTCTTACTAATGATTATTAATAATGATTGGAAGTTGATAAATAAAAGAGTCAATCTCAGTGTTGTATTACACTTCAGTACGGGGTCGTTTTCTACGAATATACGAGCATGGAAATATATCGATGCTGGTCGTTGGAGGACCATTCAATCAAACTGATTGTAGCGCAAGAGTATGATGGTGAGCTTATGATCTATTTCACACATTGTCTGATTCCCCTATTATCTGTCCGTATTGAAAGGGCTGTAACAGCTAGTTAGAAGGGAGAGAAGGGTTCCGCCACAGCCACCACCCGCACAATCTCCTCAAATTAATTGTTTAACTGTAAACCCTCGCTAATTTCATTAAGCCGTTAATTTCATCTCCTCTCACAACAGGGCTTCCCCCCCTTCTTGTTTACTCTGGCAGCAATTGGATGTTTTACCATAGGCTCAATTCTCTCGCGCTCCTGACTGTGAATATAATAACTTGTTATTTTCTTTAGACTTAAATTGAAATCCTGGAATGAATCGGAAAATAATCAACCTTTTCATATTTTTTTCTTGATGTTAATTTGTTTATGAGGAAAGTAGTTCACTAGTCACTAATTTAAACTTATGATTTATGAATACACATTTCCAGATTAAGATATACTGATAGGGGATACACAGTTGCAGGTTAAAATTGACTATACGGGATACACAAATGCAGGTTAAGATACACTATACGGGATATACAATTGCATATTAAGATACACTATATAGGATATACAATTGTATATTAAGATACACTATACGGGATATACAAAATGCATATTAAGATACACTATACGGAATACACAAAATGCATATTAAGATACACTATACGGGACGCAAAATTGCATATTAAGATACACTATATAGGATATACAATTGCATATTGAGATACACTATACGGGACACACAATTGCATATTAAGATACACTATATAGGATATACAATTGTATATTAAGATACACAATACGGGATACACAATTGCAGATTAAGATACACTATACGGGATACACAATTGCAGATTAAGATACAATATACGGGATACACAATTGCAGATTAAGATACACTATACGGGATATACAATTGCAGATTAAGATACGCTATACGGGATATACAATTACAGATTAAGGTATACTTTACGGGATACACAATTGCAAATTAAGATACACTATACGGGATACACAATTTCCGATTAAGATACACTGTATGGGATAAACAATTGCAGATTAAGATACACGTTACAGGATACACAATTGCAGATTAAGAGACACTATACGGGATACACAATTGCAGATTCAGATACACTACACGGGATACAGAATTGCATATTAAGATACACTATAAGGGATACAAAATTGCAGATTAAGATACATTATATGGGATACAGAATTCCATATTAAGATACACTATACCGGATACAGAATTCTATTTTAAGATACACTATACGGTATACACAATTTCCGATTAAGATACACTATACGGGATATACAATTTCAGATTAACATACACTATACGGGATACAGAATTGCAGATTAAGATACGCTATACGGCATACACAATTACAGATTAAGATACGCTATACGGGATGCACAATTACAGATTAAGATATACTATACGGGTTACATAATTGCAGATTAAGATACACTATACGGGATACAGAATTGCAGATTAAGATACACTATACGGGATATACAATTGCAGATTAAGATACGCTATACGGGATACACAATTACAGATTAAGATATACTTTACGGGATACACAATTACATATTAAGATATACTATACGGGATACAGAATTGCAGATTAAGACACACTATATGGGATACAGAATTCCATATTAAGATACACTATACCGGATACAGAATTCTATTTTAAGATACACTATACGGTATAACAATTTCCGATTAAGATACACTGTATGGGATACATAATTGCAGATTAAGATATACTATACAGGATACAGAATTGCAGATTAAGATACGCTATACGGGATGCACAATTACAGATTAAGATATACTTTACGGGATACACAATTACATATTAAGATATACTATACGGGATACAGAATTGCAGATTAAGACACACTATATGGGATACAGAATTCCATATTAAGATACACTATACCGGATACAGAATTCTATTTTAAGATACACTATACGGTATAACAATTTCCGATTAAGATACACTGTATGGGATACATAATTGCAGATTAAGATACACTATACGATACAAGGAGACACAGTCCAGACTCGAGTTGTTTATAGACATACAGATCTCGTTTAGATCTCGTGTATATTGTACAACAACGTGCTAAACGTATAAGGTTCCCAATCTTTTAAAAATAATAAATATTAAATTATATTTCTTGTACATTTTCTACAAGAGACAAACCCCACTGTCAAAACTAACTACATAAGTATATTAAAATTGTTTATAAAGTAAAAATCTTTTACTATTGAAGAACTATACAAACTAATATCTTAAATTAATGTAAAAGTCTTATGTACTGAAAAGTTTTTGTAGTCTACAAAAATATAATCGTCAATTAAACGTTTCAAGTACTGTAGACTCCTAAGACCTAAAGACGTCCCCTCCAGGAGCAGGTCAGGAAGAGAGGGGGTGCGTGTGGAAAGGTGAGGGGTGAGGGCTCGTGACGTGGCAACATTTAAAACCCTCCTTCAACGTCTTCCGCCTTTCGAGGACCGTCAAGAGAGAGGGCTGAGAACGGCTGGCGAAGCGGTTCCTTTCCTTCTACATTTGGCAGTAGCTTTTCCTTAATTGCCCCCCCTCATATTTATTTTTTAAAGTAAGTATCTTAAGATGAGCTGTACAAAAATGTTCAAATAATAAAGGTTTAAATAATTCTGTTTTCCAAAATGTATAAATTAAATATTAGAGATTGGTTTTCTTGAATTATTTTCTTATAATTTTACTGTACTATAGATTGTATAGATTGTATCTATAGTATACAATCTAATAAATCTTGGGGCATATAATGTTCTTGAAACTCAATATTAAGTACATAACTAGGTAGTTAACATAAACGTCGACATTAGTGGCGTAGTGTTGTAACCCAGCTACTTGGGGACAAAGAATTGTGGAGATTGTAGGCGATAGGTTCTATGCTCAGTCATCTTAGACTCGGTGTCCGCTCAATGGTTACTGTCGACGTGGACACTATTAGAGAAGTCTGGGGTGTCCATACTGGATAGTAGTCAAGGTTCAGGTGTGTAGGAAAGACAACTTAGTGTCAGGATTGTCAGTTAGCTGAAAATCAGACCAACACTACGTGGTTCGGATTCCACGTAAAGCTGTAGGTTCCTTGCCGTGGCTATTGTGCTATTAATAAATAGCTCTTTCTAAGGAACAGTTGACCATAATAACAACGACTAAACTATTTCATATACATTGAACAACAAGAGGATAGAGCTTGTTGAGAACAGACATAGAAGAAAGAGTTAGAGAAAAGAGAGAAAAAGGCAGAAGGAGATATCAGATGGTGGACTGTGTAAGGATCGGAGAGAAGAATAAGAGCTAACTAAGAACTGTCAAAACAGAGAGGGTGGAGGGCTGCAGTAGGACCCGCCTGAAGGCAGAACACTCTTGATAATGATGATAGTCACCATTGTGTAATTTAAGAAGGGCTATTTCATGTAAAAGATGGGAGATATCTGCTGGGTTGAGCAAAAGTCTGGAATATATTTATTAATTTCAAAACCATTTAAAGAAATGTAATGAAACTTTGTAGCTAGATACATGTCCTTATACCAAACATTTAGACATATTTTACTTGTTTTTCACATAGCCAGGTGATGGTCCATGAAGGAAGTCTTACAATTTTAAATGTAAGCCTATCTCGATTTATACCTCATTTTAAAGGTCTTTGTTTGTAAAACACAAGAGTGCAAACCTGAGGTCAAAAGGATGACACTGTAAAAAAATATAGCCTCTCAAACAATTTAATGTCATATAACTAACACTGCTTAAGGCAAAGGTAAGATAGTTATTATCTATTGCTGTGTAGAGCTACAATTTATCTACCTGAATATGAGAAAAAAATGTTACAAAAATAAGTAACAAATTATTATAGTAATATTCTTAGACTATTTTAGGTAAACCTACTGTCAAAAGTGTTTCATTACATTTTTATTGCTTTTATCTTAGTTAAATAGCATAGCTATTTTTATAATGCAGTCGTTTGTTACGATTGTTAACAATCAAAAACATAATCAGCACCAGGGATCTGCAATCGTTAAATAAATAGTGGTATAACCGAGAAGAATTAGTAATATGACATTAAATTCTTTGAATCGCTGTATTTTATGAATGGGTCATTCTTTTGACCTCAGGATTGCACTTTTCTATTGTACAAACAAAGACCTTTAAAATGAGGTATAACTCGAGTAGGCTTACATTTAAAATTTTTAAGACCTCCTTCATGAGCTATCCCTTGGATATGGAAAAAACAAGTAAAATATGTCCATATGTTTGGTATAGTGACATGTACATAACTACAAAGTGTCATTACTATTCTTTTAATAGTTTAAAAATTAATAAATACATTCCAAACTTTTGCCCAACCCTGTTTAATTATTGTAGTTATTATTTCTCATTTATTAAGTTTTTTTTAGTTTAGTATCATCTTATAGTATATTTTATAACAAGAGTGGAAAGTGGGGTTTTGCATGTTCGAGACCATATGTTTGAAGTGCGAGACTTGTCGAGCACTTCAAATGGTCGAGAACATACAAAACACTTTCACTTGAGTTTTGAACGATACTTTTCACTACACTACGGAATAAAAACTCATTTTTGGAATGTTAACTGTTTATTAAATTAGAAACATGTTTTAAAAACAGGTGTTGTTGACTGTGGAAAATTTTCGGTTGTAAACAATGTTACTTTCGGTAGTAAACAATAGACAGAGCTGTTGAAAATATGATGTTTCGCAGGTTGTAAACACATAACGAAAACAGCTGAACTCATAGTAGTGTAGTGAAAAATGGTTTTTATTTGACAATTTTGTTGTTCCCCTAATTTTGGAGTGAGCCTATAGATGCTCCATGTAGGTAAAAGAACCTTTTAGTACATTTTGGCCATTTCATGCGTTTGGTAATTCTTCGCTTACTCACTAAAACGTTACTGGGGGGCCCTAATAACCCCATAAAAGCCACACGCAATGGTGAGATACCGAATAATAATAATTATAATAATAATATATTTTTTATTGCATCTTGTTAACAATTGACAAAATTGTATCGCAATAGTCATTAATAAATAAAATAAAATTTTCCATCCATTCAATCACAATAACACTTTCAAACATACATTTTTTTTTCACGCACCCAAATTCCCATTCATTCGCCAATTATACCTCCAAAATGTCCTCCAGTATCAATTTTAAAATTCAGTGGCTTCCCAATTATATGAAAAAAACTCGTCTACACTATAAAATGCCAGTTTGGCCAAACATTTCTTGAGACGGTTCTTAAACGCCTTGGGCGTTGTAGCATTTTTAATACATTCTGGGAGTCTGTTAATTATACGAACACCAATCTGTGAGGGTAGGTGTTCGTAGACTACCGTCCTGTGATTTCCAATTCTGTATATATCCCTGCTTCTAGTATGATGATTGTGAATATCTCTGCCTCTTGTCAGTGCAGTTTTAAACATACAATATGTTGCTGTCTCTAAAATATAGAGGCAAGGCAACGTCAGCAGGTTTAACCGTTTAAATACTGGCCTACACGACTCTCTATAATGTAATTTGCTAATTATTCTAACTGCCATTTTTTGAATTCTAAATATTCTGGTCAGGTTTGTGGCAGAGCAGCCTCCCCACAAAGCCAGACCATATGAGAGATGACTGTAAACTAAACCATGATAAGCTGTCATCATTATATGGTTAGGGCAAAATTTTGCTAAGTTTCTCAAAACATAAATACTTGATGAAAGCTTTTTGCAAAGACTGTCAACATGTATATTCCAAGTCAAACCCCGATCTAGGTATATTCCAAGGAATTTAGTTGAATTTAACTCCTCAATTTCATTTTCATCTATTGCCACTGTCAAATTTCCTTCGGAATCTGACTTCCGTAAACAGAACTTCATGAAATTGGACTTAGTTGAATTAGTGTTAAGGTTTAGTTCTTGAAATTTTTGAATGCAGTTGTTCAGTTCCATGTATGCATGGATTTCAAGCTCCTGATTTGTAATTTCTTTAAAGCAGAGAGTCGTGTCATCAGCATACTGCACGAGTGACCCATGCAGTAGTGATGAACCAATGTCGTTGACGTATATCAGGAATAAGAGAGGGCTAAGTATCGATCCCTGTGGGACTCCATACCTTAGACATCTATATCCAGATCGTACTTCGGAAATTTGAACCATTTGTGTTCTTTTTGTTAGATAGGATTCTAGCCACTGAAGCGGTACTCCTCGGATCCCATAGGTGTGTAGTTTCTGAAGCAAAATGTCGTGGTCAACACAGTTAAAAGCCTTGGAGAGATCCAAAAACACACTAATTGTAGCTTTCTGACTCTCCAGCCCTTCTACAATCGTTTCTACTAATCGTATGACTGCGTCAGTTGTTGACAGACCTTTTCTAAAACCAAATTGGTCTTTCGAGAGAAGACTATGTTTTTCTAAGAAACCAAGCATTCGGGACAGGAAAAGCTTCTCAAAAATTTTACTAATGATTGGTAGAATTGAAACTGGTCGGTAATTTTTAATGCTGGAAGAATCACCTTTCTTAAAGATTGGTGTCACTTTAGCAGTTTTCAAAGACGAAGGAAAAACGCCTGATGAGAAGGAAAGGTTAATCAAATGTTCCAAGGGCGTTAGAATATGGTGGGAGCATTTTTTTAAAAGCCATGTCGATACGTAATTCACGTCATTCGACTTCTTGGGTGCAAGCTCATTGATAACCTTCTCAATCTCATGTTCCGTGACTGGAGCCAATGCCAAAGAAGCTAATGGACTCAGTCTTGATAAGCGAGGATTCTGGACTCTCCGTGGACGAAGTCCTAGATCAGTACCTACTGATGCGAAGAAGGCGTTACATTCCTCCGCAATCCTGCGCTCATCACAGACTTGTTCTCCGCTAATTTGAAGTTGAATTGGTTTGTTTTTTTGTGCAACACTATTGTTTATGATAGCCCAGGCAGTTTTTGCTACATTTTTCGATGTGGCTATTGCTTTATTTACATCATAAGCTTTAGCCGCTCTAATGACTTTTTTGTAAATTTTCTTATAATTTTGGAAAAAAATTTTGAAATTCAAATTTGTAGTGTATTTAGATATTTTGGTGAGAAATTTAATCTTTTCCCTTGATGTTAGGATACCTTTTGTGATCCATTTGCATCCCGTTTTCTTTGGTGCTGGTTTCAGTGTCTTTACTGGGCAATTTACATCAAAATGAAAATTCAAGCAATTTTCAAAATTTTGAAATTGTAACGTAATGGGATCAATAACATTGATACAATTCCAACTCTCTCTTTTTAGTGAAACGTCTAAATAAGCTAGGTTTTTGGGATTAGTGTCTCTAAATGTTCGTTTAGTTACGGGATCTCGTGCCAGATAACAATCACTGATAATGGCCTGTTGACCGTAATGGTCTGAGATAGCTGTGTTGACCACACTGACATCTACTTCATGCACGTTTGTTATAATGTTGTCTATAGCCGTTTGTGAAATGGCCGTAACTCTCGTGGGAGAGGTAATAGACCATTTCAGTCCGAAAGACTGTAAAAGGTCGGCCATACGTTTAGAAGTGGGATTATTAACATCGAGAGCGTCAATGTTAAAATCCCCCATAAATATTAATTTTGAATTTCTTTATGATAAATATCTGAGACAATTTTCGAATTTTTGTAAAAAGGTGTCTATATTTCCATTTGGAGATCTATATATCCCAATTATTGTAAATTGAAATCTGTTGTTCTGTATTTTTATACCAGTAATTTCAATGTCTCTTTCTATAGATTCTCCGACTACCACTGGAATGAATTTAAGTTCTTTTTTTACGTGTATTGCAGTTCCACCACCACGATGGATGTCTCTGCAATAGAAATTTGCTAAATTATAATTTTGAATTTTAAAATGGTTTATATTGTTGATGCTAAATTCGTGCTCAGTTATTAACAATACATCGGGATTTAGCTCTTCACATAACAATGAGAGCTCATCTATTTTATTAGTAGCAATTTGTGAATTTTGATGAAGTAAAAAAATGTGTTGTTTATTTATTGTTCTTTTTGTAATATGGCATTTCCGAGGAGTGAGACCGGAATTACTTAATTTAGTCTGGAGGTTTGAGGAGGTATCTCTAAAAAATGGCTCTGTTCTCTTTCAGCCCAGACAAGTTCCACATCAGAATGTCCCTTCGGAATGCATCCGTTTGGAGGGCCCTGCTTTACGGCTTCCGCGAAGGTCTCGTAGGGCAGTGTAGTTAGGCCTGGAGGTATCACGATTGGCTTAGTGGGGATGGTTGTTGCCCTCCCATCCTTGGAGTCATGTTGTAGTGATCCTTGCCAGCAGCTCAGTTTCTTCACCACAAGACCAGCCAGAAGGCGCTTTCCGCTCGCTCTCAAGTGTAGTCCATGGGTGGTGAAGTATCTCCGGGAAATGCAACTTAAATCCAGCCACTCAACGCCTTCGTGGTGACTACATAGGTCCTCGATGTAATTGTTCACTTGAGAGACTATCCTGTGAATGGGGCTTGTAAGTGGCAGATCGTATCTAGTTGGTAGCGAGCACACCAAAACTCTAGAGGTCTGCCTACAACTGTTAACAATTTCCCCCAAGTTGTCAAATATGATGTGTTGTCTTCCAGCAGACACGTCGTTGGTTCCGGCAAGCAGCACCATACAGTTAGCCTCGGGATTAGTTGGTGTTGTGGATGAAGGCGTGATTTTAAGAAGTCCCGCTCCGGGCTTACAAATACCGGTGATGTTGGTCTTGTTCGATGTCCTCTCAGTCATCAGTGTAGCGATATGTCGAGCATGGCTGTCACCGACCACAGATACATTGAAGAATGGAATGTTTACCTCAGAATTATTTTTGTCTTTAGTTTTTGAAGCTGTTTTTTGTTTGGGATATTTGGGTATGAAAGTGGCTTGGTTGTGTTTTTTATTTTGTTTTTGACTTTCTATGATTGGAGACTGTTTGAAATTCTGTTTCTTCGGGATTAAGGTTGTGGAGAATGTCGAAACTATTGTGTAATGGGAGTGAAGTTGTGACTGAAGTGGCGTGTTTGGAAGGAATGTGAGTTGTGTCAGGGTGTACGTTTCGCAATTCTTTTATAACTTTTAGTTGGCTTTCACTTTTATTTTTAAACATTTTTATTTCTCTGTCACGAATATGAACTTCCTCTAGCAGACGTTCCGATAAGCACTTAAAGTTGTCTTTTGGGTATTTTCTATGGTACTCCAATAAGTTAGCATATTCTGTTTTATTTGAGTATCTTAGTTCTTCAAGTTTTTGGTATTGTTTAGTAAGGTCTTCTTCCATTTCCGCGATTTGATTATTTTTTGATTTTATATCTACTTCAAAACCTCTTATCGTACTTATCATGATTTTAGTTTCTTCGTTCAATATGTCATATTTTGTCTGTAAACTATAGTTTTTGTCTTCAAGTTGTGTTATTCTGGCTTGTAATTCATTTGCCTTCAGTAACAGACAACCATTATTAGCCAAAGTTAGTTTGTCATTATTTTCTACGCGCTGGTCATCCCCCACGTCGGTTAAAAGGTGGCATTGCACCGCGCAATCGTTCGTAATGAGCATGTCCCTTTCACCTTTAAATTGGGTCGATTTGTCATTAGAAGCATAGACTTTGGTAGCAAGTCCATTTGTCAGGGGTATCACTGAAGGCGACGGTAAAAATACTTTATCCGTGTATTCAAGAAGTCTTGTATCCGTCTCTATCGAATGGTTCAAGATAGCCTGCCTGCTTAGTTGGAGCTCTGATAATTGCTTCTTCTCCGAATGGCTTCATGATTAAAAATTATGACTGCCGACATACTCAAATGAAGAGAAATATTCTGTTGTAATTTGGGGTAAATAAATTCATAACTCTTATCATATTTCTACTTTACGTTTGAAATAATATAGTGGCTTTTTAAATGATATGCTGTATACACATTTTTTACGATATTAGTAAGTCAGCATTAGTGGCATAGTGCTGTAACCCAGCTACTTAGTGTCCAAGTGTTGTGGAGATTGTAGGTATACTCGGTGCGCTCAATGGTTGTCATAGACATAGACGTCCATGTTAGATGACTAAAGTCGTTCATCTACACTCATCTCTCATTTACCTCTCATATTCACCCATATCTCTACGATTAGCGCCTTAGTAATGAATGTGCAGTTTTATTTTTAATTTTTCATGTTCTTTGCATTGTAATAGCTTCGTAGACATCATCCACCAGCTACTACATATAAAAACTTCTAGCTTTCACAAACCTTTATATTCACCCTTAACAAAAGGGTGAGTAGTGGTTGATCCTTCTCCCCTAATAATTTGTATCTGTTTGTATTTCAATATCGCCCTTTTTTATGTCTCTTTTTAAAGCATAATTATAACAAAGAAAACAAACTCTGCAATTTATGTATATTTAGTGAACTATTAGTCCAACTATTAAAGAATTTATGTTACTTGCCAAAAAGTATTGTTATCAATAAAAATGTTTTCAATGTGATTTACGTTGTAATAATATCGTATAAAATATTTGGAAATAACGGCTGTTCCATGATGATAATATTCGGAATGTTACAAGCTTCTTTATTTTAGGATAGTTTTGAGTTCATTATTATTCATTAGTAAGACGCCGATCGTCAAGATCTGGGCGAATATGAGGGGCAAATGAGTGTAATAAGTATAAATGAACGAGTGTAGTTATTGTTACTAACTAAGGCTGACTGTTCCTCAGAAATATGTATTTATTAATAGCCTAATAGCCAGGGCAAGTAGGGATCTACAGCTTTACGTGGAATCCGAACCACGTAGTGTTGGTCTGATTTTCAGCCAACTGACAAGCCTGACACTCAGTTGTCTTCCCAACACATCTGAACCTTTACTATCATCCAGCATGGACACCCCAGACTTCTCTAATAGTGTCCAACTCAATGGCAAACATTTAGCGAACGTCGTGTTAGTACGAGAGGATAGTGAATAGAACTTATCGTCTACAATCTTCTCAACACTTTGTCCCCAAGTAGCAGGGTTACAGCACTACGCCACCGAGTAGTAAAAAAGGTGATTTCAAAATGTTCTAAGCAAGCCTACTAAGTCTACAAGTAGTAACTCAGTCAGTCAGCAAGCCTACTAGTAGATGGTCACTCAGTCAAGAATAAGCAAGCTTACTAAGTTTACTAGTAGATGGTCACTCAGGAGTTAGCAAGCCTACTAAGTCTACTAGTAGATGGTCACTCAGTCAGAAGTCAGCAAGCTTACTAAGTCTACTAGTAGATGGTCACTCAGTCAGGAGTCAGCAAACTTACTAATTCTACTAGTAGATGGTCACTCAGGAGTCAGCAAACTTACTAAGTCTACTAGTAGATGGTCACTCAGTCAGGAGTCAGCAAGCTTACTAAGTCTACTAGTAGATGGTCACTCAGTCAGGAGTCAGCAAACTTACTAATTCTACTAGTAGATGGTCACTCAGTCAGGAGTCAGCAAACTTACTAAGTCTACTAGTAGATGGTCACTCAGTTAGAAGTCAGCAAACTTACTAAGTCTACTAGTAGATGGTCACTCAGTCAGGAGTCAGCAAGCTTACTAAGTCTACTAGTAGATGGTCACTCAGTCAGGAGTCAGCAAACTTACTACTAGTAGATGGTCACTCAGTCAAGAAGAGTAAGCAAGCTTACTAAGATTACTAGTAGATGGTCACTCAGGAGTCCCTTCCCTATCAGTTTATCTTGGCGCCAATGTTTGCGAGAGAAGTGTTGCTTGATTCCTGAACAAACAAAATCAGTTTTGTGTACGCTAGATATCGCTCGCCGCGCCTCAAGGTCTGTGGGCGGCTTCTCTCTTCATGTCTCGCCCTTTCTTTCAAACTTTTACTCTCTACCTTCCTTCTTCAGCGTATACATATTTAACAAGTTACCATTCTAATTTATTTATTTACTATGGGTTTTTCATCCAATTCATTGATTTGATTTGGTTACCTTATACTCTAGCTAGTTCGTCAGCCACGTCAAGCGTTTCTCTGGCAGGCCATAGCACTAGAGTTAGTTTTTTGATGAAATACGCTGACCCTCCCGCTTATGAGACTGATCTTGTCTTGGGTCTCTCATGTAAAGTTTCCTCGTCGACAAAGTGTTTCGCCGGCATGCCACTCCAGTGACTCCACTAAAGAAGATACAGTTTGTCGGAGCAAAATCTTTAATGTCCAGCCTACAAATGATGTCCAGACTTGATCGCAAAAAATGTGCTATTCTTTAACTCCTGTAAACCAACTAAAAGCGAAAATAAGATGTAGTTTGTCATCAACACTAAACTATTCCTCGGATGAAACGTGACATAGAGATGACGTTCCGCCTAAGTATCATAATATTGCTTGAAATGGTTTTTCCACGAAAATGTTAAATTTAAAATGTTTTCTTTAGACACTAGTTAGCATTAGTCTTATTTACGTGTACGTAGATAGAATTGGAATCATAAAAAGACTTGGTTGGCAAAATCTAAAAATAGAAATATAAGCTAAGTGTAAAAACATTTCCTGCTATCTAAAAGAATCATTACTTTCTTTTAAGACCTACTAGTTTTCACATTAAGTTTGAGATAATCAACTACCACTTTTTCATTATGAAAAAGTAACCATTTTAAGGCCCGTTTTTTGCTTTGAAAACTAGTGGTTTTATAACATAGTTTTTAATTACAGTAAAAATAAACCAAATCATACTATCTAATAGTGTAATAATAAGATATGAAGGTGGGTCTTTAGTGTTAAAATGAATAAAGTTTTAACACTAACAGATGATTCTATTGTAACTAAAGAAGACAACTTGATGGAGGCACAATACAATTAAGGTGGAACAGTTTGACGTAGTTCATAAAATTAAGACTTCAAGAAAACAAGGTACATCTAGCTTAACGAGGGGTGAAATTTTAGCCTAAGAACCAAATTTAGAATTGGAACAGCTGGGGTTGTTCTCTGTGTTTCTGGTCATATCTTCGGGTTCGGAGAGATGGCTTGATGGCGTGAAACAAAACTGGAGTAGAGACGAAATGGCAGCAAGCCACCTTGTCAGTGGGACTTTGACAGAAGAGAATAAAAATGTTAAATCTTGAATGAGCCCAAAGTGGAAAGTGGAACTTTGAAACCATTTCAAATGAGATTAAAGAGTGAGCGACATTTAAATATATTTAAGAGTATCGAGTATATATATATATATACGTAGTTGGTTTCACTGACTCATCCACTCACTCATACACCTACGGTGGTATTGAAAAACACGTATGGTGTTATTGATCCACCAACTCCACCATAACGTACGGTGTTATTCACCCAACCATACACGTACGGTACTATTGACCCACCCATGCACGTACGGGTTTTTATCTAAAACCCCAAAAGAGTAATTTAAGAGGCTGGCTTGTGTGCCAATGTTACTATTGTGAAAAAAGGTAGTAAAAACGCTGTTTCTACCCCTTAGGAATGGAATTTTCAGAAATCCTTTCTTATTGGGTTACTACGATACCAAAGCTAACTCCAAATTTAATCAACATCATTTCAGTGGTTCCGGAGATTTTTAATAAAAGAGTACATAGTTTTTTTTTTTAATATGAATTTTAAGATTAATAACAGCATGGGTTTCGTTACTGGACATTTTTGAATCCTTCATTAACATAAATGCATAAAGCAAGTCTACCAATGGTGAGTAGCCATGTGAATTGTGACTTTTCAAGCCTAATATGACTGAGCTCACAGTCGATCACATGAGCCTATAGAAAAGTTAAGAAAATTGGATCTGACTGGAACCCTCCAGTGGCAAGGCGTCTATAGACTGGATAAATGTTCGGGATTACTGATTACAGCCCCTTTATTCACTTTCTACTGGGGGAATGAGATCGCATTATCTTGGCTTTGGTCTGAGAGGGAGTTCTGTAATAGAGAGCAAAGTGATGGAAATGTGAGACGAGCTTAGACGTGGTTCCCTCAAGCACACTGCCTCGGGAACGCAACACCATCCTCGTCACTTACTTATTATTGTATCCTGGAAGTATTTAACAGGACTAATTATGACTAAATACATTTATTTTATATGACTATAAACCAATCATCTTACGTAGACTTGTGGATATGTACTTGGATTGAAAAAATAACTAAAGATCCGAATATCAGTTTGATACTACTTCGAATTTCAGACATGTGATAAGAAAATTTCAACCACGTCTATCACTTCAAGAGTGTTCGCCCACTGATATCTCAGAATCGAATCACTTAACAGACACTTCGATCATTAGTATCACTTCACAGGCAGATCAACTATGAGTTACAAGATAATTCGACTTTGTTATTCCTGTACTTTAACAGAGAGCCCTTAAATACTATATAGTAGAGTGCAGTAGACGCTCCCCTTTTGTTAATAAATAATATCTAAAATTCTTGTTTTTGAAAAATATTAATATGAACCTACTAATTAATGTGATTGTTGTCTTTATTAGATTATTAATTACGTATTTTTAAAATGATTTTAGAGTATATTATTACTGTATAAAAATCTAAAGTAGAATCGATTGGTGAACTCCTTAAAGTAGCCTAATGTAATTGCTGCCTTCCTGGTTATGACCATTGCCCTAAATTCAAGTGAATCTCATTACACAGAGTACTTGGAAAAGTAGAGCGAGTGTAATGGCTTCTTTTTTACTCTATGGGGTTTATGATGAATTAAAACTGAATATTGGATGTATAAAATTATTATTAATGTAGCAGTCACTAATTAAATTGTGTAAGTCAACAGTCGGAGACCGAATGAGGTTTGCTTGGTATTAATTATGTGTTTTTTCCCCTCCAAAAGGAGGGCTCAGAAGCGTCAGAACCATAATAGTGAATGGGATTTTAAGTGGCTTTTTGAGTGCTTTAAATAGAAAACTATCTGGCCGTTAACCTGGGATTTGTTTGACAATCGAAAAAAGATTCTTGTATAATCAGACTCTATAACTATCATCGGTGGAATGAATTTTATTCCTAAGGAACGGACTATGCTGAGTCACGTTCGCACGGGTGTGGAAATTGAAACTACTGGAAATATAAGTGGGTGCAAGTGGGAATGGTAAATGGTCAGTCTTGTGATTGCGGAGCCGAAATTGAAACTATGGATATAGTTAATGATTGCCAGTTGCGTTCTTTTCAGGGGGGGGGGGGGTTGGTCTTTATTCAATCGGAGAAGCAGGTGTTGAATGGTTACGAAGCCTTGATTCAGATCTGTGATCGGAGAACAGTATTTAAACACTAATACACAAGTTATTTTTACTTCAGATTTTTTTTAATATACAAATGTTTAATTGACGATCTAATATTGAATTTTTCATTCCTCCTCTTTTTGTTCTGGTAGCTGGCTTTGAAAGCCATACGATGATCAGCTGCCCAGTGTAGCAACACCTTAAACACCGTTTGTCGGTTTATCAGTGATATTAGCGCACCAAACGGTTTTTGGAATGATGACTTATACCTAGTGCGTCAAATATCGAGCTTGTACCCCAGGAGCAGCAAGGACGCAGGGTGAGTCACACTCAAGATATCGCCCCAGGTCTGTTGGGTGTTACTCACCACTGAGGGTCCTTCCTATATTGTTTCTCTGTGTTGCTGAGAACCAACATAATACCCTCTCACAGCCCCCGTCGCCAAACATTGGCTCCAGAATGTACCAGAATGTAAAATGTACCGTACCCCAGATGTACGGGACGTGCTCTGATGACGAATTTTTGTAGTTTAACGCTAAGATCTGCTTGTCTTATCCTAAAATGAGCTTTATTTTCATTTTGAATACGAATCCAAATGAAAATGTACACGAAATTCATGTTATAAAGGAAAAATGATTATGACGAATTGTATGTATTAGTAAGGACTGTGGTAAAGTTAATGATATTCATTAGTAAGGGGTTATAGTTGATTATATGCATTAGTAAAGGCTGGAGTAAAGCTAATTATATGTATTAGTAATTGCAGTGTATAGTTAATTATTTGCATTAATAAGGGCTGGGGTATAGTTAATTATATGCATTAGTAAAGGCTGGAGTAAAGCTAATTATATGTATTAGTAATTGCAGTGTATAGTTAATTATTTGCATTAATAAGGGCTGGGGTATAGTTAATTATATGCATTAGTAAAGGCTGGAGTAAAGCTAATTATATGTATTAGTAATTGCAGTGTATAGTTAATTATTTGCATTAATAAGGGCTGGGGTATAGTTAATTATATGCGTTAGTGAAGGCTGTAGTAAAGCTAATTATATGTATTAGTAATTGCAGTGTATAGTTAATAATTTGCATTAATAAGGGCTGGGGTATAGTTAATTATATGCATTAGTAAAGGCTGGATCCCTCCCAGCATACACAAGATATATGATTGTACCACCCTCCCTCCCAGCATACACAAGATATATGATTGTACCACCCTCCCTCCCAGCATACACAAGATATATGATTGTGTATGCTGGTATTGACCCACCAGCCCACCCATACACGTACAGTGGTATTGACCCACCAGCCCACCCATACACGTACAGGGGTACAGACCCAACCGCCCATCCATACACGTACAGGGGTATTGACCCACCCACCCACCCATACACGTACAGGGATATTGACCCATCCGTCCACCCATACACGTAGAGGGGTATTGACCCACCCACCCACCCATACACGTACAGTGGTATTGACCCACCAGCCCACCCATACACGTACAGTGGTATTGACCCACCTGCCCACCCATACACGTACAGTGGTATTGACTCACCCACCCGCCCATACACGTACAGTGGTATTGACCCACCTGCCCACCCATACACGTACAGTGGTATTGACCCACCAGCCCACCCATACACGTACAGGGGTACTGACCCACCCGCCCACCCATACACGTACAGGGGTATTAACCTACCCGCCCACCCATACACGTACAGGGGTATTGACCCATCCGTCCACCCATACACGTAGAGGGGTATTGACCCACCCGCCCACCCATACACGTACAGTGCTATTGACCCACCAGCCCATCCATACACGTACAGTGGTATTGACCCACCTGCCCACCCATACACGTACAGTGGTATTGACCCACCTGCCCACCCATACACGTACAGGGGTATTGACCCACCCGCCCACCCATACACGTACAGGGGTATTGACCCACCCGCCCATCCATACACGTACAGGGGTATTGACTCATCCGTCCACCCATACACGTAGAGGGGTATTGACCCACCCGCCCTAACATACACGTACAGTGATATTGACCCACCCGCCCACTCATACACGTACAGTGGTATTGATCCACCCGCCCACCCATACACATACAGTGGTATGTGGTATTGACTCACCCGCCCACCCATACACGTACAGTGGTATTGACCCACCCGCCCACCTATACAGTACAGTGGTATTGAAATACGAATGTTTTTGTGTAGGTGGGCGGGTGGGTCAGTACCACTGTTCGTGTATGGGCGGCCGGGTGGGTCAATACTAATGTTTGTGTGTGGGCGGGCGGGTGGGTCAGTAATATTGTTCGTGTATGGGTGGGCGGGTGGGTTAATACCAATTTTTGTGTGTAGGTGGGCGGGTGGGTCAGTACCACTGTTCATGTATGGGCGGCCGGGTGGGTCAATACTAATGTTTGTGTGTGGGCGGGCGGGTGGGTCAGTAACACTTTTCTTGTATGGGCGGGCGGGTGCAATTACTAATACATATAATAATAATTATATGTATTAGTAATTGCAGTGTATAGTAAATTATTTGCATTAGTAAGGGCTGGGGTATAGTTAATAATTTGCATTAGTAAAGGTTGGAGCAAAACTAATTATATGCATAATTAAGGGCTGGGGTATGGTTAATTATTTGCATTAGTAAAGGTTGGTGTAAAACTAATTATATGCATTAGTAAGGGCTGGGGTATAGGTAATTATTTGCATTAGTAAAGGTTGGAGTAAAACTAATTATATGCATAATTAAGAGCTGGGGTATAGTTAATTATATGATTAGTAAGGTCTAGGGTATAGTTACTTATTTGCATTAGTAAGGGCTGGAGTAAAACTAATTATATGCATAATTAAGGGCTGGGGTATAGTTAATTATATGCATTAGTAATTGCTGGGTATAGTTAATTATTTGCATTAGTAAAGGTTGGAGTAAAACTAATTATATGCATAATTAAGAGCTGGGGTATAGTTAACTATATGCATTAGTAAGGGCATATAGTTAACTAAGTAATTGTAGTGTATAGTTAATTATTTGCATTAGTAAGGGCTGGGGTATAGTTAATTATATGCATTAGTAAAGGCTGGAGTAAAGCTAATTATATGTATTAGTAATTGCAGTGTATATTTAATTATTTGCATTAGTTAGGGCTGGGGTATAGTTAATTATATGCATTAGTAAAGGCTGGAGTAAAGCTAATTATATGTATTGGTAATTGCAGTGTATAGTTAATTATTTGCATTAGTAAGGGCTGGGGTATAGTTAATTATATGCATTAGTAAAGGCTGGAGTAAAGCTAATTATATGTATTAGTAATTGCAGTGTATAGATAATTATTTGCATTAGTAAGGGCTGGGGTATAGTTAATTATATGCATTAGTAAAGGCTGGAGAAAAGCTAATTATATGTATTAGTAATGGCTGGAGTAAAGCTAATTATATGTATTAGTAATTGCAGTGTATAGTTAATTATTTGCATTAATAAGGGCTGGGGTATAGTTAATTATATGCATTAGTAAAGGCTGGAGTAAAGCTAATTATATGCATAAGTAAGGGCTGTGGTATAGTTAATTATATGCATTAGTAAGGGCTGGGGTATAGTTAATTATTTGCATTAGTAAAGGTTGGAGCAAAACTAATTATATGCATAATTAAGGGCTGGGGTATAGTTAATTATATGCATTAGTAAGGGCTGGGGTATAGTTAATTATTTGCATTAGTAAAGGTTGGAGTAAAACTAATTATATGCATAATTAAGAGCTGGGGTATAGTTAATTATATGATTAGTAAGGTCTAGGGTATAGTTAATTATTTGCATTAGTAAGGGCTGGAGTAAAACTAATTATATGCATAATTAAGGGCTGGGGTATAGTTAATTATATGCATTAGTAAGGGCTGGGGTATAGTTAATTATTTGCATTAGTAAAGGTTGGAGTAAAACTAGTATATGCATAATTAAGAGCTGGGGTATAGTTAACTATATGTATTAGTAAGGGCTGGAGTAAAGCTAATTATACGCATTATTAATTGCAGGGTATAGTTAATTATTTGCATTAGTAAAGGTTGGAGTATAGTTAACTATATGCATTAGTAAGGGCTGGAGTAAAGCTAATTATATGCATTAGTAATTGCAGGGTATAGTTAATTATTTGCATTAGTAAAGGTTGGAGTAAAACTAATTATATGCATAATTAAGAGCTGGGGTATAGTTAACTATATGCATTAGTAAGGGCTGGAGTAAAGCTAAATTTATGCATTAGTAATTGCAGGGTATAGTTAATTATATGCATTAGTAAGGGCTGGAGTAATGCTAATTATATGCATTAGTAATTGCAGGGTATAGTTAATTATTTGCATTAGTAAAGTTTGGAGTAAAACTAATTATATGCATAATTAAGAGCTTGGGTATAGTTAACTATATGCATTAGTAAGGGCATATAGTTAACTAAGTAATTGCAGTGTATAGTTAATTATTTGCATTAGTAAGGGCTGGGGTATAGTTAATTATATGCATTAGTAAAGGCTGGAGTAAAGCTAATTATATGTATTAGTAATTGCAGTGTATAGTTAATTATTTGCATTAGTAAGGGCTGGGGTATAGGTAATTATATGCATTAGTAAAGGCTGGAGTAAAGCTAATTATATGTATTAGTAATTGCAGTGTATAGTTAATTATTTGCATTAGTAAGGGCCGGGGTATAGTTAATTATATGCATTAGTAAAGGCTGGAGTAAAGCTAATTATATGTATTAGTAATTGCAGGGTATAGTTAATGATATGCATTAATAAGGGCTGGGGTATAGTTAATTATATGCATTAGTAAAGGCTGGAGTAAAGCTAATTATATGTATTAGTAATTGCAGTGTATAGTTAATTATTTGCATTAGTAAGGGCTGGGGTATAGGTAATTATATGCATTAGTAAAGGCTGGAGTAAAGCTAATTATATGTATTAGTAATTGCAGTGTATAGTTAATTATTTGCATTAGTAAGGGCTGGGGTATAGTTAATTATATGCATTAGTAAAGGCTGGAGTAAAGCTAATTATATGTATTAGTAATTGCAGGGTATAGTTAATGATATGCATTAATAAGGGCTGGGGTATAGTTAATAATATGCATTAATGATATGATAGTCCTTTCTTCGTTCGTTCATGTCGACAGATATGTTACGACGTAGATTCATTGGTATATAGAGGAATAGTTGTTTCAGTGTTGTTTTTATTTTATAAGCTATCGTTCGTATCATTATTTAGTCCTCGTAGACTAGTAGATTAACCGGAAAAGAAGTATGACTACACTTTGATATTCACGGATTATATTCACTTTATTAAGACAGTTTTGACTATTAATATCAGCTGTAACAGCAATTTGTACAGTAAATTTGTTACATGTTCAGCGCAAAGAAACACTGATATTCGTTTTATGAAGTTATAAGTTTGAGGACAAGTGTACATTTTTTTTTTTAATCGTCGAGAAATGTAAAAAATTTGACAATAATAAATATATTTTTCAGGAGCTGTACAAGCCCTGTTTTTATCTAAATTACGCTAATTTGTTTTGCAGTTCGTAACTCAATATATGGCATGTTCATTAAACAGTTTAAATTACCCTGTTATTTCCACCCCGTAAAATAACTAATTACTTGAGGAGCTAAGTACTGTACGGTTATATAAGCTGGCGACTCCCCTCCCCACGGCTCAGCTCGGTTATTGCAGACCACCTTGTTTACACATCTCCCACTATACACTCGGGACTGTCTGTCTGTCTCCATCCCCCCCCCCCCACCATGTATCATCTCATGGCACTCTATCTTAATAAGTACGACTGGTAAATAAAATATAATCGTGGATGGATTGTTTTAGGGTATTTAAATCTGTTTTTACTCAATAGCATTTATGAATGGTGAATCTTTAACCTCATTAAAACCCATCTTGTTCCATCAATTACGTCAAACTAACGCTACAATTTTAAGTCACAATTAAAAGCTACTCTTATGAAAATAACATATTGAAGACTGGTTTCAATGAAATAAATGTTTTTATCACTTATTCAGTCATCTTAAAGGCTGTTCAATCTTAAAGACCCTGTTGAGTTCTTGATTTCACCCCAACTGTCACTAGGGGTAGCAAAGAGCCTGCCTCACACTATTCACTAACATACATACAACGTGTTTCCCTCCCCTCTCTCTCCTTCACTGTCTCCGCCTGCCCCACCCTACTAATTGTACACAAAAAATAACTACCTCATTTATAATAAACTCTAGCAATGAAGCTTTTATATATTATTAATCTACTCTTTCTGCTAAAGATGACTATACAGTTTTCAACTCTAAATTTATACAAATTCATTTATAGAAAAATATTTGGTTAAAGTTTGTATATATAAAACACTTATAATAAAATTTATCACACAGTTCTTAATGAGTTTTGTACCTAGAAAGGGCAAAGTGTCCATATCTCCATAGTGAATTTATTTTTTTTTTTACACAACACGTTTATTACTTATTGGGCGACTAAAACATTTAATCATAAATTTTCAAAAATAATTTTTGTTCGACCTCCCTTAGTAACTACTTTTCTTTAAAACATGTAAGAACTTACTGTTATATATATATATATATATATATATATATATATATATATATATATATATATATATATATATATATATATATATCCTAAAAGTGGTAGCTGTGATGTTAATAGACCTATCTATGGTAAAGCTACAGAAAATGCTGACATTATTAAATACTGAAAACTGTCTGATCACTGAGAAACAGAACAAAAGTTTTAAAAACACGGCTTGTATTTACAAAATAAAACAAACACATAACTATTTTATCATGTAATTGCCTTCAAAAAGGTTTAAAAATTAAGTTTTTTACCACATGCATTGCTAAATTATATTTTTTACTTAACGAAATATGTCTAAAACTATGTTCAACAACATAGACATTAACTGTACAACCACATAGACAGCAGCAAGTAGTACTGTATATAAAACACAGGGGACTCTTGGGTTGAGCTTTCCAATAATAAACATGCATGGGGGTAGGCCATATGGTTTGTCATATGGATTTATCAATTTAGGACATATTTAATGGTATGATATTTTTATAGGTTAGGTTCTATTTAATGATATTAATTTCTAAGATCTGGGGTATATGATCTATTAGTTATGGCTGGATAATAGTTAATGATATGTATTAGTAAGTGCTGAGGGATAGTTAATGATATGCATTTTAAGGGCTGGAGTATAGTTAATGATATGCATTTTTAAGGGCTGGGAATAGTTAATGATATGCATTAGTAAGTGCTAAGGAATAGTTAATGATATGCATTAGTAAGTGCTAAGGAATAGTTAATGATATGCATTAGTAAGTGCTAAGGAATAGTTAATGATATGCATTAGTAAGTGCTAAGGAATAGTTAATGATATGCATTAGTAAGTGCTAAGGAATAGTTAATGATATGCATTTTAAGGGTTGGAGTATAGTTAATGATATGCATTTTTAAGGGCTGGGAATAGTTAATGATATGCATTAGTAAGGGCTGGGGTATAGTTAATAATATGCTTTTTTAAAGGCTTGGAAATAGTTAATGATATGCATTATTAAAGACTGGGATATGGTTAATTATACGTATTATTTAGCTAGGGAAAAGTTAATGATGTGTAATACTGTAGTAAGGGTTGGGGTATATTAATGACGTTCATTAGTGAGAGCTGTGGTAAGGTTAGCGACTTGTATCAGTAAGGGCTGAGGTATATATAATGATATGTAAGTTATGAGGTATAGGTAATGATATGTAAGGTATGAGGTATAGGTAATGATATGTAAGGTATGAGGTATATATAATGATATGTAAGGTATGAGATATATATAATGATATGTAAGGTATGAGGTATATATATAATGATATGTAAGGTATGAGGTATATATAATTATATGTAAGGTATGAGGTATATATAATGATATGTAAGGTATGAGGTATATATAATGATATGTAAGGTATGAGGTATATATATAATGATATGTAAGGGCTGAGGTATATATAATGATATGTAAGGTATGAGGTATATATAATGATATGTAAGGTATGAGGTATATATAATGATATGTAAGGTATGAGGTATATATAATGATATGTAAGGTATGAGGTATATATAATGATATGTAAGGTATGAGGTATAGGTAATGATATGTAAGGGCTGAGGTATATATAATGATATGTAAGGTATGAGGTATATATAATTATATGTAAGGTATGAGGTATATATAATGATATGTAAGGTATGAGGTATAGGTAATGATATGTAAGGGCTGAGGTATATATAATGATATGTAAGGTATGAGGTATAGATAATGATATGTAAGGTATGAGGTATAGGTAATGATATGTGAGGGCTGAGGTATATATAATGATATGTAAGATATGAGGTATATATAATGATATGTAAGGTATGAGGTATATATAATTATATGTAAGGTATGAGGTATATATAATGATATGTATGGTATGAGGTATAGGTAATGATATGTAAGGTATGAGGTATATATAATGATATGTAATGTATGAGGTATATATATAATGATATGTAAGGTATGAGGTATATATAATGATATGTGAGGGCTGAGGTATATATAATGATATGTAATGTATGAGGTATAGATAATGATATGTAAGGTATGAGGTTTACGTAATGATATGTGAGGGCTGAGGTATATATAATGATATGTAAGGTATGAGGTATATATAATGATATGTAAGGTATGAGGTATATATAATGATATGTAATGTATGAGGTATATATAATGATATGTAAGGTATGAGGTATAGGTAATGATATGTGAGGGCTGAGGTATATATAATGATATGTAAGATATGAGTTATAGGTAATGATATGTAAGGTATGAGGTATATATAATGATATGTAATGTATGAGGTATAGGTAATGATATGTAAGGTATGAGGTATAGGTAATGATATGTGAGGGCTGAGGTATATATAATGATATGTAAGATATGAGTTATAGGTAATGATATGTAAGGTATGAGGTATATATAATGATATGTAATGTATGAGGTATAGGTAGTGATATGTAAGGTATGAGGTATAGGTAATGATATGTGAGGGCTGAGGTATATATAATGATATGTAAGTTATGAGGTATATATAATGATATGTAAGGTATGAGGTATATATAATGACATGTAAGGTATGAGGTATATATAATGACATGTAAGGTATGAGGTATATATAATGATATGTAAGGTATGAGTTATAGGTAATGATATGTAACATTACTTTTATTTCTGTGACAGTATATTCATACTTAATAGAAAATTCATTAAATGTAACAACACATTGTTATATACCTAGTTTAGGCTTTTAGAAAAAGGTAATTGGCACTAAAGCCAAGTGTAAAAATAAACTTGCTTTAAATGCAACCTAAGTTGTTGTTGTTATATTTTTTTGTAAGGAAAGACATTCTTATAAATATAATTATGCACGGCTGAAATCTTCTAACGTTGAAATATCATATTTTTATACATAAGCTTATTATGTATATTTAAAAAAAACTGCACAAGTATCGTTGGTATGTAATTTGGTTGACGATATGAAGTACCGTTTCGCAATAACAATTAGCATGTCTGGGAGCCGCAACACCCCCCCCCCCCCCGGCCTGCCATGCCGTACGGTCACGTCACGCACATCACCCCCACTGGTTATTCCATCATATTACCACTCTTATTTTTCAACATAATATCTTAATTTTGCTTTTTCAGATAATTTTTTATGTACATCTTGATGTAATAAATTACGTTGAGATCTGTTTGACTTTAAGGAACTTTAATGGACCGTTTTTATTATAATTAATATTCATATTTTTAGGTGCCGACACAGATGAGTGAATTTTCTAGGCAAATATTAATGATTATTTGAGTTCATGATGAGCAGCCTTGTGTCGGTTAAACTGGTTGTCCCTCTTTGTCCGTAAAGCTTGAGTCTACATAACGTTTATGTGTCGTTGAAAATTTAAAATTTCCTTGGAACTCCACTGGAAAAAATACTCTTCGTCTGAACTCGTAGTCGGCGGACTTGCCCTAAAATACATCCAGAACAGGGAGGGCGGAATGTGCTGTAAAGTGCAGAGATTATTCAGTTTACTGTCTTCACGCCCGACTACAATATTAGTGAAACTGAGACGAAAATACGAACCAACTCCTCTCACTGTAATCCTCTAATTTCCTTCCTCAGCTAAGTCCAGTGACTTACTTCCTCTCTGGGGGCCACACTTGTTCCACCGTATTTCAATCTTATTTCCACCTCTAGCTTCCACAAAGCAGGTAATTTTCCTTAATCAGTAACTCCAATTCCACCGTACCTAGGTGGGTGGTACAAAATCACCATATGATTGGATGTATGGAAAATATAGCGTTATAAAACTTACGTTTTCGTGATGATAAAATACTTATTTAATACTTCATGCACAAATGACTTCTTTAATCTTATTGATTGTATTATTATTATTGTGTCGAATAATTATTTCTCCAGTTTACTAGGCAATGATAGAACCAGCAATACAATCCCTCCTTTATTCCCCTATATAAACGTAATAATTATTAATACAATTATTTGATGCAAATTCCTTAAAGATTAATAGTGACAAAACTCAGCTAGTAAACTTCAGCCTGACCAATCTAAAATCAAATAATAATGTTCCCTCAATTTGCAATAAATTAATTACGTCTTCAAAATTAACCAAATTTCTAGGCATTTTAATTGATAGTCGTTTAAAATTCGATGAACATATCAATTACGTCTGTAAAAAAGTTAGTTCTGGCATTTATGTACTTAAAATACTGTCCTCATTTGCTGATCACAACCTTCTGTTGACTGCTTACTAAGGCATAATTTTCCCAAATCTAACCTACGTTTTCCCATATCTGGGGACAGGAAAACACAAATACTAAAATGTTGTTTCGATTGCAAAAAAGAGCTATACGAGCAATATTTAAGAAGCCCAGAACATACTCCTGTAAGGAATTGTTTACGTCGCATAAGCTCTTAACTTTTCCATCTATATATATTTTAAACTATGTATTTTTTTATAAGAAGAACTTAAATCTATTTGGGAACAATCCACGAGCTTTGCAATACGTGAATAACAGTGACAGAGAGAGAGAGAAAAACTGTCTTAATACCACGTCACAAAACTGCCTTATTGAAAAGCATTTATCAAACAGTGCTCCCAAACTTTACAACTAGCTTCCTGGTTCAATTAGGCGTGAGAGAGACTTAAAGACATATTTAAGCGTAAAGTCAAAGAGTTTTTACTATCCCGCTGCTTTTATAGTGTTAGGGAGTATTAAGAACAAGTGTAGTACTAAGTGTTGTTGATAGAATGTATATTTTATTTTTTCTATTTAATACAAGAACAAATTATGTTAATCTTTCAAATTAAGGTAATTTATAACAATAATTTATAAAACAAATCTGACGCTATTATACAGTTGTTAATTTGTGTTAAAATAAAGATGATTTTATTTCATTTGATTTGAATACAGATGGATAAAAATGAACATTAGTTGTAATCTATTTAACTGCAACTGATGCTTTTACTGCAGCCATCATAAAGTGACCGCTGTTTCTTTTTCTCTGTTGACGAGATCAAAAGCAAGATCAACTATTTACTGAACTTATAGTTAATTCCTAAATAGTTTTGATCTATTATTACGTAAAAACAGATACGAATAACTCTGAATGTAAAATTGTCAAATTCAGGTTCAGAATGACCAAGCAATAGTTGATTCTGTTAGCTGGTGTGCGAACTTCATTAATCACTTCAACAGGTCAAGTAAAACAAAACGAAAAATATTTATTGATTGTAACTAATGCAAGTTTGAGCAAAATCACAAATATGTGTTATTTAGGAGGGACGATATTTCAATAACTTTGTTAATAGTTTACATTTGATCACGATACTACACTTATTCTCATTTCGTCCTAGATCTATTGTGTGAAATACAGTAACTAATAATAATACTTTTGAACCAGAGGATGTTAGTGATCTACTTTGTTAGACCGTGTCAGATGATTATGTACACTATACATAAATTAACGACTCTAAATACGTCCGTTAGTGCAAAACGTATCAAACTATGTTAGTGTTAACAATTAACACGCTGAAAATGACGATTTATGGGGCTCCCATGCATGCATTTACGCTTGTACGAATTACTGACTCTCACACCCACCCTATCACACTCGTACAAGTTATTTGCCCTCCCACCCACCAACTCATACACATACGAGTTATTGAGCTTCCCAACCATGAACTTAGGCAGGCAAGAATAATTGGCCCTTCCACTCATCTACTTATTTACTTACAAGTTTATGGCCCTCCCACCCACCCACTCGTGCACATACGAAATAATGACCCTCGAACCCACCCATTCACGCATCTACGAGCTATTTGTCATCCCACTCTTGCATGTAAGAGTTAATGGCCCACTCACCCACCCAATCACACTCGTACGAGCTATAAGACCACCCACCCACTCACGGACGTAAGAGTCCGAAACTTAACTGTACATACTCAATTGAAATGGGATAAACACGGAAGTTGTATGTTATGATTTATTGGCGTAAAAGTGTTTCTAGGAATACTGCTTCTTTTGTATTACTTATCTAAAAAATCCTGAACTAATCATTAAATAATAAAATATAATCAGTGGACAAAACATTTAATAATACAAATTCCGTACAACATGATTTTCTGTTGATTTTTTGGCTGTCTTCTATTATTGTTAAAGCATCAATCCACAAAATTATCCTAAATATTTTCACACATATCTTGGCCCATGAAATTCCTAAAAAATGAGTCAACGTTAGATGTTTAAATATTTACATTATTATAAATAGTAAAGAATAGTAATATATACAGTATAGTATATTAAATGTTTTAAGAATACATTTCAAGGTAATGTGTGTCTCTAAATTTTTTTAAATTATTTATTAGATGGTTTGATATGAAAATATGAAAATGATAAACATATGCATTTGACAAAATGTATTAATCAACTTACAAAATAACGTCCCTGTTTAGGATTCATGGCTTATGAAAGTGTTCTCGGTTTGCCAACTTCATACACAAGGCCTGTTGAATAATACATTATAATTTATCATATATAATGTGTGTGTGCGCCAGAGATAAATACTATTTTTACAATAAATATAGAGGTGCTTGAACTGTATGTGTTGATATATGACGTGAATGAAGTGTTCAAAGTCATGGTTATTGATCTAAGAAAGTGAAGTGACAGTAGGTGTAATACATTATGTATAACACAGATCACTCGCAGTACTTAGACAACCAGGTCAAGTCCAGACTATAGGCGCCCGCCGCGCCGTCTAATCAATCTCAGACGTCTCCTGCTGTGTTATGTAATCTGTTGAGTTGCTGCCCCATGCCACCTTACCAACACAGACACGCTCTCCTCGCATCCTTTATGTGTATGGGACAGATCACTCGCAGTACTTAGACAACCAGGTCAAGTCCAGACTATAGGCGCCCACCGCGCCGTCTAATCAATCTCAGACGTCTCCTGCTGTGTTATGTAATCTGTTGAGTTGCTGCCCCATGCCACCTTACCAACACAGACACGCTCTCCTCGCATCCTTTATGTGTATAGGACAGATCACTCGCAGTACTTAGACAACCAGGTCAAGTCCAGACTATAGGCGCCCACCGCGCCTTCTAATAAATCTCAGACGTCTCCTGCTGTGTTATGTAATCTGTTGTGTGGCTACCCCATTCCACTTCACCAACGCAGACTCGCTCTCCTCTCATCCTTTATGTATATTATAGGACAGATCACTCGCAGTACTTAGACAACGAGGTAAAGTCCAGACTATAGGCGCCCGCCGCGCCGTCTCCTGCTGTGTTATGTAATCTGTTGTGTGGCTACCCCATCCCACCTCACCAACACAGACACGCTCTCCTCTCATCCTTTATGTGTATAGGACAGATCACTCGCAGTACTTAGACAACGAGGTCAAGTCCAGACTATAGGCACCCACCGCGCCGTCTCCTGCTGTGTTATGTAATCTGTTGTGTGGCTACCCCATCCCACCTCACCAACACAGACACACTCTCCTCTCATCCTTTATGTGTATAGAATAGATCACTCGCAGTACTTAGACAACCAGGTCAAGTCCAGACTATAGGCGCCCGCCGCGCCGTCTCCTTCTGTGTTATGTAATCTGTTGTGTGGTTACCCCATCCCACCTCACCAACACAGACACGCTCTCCTCTCATCCTTTATGTGTATAGGATAGATCACTCGCAGTACTTAGACAGCCAGGTCAAGTCCAGACTATAGGCGCCCGCCGCGCCGTCTCCTGCTATGATATGTAATCTGTTGTGTGGTTACCCCATCCCACCCCACCAACACAGACACGCTCTCCTCTCATCCTTTATGTGTATAGGATAAATCAATCGCAGTACTTAGACAACCAGGTCAAGTCCATACTATAGGCGCCCGCCGCGCCGTCCCCTGCTGTCTTGGCTGTTGTGTGGCTACCCCATCCCACCTCACCAACACAGACACGCTTGCCTTACATCCTTTACATACCAGGGTGTCATGATTAATTCAACGTATTTCTAAGATAGTAATTTACTTATGAATAATGCCTTTGCATTAATGTCCAGCAAAAATTTAACCCCTTATGTAGCAAAAACAGGTTAGAAAATATCACAATTTTGTGACAGATTCTGTTTTGAGTATATTGTTTTTACACTCAATTGGCCTTTTGTAATAGTTTGTTTCTAACCTAACCCCTATAGGCTCATCAATACTTACTATTTTAGTAAGTATTAAAAAATATTAACAAATTCATGTCATAATGTATGTATGAAGTATATATTGAACACGAACAATTTTATTTTTAGTATAATATATTTTTGTAAATTAAACCCATTTAACATGCTGACGTGGCAGGTCAGTGGCTACGGTCTGTAGAGTGATAGATAGATGGTAACGTTGTTGCAAAATTTAATTGTGAAATACGCACAGTAGTCTATTGTACCATATCTAGACTTTTTTATTTAAGGTTTTCCAAGTATTTTTGTTTTAGAATTAATTTTCTTCAAATGAAAATTAATGTATCATGTTTAATCTTTTATGTTACATACAAAATCAGTTTAAATGTTTGTAAAACATTTCAGATAGATAACATTCATAGTTACAATGCCTTTTAGGATAAAGATAGGAAAAATAGTAATATTCATCAAATGGTAGGAGAATTTATGAGTTGAGAAACACCGGTTGCAGTGATTTACACTATAGAGGAATATTTGATCTGGATGAAAAATAAAATGCGATATTGGCACATAATGGGGAAATTCAAAAGAAAACAAGGTTTAGATGGATAAATGGTTGTGGCAAATAGAAGATAGGATACTCGTATATAGGAATCCAATGTAAATGGCTTGTGAATAGCGCATGCGCGACAGATTCTGTCTCCCACCACGCACAGTCTCCTGATAATGTACAGTATTTGCCCAATTCCTAATTCTCTTTTTACGTGTTGTATATGTTAGATTTTCTATTGTGTTTTAAATAAAAATGATTGATTATTTTTACTTTATCATTCTAATTTAATTAAAAAATTAAATACGTTACAAAATGTCATCCACGTATTTAATTAATCTTAATATGAACATTATAAATAATTGTACATTAAAAAAAACAGGTGATATAATTAAAGTAATAATTCATAGCAAACCTTTTTAATAATCATATTTAAATATCGTTTATGCATCAGATTTCAGATCTATCAGTATCTTGCCAGCGTTGTCAAAATGCCTCGAAAGGTTAGTCCACCGTCAGATGTCATCGTTTATGGAGAGTGCTGGATTATTGTCCAATTTCCAATTTGGATTCCGTTCAAGATTCAGTACTTCCACTGCCCTTCTTAAAATTACTGACGATGTCCGCTCTGCTATTGATAAGTCCCTACTTACCATCTTGACCCTATTTGATTTCTCTAAAGCTTTCGACTGCGTTTACTATCCCCTTCTTTATATAAAAATGCTCTCTGGTGGTTTTTCTGATGGTTGTATTGAATGGGTCAGGTCGTACTTGACGGACCGTCGGCAGTGTGTAAAGGCAGACAACAGAAAATCTGACTGGGAACTGGTGACTAGAGGTGTGCCCCAGGGTTCTGTGCTTGGGCCACTCTTATTCTTACTCTACATTAATGATGTCACTACTGTTATCAATTTCTGCAAATTTCACTTATACGCTGACGACCTACAAATATATACTCACTTCACTCTGAAAGACTTGCCAACTGCCGTAACTAACATTAACTGTGATATCCAGTCTATCACAAATTGGGCTGTCAAGCATGGCTTAAAGCTCAATGAGGCCAAAACCCAAACAATATTGTTGGGCTCTACTAGACTCACTTCTAACATTGACCTGACAAATATACCAAAACTCAAACTTAACAATACAGAATTACCGTTTTGTGACAAAGTTAAAAACCTAGGACTTATTATGAATAAAAACTTGAACTGGACTGATCAAGTAGCTGTAATGTGTAATAGAGTTTTTGCTGCTATACACACTTTGAAAAGATTTGCCATGTTTTTCCCTCTCAATGTCAAGGTTTTGTTAGTAAAGACTCTAGTTTTCACTCACTTTAATTATTGTGATACTGTAATCAATGACATGTCTGTTGAGCTCGCGGAAAGATTACAGCGTGCCCAAAACTACTGTATCAGATTTATTTTCAACCTGAGGCGAAGGGATCATGTTACTCCATTTTTCTACCAATTATCCATCTTAAAGTTAAACAATCTTCGACAATTCCATATCCTGATATTGTTGCACAGTATTCTTCAAAACCAAATTCCTAATTATCTGTCAGAGCAGTTTGTTTATCTGTCACAAGTTGGTGTGCGTAGAACAAGACGTGGTGAGTCAATGTTAGCTATTCCAGTTCACCGCACCACCACTTTCAACAAATCATTTATTGTCTCCGCGTGCAGGCTCTGGAATGCTCTGCCTGATAATATCAGATCCATCGATAAGCGCACTCGGTTTGGGGCGGAGGTGAGGTGCTATCTGCTGCGGGCCTAGCGGGAGCAGTGGTTGGTGTCGCTGTGGCTTGGTGGTGGCGGTAATGAGTGATTATGCCGAATGAATGTACTGTAGTTTTGAATAAATGTTATGAATAACTGTAGTTTTGTTTGAGATAGTCGAAATATTTTTAAGTTTAAATATAATGTTTCACATTTTTTGACTTTATATGTTTTACAATTGATTTTACTATATAAAGTAAATGTATAGTAAAATCAATGGTTTTACTTCGTACATTGCAATTTCTATTTTGTATTTCCTTGTAAATTGTTATTTATATTTGAAAATATTATGTATGATGAGGTTAAGTGGTAGAGAGGGCTTTGCAGCCCTAACTTCGCCTCTTGAATATAAATAAAGACGTTTTTCATTTAATTTCATTTATGAGACAATTTTTGAAAATGTCTAAACGCGTTTTTTAAAGGAAAAGTATCCATGATCATGTAAAGCAACCGCAAATTTTAATGATTGAATTAGAAACTGTAGTTAAATTACACACACGCCTATTAAGTGACTGTACTTTGCAGCAAGCTTCAGCTGGAGGGGAACTGTGGTGGAAGAAGTTCTCTGTCTCTCTCTCTCTTACACACTAACCGCCCTACACGCAATTCAGTTTGGGTTTATGTTCACCTTGAAAAACGGCAGTGTCTGAAACATGCTCGCAAAATATTTTATCAATATTTGTAAAGTTAGAAGCATTTTGAAAGTGTATTCTATAAGACAGTGATTATGAAAATACGAAATGATGTAGCTGTTAATTTTTAAGTGCTGATGAACCAAGAAAGAACAAACAGCCGAGGGTTTCTAAATGATCCTGGCCAAACTTGTTGACTTTTATAAAGGGATTATGACGCATACGTCAGAGGGGGTAAATCGTCTAGTTTGAACCAACATTGAATCAACTGAGATCATCTGGATATGAATACTTATTCAAATTATTAATTTCTATTTCACTTACATAATAGCAAATAACATAAAAGGTAATCGTTTAAATAAATCTATTTGGAATTTTTAAGATCAAGCCGTTATCTCCAAAAGTCATTAGATCCTGTTTTAATAAACTATTTCGCTAGTTTTTATTACTGCTATTGTTTATTTGCTGAATATTTCGACTTGACTTAAGAGCACTCTTACAGAAAATACTGGAACTAAGTGTGATTTGAGAAAGCTACAATCATTGTCATGACGATGTAAGCCAGCCGTGACCATAGCAACGCTTTATGTCTTGCATTGCTGCCACATTTCAGTTCTTTAAATATGCTTGTTTTATAAATTATTTAAATTATATAGTGAATCCAAGTGGCATAATGTTGTAGTCCAGCTACTTTGAGGGTTAAGTGTTTTACCATAGGAAACAATGAGTTCGTTACGTGTCCAGTATTTTGAGTTGTATGCGTCCACTTGGTTCTTATAAAAATGGACGACATACTGTGTATCAAGCTTGTATTATGAGTATGTTTCTCACGCTGATGGTACATTGTATCTCCAACAGGCAATATTCACATTCAAATTTACATCGTCACGTCTGATTCTAATTTAAAGCCGATTCTGAAGAATCGTTTTAGGTAGTTTTTCTTACAGTTTCTAGAAAAGGAGATGATATGTATTACGCGCATCTTCCATGACGTCACGTAGGTGAAGTTACAGCTGGGTGGAACAACAAACAACTAATAAACAAAGAAATACTTTATTTAAATCCTGTGGTTACAATTTCAACTGGTTAGTGGTGAATAGCTTGCTTACTATGTAGCCGCAAGTTTCAATATGATTGTAGTTGAAGTTATTTACCAGTATTTAGTTGGGCAATCAACTCAGCTGATTTCACCATGTGACGTCAGTCTACTGGGCACCCTCACCGTGATACCTACCGTCTGTTCTAGTTACCGTGAACGTTAGACACTACATTTGACAAATCATGTATTCTCTGTGGTCGGGGGCTAGTGGACTGACAACGCGGAGGGGAGTGTGGACTCGGCACGCAACCACCCTCCCCGCACGTGGCTAACAATACGACCCAATATCCTGGCCACCATTCTAATAAATAGTTTATGTGTTTGTAAGTACAATTAACTGTCAAATCACCCCGAAATAATAATACGTACTGTCAATTAAATCAGACGGTAATATTACAAAGATTTTGTTGTTGTACTTATTTTCCCTGAAATCTTATTTTACGTAAATACCTACAAAGGAATATTAGATATATACTTTTTAGTTATCTAATATTTCTTAAATAGCAATCTTTATACTTAAAAATCTAGTTTTTATTAAAAACTCAGTTAAAAAAGTTCCAAGAAAATAAAACTATATTAAAAAAATACTTTGAGTTATGTTACATATCTTATTAGTAATTTTTCTTTTTTTTAGGTGGGGGGGGGGGTTACTTAACATTTTCAACTATAGCCTGTTTAAGTAACCTATAATTTTTAAGTTTTTTTTATAAAGTATATTAGGGAAAACAAGCCATCTCTACCACAAATCTATCGAAATGACAGCCATGTTAAGTTGTGCTGAAACACTACAACAGTAAGTTTTATAGATAGACTATAATAGCAAAGCCCACACTATAAAGACTACACACTGCTAACCAAACTATAATCAGTACTTGTTGTTACGTGCTATATTAAAAAATTTTTTTTTAAATGTTTATATTGTTCAATTATCTACTGCTAAGAACTGAAAATATATAATTACATTTTGTATTTTAGTGTAACACATAATAAAATAAACTATCAGCTCACTGAACATGGCCACTAGGGTTGATATAGTGATGTCTTGTTTTCACTAGCCTATAAAACAATAGGCCATTTATCGGACCTTTCTAGCATACATGTCGTTCGATGGGCAATCTTGTATACATATTATGTCCTACAGGAAATAAACGTCAAGTTTTAACGATGACTGAGATAGACTATTATAGTTAATAATAGTCAGTGGAGTGGGACGCCAAGAACCGAACGGTCTTATTATTATTATTTTCATTACTGAGACTCCAATCATAGAGGTGTGGCCGAATATGAGAGGTGAATAAGTGTGATGGATATAGATGAACGTGTGTAGTCATTGCTACTAACTCTGGTCGACTGTTCCTCAGAACGCGCTATTTATTTATAGCCCAATATCCAGATAAACTATGGGATCTTCAGCTTTACGTGGAATACGAATCACGTAGTTTGGATCTGACTTTCAACTATTTAACAAGCTCACTTCTCTTGCCTCCATGAATCTAGACCCTGACTACCACCCAGCATGAACACCCAGACTTTTCTATTAATGTACTGGACCATGGACGCGGACGCCGTGTCGGTATTAAGAGGATCGAGCATAGAACTTATCGCCCACAATTACACTTGATCTCCAAGTAGCACGGATTCATCACTGTACCACTAGTGCCGACTGTAAAGTGTGTCAAAATACATGTGAAATGTGTAATATATTTTATGAGCTACAAGGATCGCTTCAGTGTATAATGAATATGTCATCCATAAAAATTATGATCAATGTCTTCAAGAAAAGATCGGTGGGTAGGTTACTGGAATACATGTGTAAATATAGGGCGGGAGACAAATTGAAAGTAGGGTTTTTTTCAAGGATAAGGAAATTACCTATACATTTTTAGAACAACCAGAATCAGTACAGTATCCGAGAATACCATCTCTTCCTGTCTGAATACAACATTTATTTTCTACTTTGTTGATTATAAATATAGTACGTCTGTGACGTCAAATTATGTACGTCACTTATTGTGAATCTCGGTGGGGTGTTGGGAACCAATCGTCAAATGATGTACGTCACTAGTGTGAATCACAGTGGAGCGTTGGGAATCAATCGTCAAATGATGTACGTCACTAGTGTGAATCACGGTGGAACTTTGCCAACTAACTTAATCGTCAAATGATGTACGTCACTAGTGTGAATCTCGGAGGGCGTTGGCAATCAATCTTCAAATGACGTACGTCACTAGTGTGAATAAAAGTGGGGCATTGGTAATCAACCTTCAAATGATGTACGTCACTAGTGTGAATCACGGTGGGGCATTGGGAATCAATCGTCAAAGTCGAACTTTGATGTCACAAGGTGTGAACATCGCAAACATTGCTCACGACTGGAGTTATCTCTACATAACTGATAACTCTCGCTCCATTGCCAACTTTCCGTGTTACTCATTGTTTGTACAATCTGTTCCCATCGATTTCTCTAATCCGATAAGGAGGATGTTGGCAGATTGTTGGTTTACCGCGAGACACCAAGTGACTCTACGTCATCAAGCGTTTCACAGAACTAGTCTGAATTACTAGTTCTTCATTTTGGTATCTCACTCCATGAAGTGGTTATTTGAGATATAATAAGGCAACTTCATAATTTCAAGTGTTCCAGTAATCAGTTGCATAAAGCTTGTTCTCATCACAAATCCTCTCTAATGTACTTTTCATTTTATGAACCAACATTCAATAAATTTTTCAGGTTTTATAAAAAATAAAAGTTTGGTAAATATGGTATATAGAGGGGTCTCACACAATTTTCATGATTGTTTTTAATTAGTCATTATCATTAAAATGTCTACGAACATGAATCTATAGGAGTTTTCCCCTAGATATACCGATTTTTGACGAACAAATCTAAAAAAGAAACCTTTACATTAAACACGATGTATATAACATTAATATTATGTATTTTTACTTCTAAACACGAATATGACATTCATTTCTTCATGTTACAAATCATAAGTGAGATATTCAACAAAAACAATCGGTTAGTTTTGTTTAACTTAGGCTGGGTTAAGTTCATTATAAGTTAGAAAGAACTTAGAAAGTCGTAAGATTCGTTATAAGTTCCCTAGTGTAAAATTTGCACACTAAAATACTATGTGACTTACCTAACCTAACCTTCCATTAATTAAAGAATCTAACCTAATTGTTAACTGCTTTGTTACGTATGTCAGTTATTATTTGTTGAAGGTAGAAAATGATTTCATGTTCGTGTTGAAGAGGAAAAGCTATAAAACATTCATGCAATATACATTACTATTGTGTGAACAAATGTGTTATTTTTGTTCTATTTCCAGTCAAATATCGGTATTTTCGGGGGGAATTAATTCATTATTCATTCACTAGACGCCGACCATCAAGATATGTGCAAATATGAGGGGCGAATGAGTGTGATGACAAAGTGAAGTCAACCGTTCCTCAGAAAGAGCTATTTATAAATAGCCAATAGCCAGAGCAACTAAAGAACCTACAGGTTTACGTGGAATCCGAACCACGTAAGGGAGTCGTGTTCGTGAGTTTATTACTGACTAGTTAACAAAATCGTAAACATTAGATGGTAACCCCGTATTTCATATTTATTAAAAGTGTTATTATAATGCTCGATCTCGTTTCCAATAAGTCAGAACCTTCAGTATAACAAATATATCTCATCTAATAGGAATATTTGTGCGAGCAGTTTGGTTATTTAATGTGGTTTGCCACCACAGCTGGTTTAAACTGCATTACATTTACATGGGACTACACTAACGCTCCACAATGGACCCCAAAACAGCATTTCAGACACAAAATGTAATATTGGATGAAATATCTATCTGTGTGCTTATAAAATCAATGGTTAGACCCAGCCATAGATTTTAACCCACATGTGTAAAAACCATTTGCTACTCAAGTCTATTATAATCAACTTTAAAGCAGTTTCAGCCAGCACTTAATGTTTTATAAAATCCAATACTGAAGTTAGTTAAATTAAAACTACTCCGATCTATTTCACAAAAAAGTTGGAAGTATTCCAATATAACATAATATACATCCTCAAGACTAAGTTTCAAAACTTTGTGTCTTCAGGGAATGATGTTTAACTGTCATCGTCTACAATCCTTATTTAAATTAGTTTGAAAATATGACGATATATTTCACTTACAATATACAGGTTGAAAAAAATATATGGAAATGCTTTCATAACTTTTGTATAGCTTCACTTGTAAAAGTTAAATCTTGTATAAGATCATGGTTACAAATAACATACTTTTGACGCCATTAGCGACATTTCATCTTTTCAGGCGGACGGCCCACAAGGAGTTGAACGAAAATCTTCAACGTAAGTCTAGGCCGAGTTTGGTATCAAATGAAAGGTCTATTCAAGAGAAATTAATTGCCACAAACCGGACTTCGAAATGTTTATCCTTTCCAGAGTAGCTGTCGTTTGAATTCCAATGTAACGAATTTGAACAATCTCTGTTATTTAACGGTTTTAATTGAATTATTCTGATTAAACATTATACTTTATGGAACAGAATTACTAAACAAAATTAAATTATCAAATTATGTATGAAAAAATAACGATGTTGTGAAAGCGTTTCCATATTTTATTCCACCCTGTATTTATTTTTATATAACTTATTGGTCATGAATCTGATGACTTCAACATTGTTTGTTATGCAAAATTGTTTCATTAAATCTTACATGGAATACAATTTTTAATTTATTTCTTTTGAAATAGTAATTCAGTGGTAGCACTTGAAACGGGCCTGGCTCTAACTCTTTAATTATATCACTAGTTGGATTTAAAACTCAAACCAATGAATACCTAATAACTTTTTTACTTTTTCAAATTTTATGTTGAACGTAAAACATATATATTTGATATTTTATTTATTTATTTATTTAGACACCGATTCAATATTTAAGGGACAAAGTCTTAATCGTAGATAACTTTTCATTGGGGTACAGTTCTGAACAATAGCACAATTCGATTTTTAACTACCTAATCATTGTTTTAAAATCAATACATTTAAAATATTTATTTTCGTAAAAACCGATCGTCAATATATTGAGCAAATATGGAATTCAAATTAGCATGTGATGAGTGTAAATGTAGTCATTATTAATATCTAAAGCCAACCATTCCTTAGAAAGTATCATTAATCAATAGCCTAAGGATATCACTGAGCAGCCTTTTAATAATCTAATATGACTCTGGTTGAGATCGAACTGTGATCATTCAGCTTATGAAGCTGTGCTTCAACCAACTATGCTAACAACCAATATAGACTATGTTAGATTTAGTTTTAATTCAACGTTTTTTTATAGTTAAATTATAAATTTTTAAACGAAAAATATATGTTTTAACATTAAACTCGTATTCCTCACTAAGCAAACCATGGTGTAATATTGAATTTTCATATGTGATAACTTTAAAAAAATAAAACACTAAATAAAATGTTATTCTAATGATTTAAAAATATTTTATGAATCAGATCATAGATATTTATTAATTCCTTTTAGTTATATATTCAATAGGGAGATCTTTAATGGCAGCCATAGTTAATTTATAGTTCACTCTTTGACCAGTAGTGAAATTTACCTTCAGTACAACGGTGGGACGTAACAAGAGTAGGGGGAGAGCAACAGACAAGGAGTCAGTTTAACGGGTATTTACGTGGGGTTGTAGGCCCATCCCAGGGGAGCACTGCATCACTCCCTCAGGACAGCAACAGTGTTTCTCCCTTCTCCAGTCTCATATATTTTTGTCTTCAAATTACGTTTTCCAACGAGACACCGTTTCGTTTTCAACCATTCAAGTAACAATAATAACACTGATCTAACGTGTAGTTTTAAAAATAGTTTCTTAATTACACGTTGGTAGGAATAAAAAAACGAGTGAAATTCACGCAACACACATTTATGTTACTAATCACGGCAGTCACCATTGGCACCGTATAGGTCATTTCGCCTCCTCGCTGCGCGGGTAACTGCCCGCCAATCCAGGTCTTCCAAGAAGGACTAGAATGGCAGATCATTCGCCTATAGGTGAATCAGGCCCTTCCTGAATTGGAGTCGAGAAGTTCTAGATTGTTCTCCAGGATCGCCATCGCCAGTTCCAGAATCTTCTGGGCTTCCAGCTTTGGGTCATAAAGACACTCATCGGCCGACCTGACAGTCAGTGACAGCCAGTCAAGAGTCAGAGTGGAGAGACAGCGAGTGAGTAACAGAGTCAGCTCCAGTGGATGGGACAGTGACAGTGTTTATTTGTGACAGTCTATTGACAGTTCAGTGACAGAGTACCACGCAGGGTCGGACATTTGGTGAACAGTTATAAGTAATATAAATATAAGTGATTAATAATTTAAGCGTGTAAATAGTGTCTAAGTAATAATTTAAGTTTGTAAATATTTCGTAGTGTGCAACTTAGTGATTTAGAACTTGTAATTAAAAGTAACAACTAGAAACCAGAAGTGTTTATTTATCAGGACCCTGTTGTACCGTAACAACAATTGAAGAAAATAAATTTACAAAATATTATTGCGATCAATTTTAGTAAACCAAGTGTACCTTCCTCAGGAAAGAGAAATTCGCAATTTCTTTTGAAAGTAAAAATTCATCTGCATATTACAATTAAATATAAACTTCAGCGACAAACACAAGGACATTTGGAAAATTCAAGTATCGGATTCCATAAATGAAGATCAGCTTTTATTTCCTCAACTTTATTGTTTAGAAAAAATAGAAACAAATACCAGGACTTTATGTAGAACATTTTCATAACGTCTAGGTTTTATTTAGGAAATTCGTAGATAAATAAATCTTCCACAGAATTAATCGAGTTATTCATTAATAAAATGCCAATCGTAGAGATAAGGACGAATGAGTGTGGTGAGTGTAGAGGAAGAAGTGTAGTTATTGTTACTAACGAAAGTCGACTGTTGCTTAGAAATAACCATTAATTAATAGCCCAATAACCACTAAGGGACCTACAGTTTTGCGTGGAATCCTAACCATGAAGTATTGGTCTGATTTTCGTCTAATTTACAAGTTTTATACTCAGTCTCCTTCCCCACACAACATCCGAATAGTCACTACCACTGTTGGACACCCAAACTATTGAGTGGACGCCATGTCAGTATTAAGAGGACCTATCGCCTACAATCTCCATTACACAATATCCCCAAGTAGCTGGGTTACACCACTGCGCCACTAGTGCCGATGTAGGAAGCCTGACGTTTATTGTTATATTTATCTCTATAAATTAAGCATTTAATTTATATATAATTATTTATTATGTATATTGTCTATAATACTAAAATCTATTTCAATGTTTAATCTTGGTTCTTTGACGTACTTCTCAAAAATTAATTGATACAATCCAATTTTTTCTTCAATTGAAGCTCAAGCTTTAAGACCGAGTATGTATAATTTTTTCTCGATATTAAGAAATTTATTTTGTCTAAAATAGCATTACCTAAACATAGTCATCTTAAAGTGTATGTATTCCAAAAACAATGTACCCACTCATCACGAAATATTCGGACCTACTGAATAGATTTTTATAAAATTTAGAGAGAAGTTAGCTTTTGTTAAACTTTGGAAACCTACTTGAAAGGATTTCTCCTAATTCTATTCCTAAGTGGTAGAAAAAGCCCCTCAACGTGTTCCTTTTTCAATAAGAAAACATTGGTATTAATTTAACTTAATAATTTATTTCAAGCTTGTCTAATTTGATTTTCATTGCGAAATGTTATAAAATAGTGCAATCATGTCAGAGTTAGTAGAATTTACTACTAACCCTGATATGATTACACTTTTTTATACCCACTCTAAGTAGTCTGAAAGGAGTTTCTGGACTATATAACGTTACTATCTAGGAGAACAGCATCAGTCTGAGCTTTTATATTGGTGTGGTTGTTTCGTTATAGAGAACTACGGGGTAATAAGAATAGAATATGAAAAATTGTAGTTAGGTGAAATTAGGGCAAAACTGTTCCCTTTATTGAATTTAACCTCTTACATTTAAGGAAAGGGTAGTCAGCGTAGAGAACCACCCTGTAGTGAAGCAAGAACTGTCGGCTAGTAACTGATTTTTTTATTTTTTAACTAGAAACATTATGTAGTTGGGTAGTTACCATACACATTCACCACACTTCTTTATTTACGTTGTTGTATCGCGGGTCGTCAAATCAACCGGTAACTGCTTAGTTTAATCATCTAATGGGTTTTACAACTCTCAATTTCTAGATGGGTGTTTATTATTTCACCATTCATACGATGCGCGTGCCATTTGATTAATTAATCACGCGTGACTGTCATTTCTGACACTATAAACAAGGCCTTTGATATTCACGTGTGCCTCAAATGAATTAATTGATTTAACTTAAATAATGATCTATTAAGAAGATAAATTAGGTGGCTCCAAATAATGGTTCTAAGAGTCATCATTCTTTGCTTATGTGCGAACTATTTCAAGAAACTATGGGATACTATAGTATACCAACACCTACTTTGAGGCGGAAAACGCAGTCGACCGCGCTAATAGCCCACCTTTCGAAGCCATTGTCACCCGTAAGCTGGGTCGGGAGGCCGGCGGGCAGCCAATTAGTCACACGTATTGCTCCGAGTACCGATACGATTTTTTCCAGATTCAATTTTATGGAAATATAAGTCATGTTACGTTATTCATCGCGGCCTGCTGTTAATCGTGATATAAAATTTGACGCAAATCGGTGAAAATCGAGTGGTTAAAATGCACTTGCTTAGTGTGTTTTAAACAGTAATAAGGATTTAATTTAATAATACTACATAAATAAAACTAGAATCATGTATTTACAAAAGAAAAAAACATTACACAGTCATAAACAAACGAACCAAGAAAATTTACAATTAAAAAATATCGCTTAATGGAATTAATAACTGATCAGTATTGTAATAATGTTAAATTAAACCTATTTAAACTGTATTTACAAAATAAAAAAAACATTGCACAGCCATTAACAAACTAGCTAAGATCAAAATACACAACAGAGTTGATGTATTTATCTTGGTCTTAAGAACGAAATACAAGGAAAACGTAATGTGTCATTTTAAAATTCACAAACATTAAAAATATCTAACAATTTTAGAACAAAGGAAGACAATAATTAGACTCTATAGAAGTATTTTACATCTATTTACATTACCAAAAAGGTCCAATAAACATAATTAATAACAAAATAACAAAAATAAAATGAATGGATAACATTTTTAAACATTTAAACAAAGCAAAGCAAATTATGTACACTGACAGATAATAATAAGCAGCCGAATAAAGTAAACCATTTAACTGCCATATTAGAAGTAAAATATTGAGTCATTTTAGGCGATTTAAATTTTGTTTACACGCTCGGGCAATCCTAAACTATCCTAAACGTACCCTTATTTACGTCAGAGCTTTATTTGTATAGCCCTAATATAGATATAAACTAGTTACAAAATTCAATGTTAAAAATAAAAGAAATTTGTGTTAACGATTAAAGTTAATTACTTTAACAGCTGAATAATAACTAAATGCATGTATTTAGAAACAAAAAGTTTGTATTTCAAAGTCAAATCTAGTGTTGATACTTATTTTTCTTTGTAACGGTAAATCCTTAATATTTATTTATGAAATTAAAGAATAACAGCTTACTTCATAGAGGAAAAGCCAACTCGTCATTCGACTCGCCATCACTGACTTCGTCACTGCTCCAGGATTCTTCCTCGGTGTCATCACTGTTTCCAGCGTCCATCACAACAATCCTGTCCTGCACTTCGTCGCTTATTCCATCAAGATCCCACATATATGCCTCAATTTTCTTCACGTGTTCGACACACTTTTTCCAGTTCTCGGCAGTGACGTTGTTTATCGCCTTATGTAGATCCTCTTCAACTGAAGACATATTGTAGTCAGTATTGGTCATGGCAACAGCATTTTTGACTTGGGCCCATACCAACTCTATCGGGTTTAGGTCACAGTGATAAGGTGGTAGACGGAGTACCGTGTGACCATGTTCTTCGGTGATTTTGTCGACTTTATATGTCTTGGCTTCCATTTTAAAATGCGCTGGGATACGGTCGAGTAGTTCTGCCTTGACATCTTTTTGATTTTATTCCACGTCGTTCTCTGTCAGCCACTGTTGAATCTTGAGTTTGTTCCAGCTCATGTTCGGAAGTTTTTTTAATGTCCTCACTATGATAAGACGCGTTATCCATTACAATTACGCTATCTAGTGGAAGTAAGTGCATGATTCCGGAAAACTACTTTTCAAAGGCAGCCGCATTAATTTCGTCGTGATGCGTCGCATTGCTCATCTTCGCTGTCTTTTTTGCCCTAAAAATCCATCGAGCGTCGTTTGTTTCTGATGGATCGTTTGGGTCATTCAAAAACCCCGTCTCACTGCCTATGTGCACAACAATATGGCGTCCACCTCTCCCAGGAAGATTGTGCAGGCCAGTTGTTTCTCCATTAATGAACGCTTGCTTTGCCGACTTTATGTAACTGGGCGTCCATGCTTTCTTCACTGTGTGTCCAGCGTTGCACCACGTTTCATCCAAATAAAAAAATCTTCTTTCCCTCTTCTCTAAATTTCTTAATTTTCATTAGATATCTTCTGCGCCAAAGTATTATATCTTGCCGTTCAATCAGTATGGCCCGGCGATTTCTTTTTTCGTACTTAAAACCTAGATCGATCATCAGTTTTCTCGTGGTTTCTTGGCACATATTTGGACGCTCGGGGTCATCATTGATCATTGCATTGACTTTTTTTACTGTAGGTGGTATGTTTTGCCTTAGTAGCGAATGAACTTTTCTTTTGATACTATTCTTTTGGAAATCGTCGAAAATCGCCATCCTTGTTCGTTTGCCTACTTGACGAAGACGTTTCTTTCCGGGTGTCACAACAGGGCCGTCGTTCGCTTCTTTTCTTAGCCGCTCCACAGTCGCTCTGCTCGATCCTGTCAACACGCCTACTCTTTCCGCCACATCTCTCTTCGACATTCCCGGATTTTCTGTTCGTAAGACACCGTAAACTTGTAAAATAAGACGTCTTTCCGCACTGGTGTATGCCTGTTTACTCTTAGAGGTGATATACTTCTCCGGAGACGAAGCCCTAACTTCTGCCATTGCACTCACAAATTTGATTCTTCACCGAATAACCCGCAAACATAAACTGACCACAGCGACTAAACAGTTACCTCAGTAGAATATTAGTAACATTAGTGGAACTTATGTATTCCCAGAATACATAATTAAGGCCGGATGTTGGGACGGCCAGAACCGAAGGAAAGTATGAATCACGTCCATCCCTTTGCTAATGATGCGGAACCAGTAATGACCGTGGTGCATCGATCATACTAAGCATGAAAGATTTGAGTTAATTTAGTAATCAAAGGTAAACTTTCCATCCAAAACCATAATTTTTAATTCTCGTCGCATCCTCGTAGTAAATCGAACAGGTTTCGTTTAATATTACTACAATACTTAAGAATTATAAGAAGAATTATAGTTCCATTTAAGCACTCTTTTTTAATTTTCAATGTTCGTGGTTCGTTTGTTCATGACTGTGTAATGTTTTTTTCTTTTGTAAATACATGATTCTAGTTTTATTTATGTAGTATTATTAAGTTAAATCCTTATTACTGTTTAAAACACATTAAGCAAGTGCATTTTAACCACTCGATTTTCACCGATTTGCGTCAAATTTTATATCACGATTAACAGCAGGCCGCGATGAATAACGTAACATGACTTATATTTCCATAAAATTGAATCTGGAAAAAATCGTATCGGTACTCGGAGCAATACGTGTGACTAATTGGCTGCCCGCCGGCCTCCCGACCCAGCTTACGGGTGACAATGGCTTCGAAAGGTGGGCTATTAGCGCGGTCGACTGCGTTTTCCGCCTCAAAGTAGGTGTTGGTATACTATAGTATCCCATAGTTTCTTGAAATAGTTCGCACATAAGCAAAGAATGATGACTCTTAGAACCATTATTTGGAGCCACCTAATTTATCTTCTTAATAGATCATTATTTAAGTTAAATCAATTAATTCATTTGAGGCACACGTGAATATCAAAGGCCTTGTTTATAGTGTCAGAAATGACAGTCACGCGTGATTAATTAATCAAATGGCACGCGCATCGTATGAATGGTAAAATAATAAACACCCATCTAGAAATTGAAAGTTGTAAAACCCATTAGATGATTAAACTAAGCAGTTACCGGTTGATTTGACGACCCGCGATACAACAACGTAAATAAAGAAGTGTGGTGAAAGTGTATGGTAACTACCCAACTACATAATGTTTCTAGTTAAAAAAATAAAAACATCAGTTACTAGCCGACAGTTCTTGCTTCACTACAGGGTGGTTCTCTACGCTGACTACCCTTTCCTTAAATGTAAGAGGTTAAATTCAATAAAGGGAACAGTTTTGCCTCAAAGTAGGTGTTGGTATACTATATGCTAATGTTTGTTTATTGAATCTACCGTCTTTACTTCAGTGCGCTCTTAAAGCAAATTCTGAAACTACCTGGAGTTTGGGAATGCTACAACCAATGGCGTGACAATGTAATCCAGCAACAACAGCATCACGTTTACTCTTGCTATATAAAGGTATTTATATACAAGGTGGAAAAAATATATAAACGTTTTCTCAAGTTTTCTATTACTTCACTTGTAAAACTGAAATCTTGTGCATCATTATGGTTACAAAGAACACACTTTTTGACGGCATTAGTGACATTTCATCTTTTCAGGGAGACGGTCCACGTAGTGTTGACTGAAAATCTTTAACATAAGCCTAGGTTGAATTTTGTATCAAATTAAATGTAAATTCAATAGACATTAATTGCCGCAAACCGGAATTCGAAAGGTCTATCTATCCTTTCCAGATTAGTGGTCATTTGAATTTCAAAGTAACTAAAAAAATTCTCCACTATTTAACGATTTTAAGTAAATTATTCTGATCAAAAATTACACTTAATCAAACACAATAACTAAAAAAAAATTAAATTATCAAATTATATATGAAAAAGAAAGTTGAGAAAGCGTAGAAAATATAGAAACGCTTTCACAACAACTTTATTTTTTCCTATAGATATTTTGATCATTACATTTTTTTAGTTTTTGTGTTTGATAAAGCATAATTTTTTATCAGAATAATTTACTTAAAATCGTTAAATAGTGGAGAAATAATATTTTTTAAATTAGATACTTTGAAATTCAAATGACCGCTACTCTGGAAAGGATAGACCGTTCGAATTCCGGTTTGCGTCAATTAATGTCTATTGAATATACCTTTAATTTGATACCAAACTCGACCTAGGCTTACATTAAAGATTTTCGTTCAACTCCACTTGGGCCGCCCCCCTGAAAAAATTAAATGTCACTACTGGCGTCAAAAAGTGTGTTCTTTGTAACCATGATGATGTACAGGATTTCTCTTTTACAAGTGAATCAATAGAAAAGTTGTCAAAGCGTTTCCATATTTTTTTCAACCCTGTACCTACATCTGTTTTATAACTTACTTGATAATTAATATGAATATACGTGTTATGATATGAACTTTACATTAATGTTCTATTGTTTACAGATTGCTCTAATTGCATTATTTATACATTATTCTGTTGTATTATTGTTTGAGCCAGTTAAAAATGCCTTTTAATTTTAATTTTCAACTCAACAAGTTATTATTATTTTTTCTCTATTTACCCCTGTTTCATTTTTATCTTAGTCTACAAACGTTGTTATTTGACATCGGTCCAAACCCATCGAGTTAATTTGTAATGGACCTCCCGGGATTTGAACCCCCGACCCTCTGCAAATGAAGCAGACGTGCTAACCACTAGGCTTATTGTCTATCGCATGACAAACGCAGTACTTTTGGATCTACCGTGCGACGGAGATTCACTCAAATGCCGTCCTCAAGTCAATTTGCAACATTCATTAAATAAAGTATAAATGACAAACAGTATTTTACTGGAACCACATTTATAAGTGCTATTTAATTTATTGGATACACAAATTTAGTATTTTATTTACAAAATACTAATTTGTAAATTACTGTAGCCTATTTTTTTTATTTGAATTACACGTTCATTTGTAATTAGAATAAAATTATAAGAACAGTTTATGGAAATCAATTTCAAGTAAAGAATAGAATGTAAATATATAATTACTCTTAAATGCAATAAATGTAACTCTGATTGAAATTTACATGTGTTTATTGTCTACGAATTAATCGAAACATTAAATCTTTCATATTGATTTATAGTGAATGGTTACGAATGTACCTAAATACGTGAATTTACATTTAAAACAGACATCATTATTAATATATTTTTAGTTTTTAAATATAATCACTAACAGTTGTTGTAGCCGTTTAAAAATGTCCTTTACTAATACAATTTAAAATTAGATTATGAGAAATAAAACAAAAAATGAATGCCAATGTTATGGTTGTGGAAAAAAGGGAAGAATGAGGGGCTGTTTCTAGCCCTTAGGAATCTTATTTCATGAAATCCGTTTTTAATGGATCTCTATGATAAAAAAGCTAACTTCCTTCCAAAATTTATTATAAAACTGTTAAGTTGATTTGGAGACTTCGTGACGAGTGAGTAAATTGTTGTTTAATTACGTATATTAAGATGTCAAAACTATTGGTAAACAAAACATTTATTTGTTTGTATGTATTATATTTCTTTATTTTGCGGTGATCAACTATTACAGATTATATGATATTAAACCAATATTCATGAGGTTATTTATAATAATAAGATTTCATTTTATAATATGTAATGTTAGACATCACGGCTATTTTTATTCAACATAAATTGTGATGTCAAGGCAAGTGCCTGAATTTTTGTTTGAACATGAAATTAGTATACATTTTTATTGAATTCATTTAAACGTGCAAATCAGTTACTTTAAAATCACATAACTATTAGAAACTATATAAATGTTATAAAAATGTTAATACAAATATTTTTATATGCTCACGCATTTAATAAATTTTTACAAAAAAAATAAGTTATACATCGTTTAATGGTCTGTAATAAAATTTGAAGCATTTAAAAAGCTGTTAAGGATATATATTTCTTATATGTTTAAATTAAATATAACTGGTATATAATTACTGTATATCTATTAACAATATCGTTTATATGTGCTCTATATTTATTTATTAAGGAAAATTGAACAGTAAAATTAATATTACATTCTTATTCGAACTACAATATATCAGGCACTAATTATCTTAGCGGTTTTCTGCAGGTGATCCTTGAGCGTTCCAAAGAGTCGCCGCAGAAATTTCAAGTACTCAAGTTTAGTGGTTGTTTATTAAGAAAGTAATAGAAAATATGAAAACCCTAGTAAACAATTGTTTTCCTAGTTAAATTGTACGTTTTGAAATATTAATTTTTTTAAATTTTATTTTAACTTGTTCTTCCTAGTTGGAAGAAAAATGTACCGGGCGTTTTCGGGTGTAACTTACTATCTTAATTTACATTTAAAACTAGTTTTTCTTACTATTATTTTTTTCAACAACTAACTCAAAGTATTTTAAAAAGTCACCACTTCATACTAATTATACTTACAATATAATTATGACGAAATATACAACACCATATGAAATACAACAGAAAATCAAAGGACAAAATATGGAATTTGTTATCATTATACAATACACATAACAGATTATTTACAACACTATAAGTTTTATAAGTCCGCAAAAAATACGTAAACACGTCTATCTGCACTAGAATTATTGGTTAGTTAGTGTTTTATTAGTGTATTATGACGTGTTGATAGGATGTTTGCACTCTGATTGCAAAATACACGCGCAATATCGTGATATAAAACTTTGAATTCTATCTAAGATTAAAATGGAGTGAAATAACTATGGAAATGCAACGCCATTACGCTGTAATAGTGGGGGGGGGGGGTCAGAGGGATGTTGGGGTTAAGGGGGTTTAAGGGAGGGGGTCAGGGGGTAGAGAAGGGCGTCGCGTGTCGCCCATCTGATAAGAGACGATACTGGCCAAGCGATATCTATATGAGGCCACCTTTATTGGCCTAAGTATATTTAAAAGCCGCATTATTGACGACATATCCGTAAAATGTTCCAGTGTGACTATTTTAGTAGAATTCCTTACCAGAATTTCCTTTATTTTTACTTGAATAATCGTATTGATTGGTTTGTTGATCATGGATAGAATGAAAAGATCAATTTAAGCATCATTAACAGCAAGCTAAGTTAAGATATTTTTTCGGAACCGGCCCACCGTTCGATAAAACGTAATTTACTAAAGTGAACCACAACACAGAGATGACCGTGCGTGTCGGTCGTTCTGTTATTCGTTATTTAAGAAAGTTATTTAAGTGGTGCTGATATTCAAGTGTCTAAGTGATTGCCTAAAGCAATACAGTGTATTGCATCTCATCCACTAAACTATATTTCATGCTATAGACAAGCACAACGCTACTAGCTTTTACAAAAACATATAGTACTGCGTATCTGCTCACTGTTAAAGCCTACTTCATGGTTTTGCACGGATATTTGGTTACAGTATGTTTATTTAAAAAACAATAACATTTCCCATACAATTCCATTGTTACATAAAGATATTTAATAGTGTACAAATTAGTTATCCTTACTTAAAAGATTTGATTTAACGTTAAACAAACTATTAACCATGACAACTCGGAAGACATTTTCAAATATGTTTTTTCAGTGCTAAAAAGAGAAATATAATAAAATAAATGATGAAGTAAGTAGTTTTATACGTAATGGAATCAAGCTTTAATCACCATATTCGAGGGGGGAAATGAACATTTATTTAATGTTACAATCTACGTTTTGTACCTACATGAACGATTGTTAAAACTGTTATTTGTGAATGTGTTCTATATTATCTCCAACCCATCGATAGCTCAATTGAGGACGAGGCGGGTGTGTGACTTGTTTGTGTCGTTCGCTCGTCTCTTCTTATCTGTTGATGCAAAGGAATAAACAAACACCCGCCAAGAGCGAACTGGCGTTAACAGCAAACGTAGATTCAGTGTTGGAAGGTTTGTGGTTAGTGCTTGAGTGTTTTAGTGTCTTGATCGTGGCAATTCAATTGTAATTGTTGTGTCCATTATTTTTTAGTTAGTTTAAACACAATGGACTTGTAATTAGATCTATACGAAGTTAGTCCATTCGGTTTGTTCAAAAAAATGCACCACCGACACTTGATGGTTAGTTAGTTAGTAAAGGTGAATAAAGATGACACCACGCAGAACTGTTTTAAGAACGACCTTGTGGAGAATATTTAAAGATATTTTCTGCAGTTCGAAAAAAGGAATCGTCAGTCTATGTTGTTGAAAAGATATGATATTATAATTTGGTTACGTAATTTGCTAAGTGAATTATTAAGTGACTTTTTTTATTAATTGTTAATGAATTATTAAGTGTTTTTTAGTATCAGAAGATAGTTAGGTGTAATTTAGATTTAATGCTTTAAAAGACTAGAGTTGTGAGTCGAAATATTGAGCCGAGTTTTTGATCGAAATATGTATTGATTTTTTTTATTTACCTTATCATATATTTCATCTTAACTAAATTTTATTATTTTTATTAATCTTAGTGAATAATTTTTTTTCTTCATATAGACCAACTCAAAAAGTGCCGGTTCTAATTTGATAGACAAATAAATGGTGGAAGCCTGCAGACAAGTTGACATGTTGTAGCAGACGGCAGGTGTGGTGGTCAGTGCCAAGCAGCCTGTCTGCTATGTGACTGGCTGGCCGCATGCCCACGGCTCACGCCACTCTGTCTGCCCCGTCCGCCGCCGCACCGCGACACTTGCCAACCCAGCACCACTATATAGGGTCTATCTTCAACATTAGGGGGATGATGTTAAATTATCTTTTATCAAAGTACACGAATAATAGTTGTTTTTTGTACTGAAATTGATCTATGATTGTTTTTGTCATGATTCATTGACAAGAAGACGGTAGGTATCAAGTGTATCTACCATGACGTCAAATGGGAACGTCAACCAACGAAACACTAACAGTTTTTATTTAATTCCTATGGTTCCAATTCCAGCTGATTATTGATGATTATCTTGCTTAATATTTAGCTGAAAGCTCCCATGTGATTGGTAGATTTATGTAGCAGTATTTAATAGAATAATCAAACCAGCTGATTTTAACAATGTTACCTCACCGTGATACTTACCAACCGTTCTAATTAACGTGGATATTATCTTTTTATTTTTGATCACACTGCATATAAGAAATAACATATATTTTTTATTGAATTTGATTTATGATTAAAAAAGTTTTTTGTTACCTTTTAATATAAACCAGAAAAAATCAGCTAGTACAGAGTTTCAGTTTCTTTTTTCTTTTTTTTTTTTTTTTTTGTTAGTTTCCTTAAAACAATTCAAAAGTTATTGACGATTCTGAAGTGGAAATTCCTGACAGCGGTTTAAAAGAAGCAAAAAAGTAATAGTTAAATTATTATCAAGTTAGCACTTTTTTTAAGAGGTATGAAAGAAGCAAAAATTCAGTGCTTGATGATATTTCCAAGCTCACTCATGATTTGACATACCAATTTTGTTTCTATTGATCAAAAAGATTACTGTGTAGCTCAAAAATCCAGTTTCTTATGCAGATATTTATGTGATGAATCTCAATTCAAATTTTAAGGTGTAAATTTTTAAATTCACTCTTATACTCCAACTTAAATTAGTCATCCCAAAATATTGTTTTCCTTACTCTTCACATTACGGATTGTTAATAGTTAATGATAAATAATATAATTAAATAAAAAACACACTTCTTTTACTCACTTACACAGTCATTAGCCATCGATGTTCACTGTATAATCTTAAAAACATAAATTAATAGTATTGAGTTTGTATTTTACTGCCAACAATTACCAGCAGTTTCTTTCCAACGTCAGTAATACATATTTTCTTTGACACATGCATTCTGCTTTATATCAAGATGATTTTAAAATGTGACTCAACAGGTTCTAGGTGCCTATACTTTCTCTTTTAATGAAAGTATATTTATGATTTAATTAATTGTAGTATCCATAAAAATGTAAACCTATATTACTGGAGCGTTTGAGTCATTTCATACTACCAAATTATATTTATGAATGTAATTTTGAACATTTTTAATGTATATTAACGTAAGTTGCAAGATTGAACGGTTTTTTTAAAAAATAAATTTAGTTCCACAAACTAAAATTAGAATTAGTATTTTTACACTTACTGAATTACAATTTGATAGGTTTTAATATTTTTCCAATTCTATTATGGTTTTCAATGCGTCGTTGATTGTTTCGAAGTATTTTATTGGACATTAATAAACAGGCACAATTGAAAAAAAAATACTTAAACGTTATTTTTAATAACATTTTGTGTTTTTTACCGTTAATATAAGGTAAAAAATGTCTTTTACAATTAAACATACAGAACTGCTATTCAACGAATTGTGGTGATTTGTGATCATTGATCAACCGTATTTGGTGCAGTACAGTACATTGAGGACGCATATAGCAATAGATACAACGGCGTTAGATAGGCAATATGGGTACAAAGTGTATTGCGTGTTGCATCACATCACTGTTCACGGCGCGTCCCACAAACCGAGATTTTAGCCGAGGATGCAGCACAAAAACTTCTTTTGTTCTTTTAATCAATGAGTTGAGTTTATAATATTCAGATTCAGAATCATATTTATGACTCGTTAACATAATAATTGTTATGAGGTTCAGGAAGAATATGCGGAATTTTATGAATGAAGTTGGTTGTATTGATCATCTGTACAGTTTAAAGGTTAGATTATAGAGAAGGATGTATAGACCTAACCTTACTTTGTAAAATAGTCAATATTAATTTGATCTAATTATTTTTGATCAAATAATGTTTTTGATATTTTATTTTATCAATATTTGTTATCAATATTTTTATTATTATCAATATTATCATATATTGATATTATTATATCAATATATGATATCAATATTTTTCAATCAAATATTGAAAAATATTTACCTTAAAAAATTTTTTTCACTGTCACATTAAATTTTTTCGATTTTTGGTAAAAGAATTCGTTTCCCACAGCCGAAATCAACCTCCTCAATGAAATAAACTTATATTTCACCAATTATTCAACAGGAATTTTTCAGAAGCGTCTAAAAAGGGCTTAATTATCAAATAATTAAATTAAAATTCTGGTATTTTAAATGTCATGTAAGGACACATATTGTCTTTGGTCTCCTTTGGTTCCAGACAGTGTTTAACTACCCACCTCTCCACCACCATGTTCATGGTCATGTAAAAATCTTTAACTAAATTAAATTACTGTTTATCATTTTTTTAAACACCGATTGACAATCTTCAAACTACGCCTGTGGTTTTTGTGTGTATTTTTCAATAAAAAGTTTTCGTAACAACTTTTTATCACAAAACTGATTAATATAAATTTTTATGATAATTAGCAACACAATTGGAACCTACATTAAATTTACAGATAATTTATAATACGTTTTTGTTTTCATTTAAATTGAATATGGACACTGTTAAGCCAAGAGGCTCAAGTTGGCCTAAAACACTTTAGCTAAAGTAAGACAATTAGTATAATAATTGTGAAATAATATGAATAATATAAAATCTTTCTTAATGAAGGAATATTTATCAAAAATTAATCTCATTTTAGCTATGTGGGATTATTAATCTAACTAAAAATGCAATACAAAAATGTGTTCCTGGGTAAACAAATTATTTATAGCAAAAAATAGAGGTAAAGCTATTTTTTATGCCTGGAAAAAAATAGCAGAGAAGTTTTCACAGAACAAATATTGTGTCAGAATTAACTTTAAGAGTGGACAACATTGGGTTAGAATCTGAAAGCAACATTTAGATTGTAACTCTTGTTTTTAATTGAAATCTTAACAATGAAAGAAATATCCTTGTTGAGGTAACAACATAAAAATGATGTTTAAAAGATAACATTGTGTGTGGTTTACACTTGTATACACATGGGGAACTAAATGTTTCAATTCAAATACCATTATGAATATTCACTCACTGAAACTTCATTCCAATGCCCATCTCAAGACAGTTCACAGTACTTTCCAACCCACAGCTTTACATAATTTAGATAAAATACCGCTACAACAGAAAAGAGGCTCAGAATAATCTTAAATATAAATTTGACTGATTCTGTAAAGCACATATTTAAAGACCTTGGAGTTTTCACAGTTTTTAATTTATATGTTTTTGATACATTCTGCAACATAAAGCAACTCAATACTTCCATTTCAACAGAAAATGCTATTCTACCATATTGAAATTCTCACTTCAGCAGAACAGTAGATCGACATAATTTAAATTTTTTCAAACACACTTCTTACACTGGTATAAAATGAATACATATAATTCCAAACATAATTTCATCAGAAAAAATTGTACAGAGTTTAAAAATAACAAAATTATGTCTCCTACTTATACCATTATATTAAGTAAACTTGTATACTCAATACAATAACTTTTCGCTAGATAGATAATGACTTTAATAATGAAAATCAATGTTTTAGTACACTGTGCAATGAAACCTTAATCATCGTTTTATTTTTATGACTAAAATGGTTAGTTGTGAGCACAGATCAATTCTATGACTCTATTCAATATACAAGGTGTTTCTTTTAAAATGAAACCCATGATTTAAAATGGGTAGAATTTCAATACAATACTTTACATACAGTTAACAAAACATATAGTTAATACACTGAATTCAGAATACTGCTCGAAAGTATCATGACATAAAACAAATGATTTTGTTGTAAAATATTGCTCTATAATAACACTGTCTGGTCTTTGCTCAAAACTATATTTGTAACCTCTACTTAATGACATTGCACGAAACTTAAATAAAGTAAACAACAATGCAAAAATGTAAATCAGCTGATAGCCAAGTAAGAAGAAGAATCAAGGCTACAAAAATATGATCTTGTAATTATATTAAACATTAATTTTCTGTACTTGTAAATAAGGTTGCGTTTTAAAAGAAACACCCTGTAAACGAATAAAGATATTTTGATTTTATTTTATGTAACCTTTAAAAATAATAACTTTTATTACATTTAAATTTATGTTTGATTCAGTGGGGATAGTGGAGCCTGGAATCGACCTGTTGGCATCTCTCCAACTCCACAACACCAGCCGACAGGGCGTAACTCTGGCTCCCGGACCTCAGAGACTACGACCAGCATTCTACCTGCAAGGTAAACTGTCTAAAGATAGTTCACTTTACTAACTTACTCAAGGATACATTCACTTGTGTCATTCTATTTACTGGAAATAGAACAAAATACACACAAATGAAACGGCACGCAGGTGTAATAGAAAATAAATACAGGACAGTACAACATTAACTGGTCACTGAGCACATTCACATAAATCACATTTCCATGGGTAAGAGCTGAATGTATACTCCATGAATACATTTGGAATTAGGTCTTACATTCATGTAGAATGTTTAGTGTAAGCTCCTCATAAACATTTCAAAACAATTATGAGGGTTTCTTGAATGTTGCACGGTTTAGCGAAGCTTTTCAATTTTCTAGGTAGTTATGAGTAGCTATGGCAAATATTTTCAAAATATCGATATATCGCAAACAAAATATAAATCTAACTATATTATCGAATGAAAAATGTTGATATATTGAGTAACCAATATATCGAATTGTAAATTATTTATCTGTTTAAAATTATAGTCTAACTCTTATATCATGCAGTCACTATTTAGAATTGCCCACTGAATGTAAAAATTAAATACGCTTAGCTACACGAAACAAGTTGTGGTCTGTGGGATTGAATGAAAAAATTTAAAATATGAATAGTTATACCTTTAATCATTATGTTAATTATAATAGAATAGTGTAATAACATTGTTATTTTTGTTTTCCAAATTTAAAATGTCATTATAAACACTAAAATTCCACCCACTGGTCTGTAATAAACTACGTTTTAGTGCGTTTATCTGATGTAAAAACTAAATAAAATTACTTTATTATTTCAATGCGTGTTTTGTACGTATAAGAGGCAATTTAAATGTGTTTTTTGAATCGTGATAATTTTGAGGAGAGACAATAATATCAACATTTAGTGATGATATATCGGACCAAACTATCGATATAGCTGATATTATCAAAATAAAATATTGATACTAATATATCGATATATCGTTGCCATCCCTAGTCATGAGATTTTTTCTCAGAATTATTTATTAATGTTCATACTAGAATGAGGGGATGATTTGAAATTTTCTGTGAATATAGTGAGTACTTCAATAGTACAGTGAAGATCTTTAAAATCTAGGAAAGTCATGGGGATTTATTATCGGGAATTGTTAGTTCGGGTTCATAGGCCGAATACACTAAATTATCTGGCTGAAACCAAAGAGTAAACACGCACAGGCCTGATAGATCGTTTGAGGGGGTGGGGGGATTCTGACTGTCGGCTATCGGAGGTTGTTCCTTATACAGACACAGACAGCGTATTGACCATCCCACTAACCCTTACAGGTCCGGTGGTATTTACCCACCCACCCAACCATACTCAAACAATGGTATGGATACATAAACGTACTACGCACAGGCCTACAGGCCCATATGAACTAACAAGTTCATTTTAAACAAAACAAAAAATAATTAAGAACTCCTGTTAATTTACATCTACATGAGTATTTACATCTACATGAGTACATGAGTATTTAGTAGTTCATGGAAATGAGATAACTTTAGTAAATACATGTTTCGGAATTTTTAAACTCTAATTTCAACATTTTATAAGTATTCTATAATTATTTATTGCTTATTGTTATTATGAATATATTTGTGAACGTGGACTGTGAAGGACTCTAATTTAGATGTATGAGTGAATAAAGTCTACTCTAAACTAAGGCTCTTTAATGCTATTAATTAATAGTTACTTAATTGACAAGTGAAATTACTAGATTTTTAAAAATTGGTTTGACTATAATTATGATTAAATGAGTGCCTCTAGACGATAATCTACCTAATTACATTGAGAAAAAAGCTCATAAAAACCAGTCCAAGATCATATAATATATTCTATGGATGAATAATTAATGTCAAAATCCTCATGGTCATTGGAGTCACATGCTTTGGAATTTCCCTTGTTCTTATCTTACCAGTTTCAACACTCTACTTTTGACTTTCTCTTTTGTTCTTCTCACTTGCATTTTATCAGTTCATAGCTTAGGTTGTTAACAACTTTAGTGCAAGTTTACTTTTAGAAGTTTAAAATTTTAACCAGTTTATTTTTATAGGTTTATAATTATTATCAAATTTTAGTTCAAATTTACCAATATACCTAACAAAATACCTAGAAACTTGAAAAATGAATAAAATATGTTATAATAGGTATGGTCAAGGTCTCACATTGATATCCCAGCCCGTATAAACTATATCCAAGTGTGCCAGGACATAAAACTCACCAGGAAAACAAACATATTGTTCTCAAACTCAAAGCCCATGGTGTAAATGACCGATATTAGTAGTTATATCCAACGTTCCAGGGGACTACCGGGATCTGAGGCTGCCGCCAAGTGTTTATCAACAAGCTGTGTCACTGCTGAGGAACAACGCAGAGTTCACGGTTGCTGCCTCGTTGCGCCAGGAAGAGTCCAACTCGGGTACCATAGTTGCGTTTTCTCACGGCTTTAACAGGTATGATTTGTAGAAATGTGGTCTAGCACGCGAAAAGTATAAGCATGTAAACAAATGGAACCTATAGTCTGTATAATTTTGTATAGATATTTAATTTATTGAAAATTGAAAAATTTCTTTCTATTTAGATTCTTACAAACAAGTTAACATCAAACAACACTCGTTTAGTTCAATATAAATAATTACGAATATTACTATAGTGACTATTTTAGTAAGCCTTGTTTGATATTATCAGATCAAAGGGACTTAAAAAACTGTCATTGCACTAGTTTTCCCTCCATTTACTATATATTTTATACTTATTTATTTGTATTTTAGAAAATATTATAGGTAAGAGAACCAAGCTCTGTAGCTTTTAACATTCATACTAGTTATTGGTGTGCCCAACCATTTTAACTATAAGCTGATTCGTCATTAGTTATTGCCACTCAGCTGTATGGCTTACTATGACTTCTCCTCTAGTAGATCCTTATGTACTACTCCCTACGTAGACCATATGATAACCTTATTTAACTTAATCTCAGTCAAGGAAGATTTAATGGCACTATACTAAAATGCAACACACACTCTTAACAACATATACAGAGTGTAAAAAAAGTTTCCTGGCTGCTAATTTTTATTCTACAACTAATAAGAATCAAAAAAGAAGAATACAATTTTTTTAATTCCGCTCTTTATTTGTGTTTTTGTACAAAAATTATAACTAAAGGATAGGTTTGGCTAACTGACTTAAAATTTTACAAACATCTTTATATTAACATTATTAAATAGCAAACAAATAACTATTGAGCTATCTTTAGTCATTTAAAAACAGTCTTTATTTTAAATGTTTGAACTATTTTTGGTTTACAAGATATTTAGAGTTTAAAATTTAAATGGTCACCATGAACTATTTTTGGTTTACAAGATATTTAGAGTTTAAAATTTAAATGGTCACCATTTTTAAATACCTAAAGATAACTCAATGTACCTTTCATTATTGGTTTAATAATTTTCATGTACAGAAGTGTACAAAATTTCAAGTCAGTCGTCAAAATGTTCTTCATTTATGAATTTTTGAACAAAAAAAGATATACACTAATAGAGCGAAATTTGCAACAATTTTGTCCTAAATTTTTTTTGCTCTAAATTAGTGGCAGAATTTGAACAATAATAGCCAGGACACCTTTTTTGTAACACCCTGTATAAACTATCAATGTATACAAAGTTTTAGGACTCGTCCCCAGGATGATATTCATACTTCATTGCAAAAAATATACTGTCAATAATTAATTACATTGCAAACTAAAAAACAAATCTTTGACAATACCCTCAACTTTGTAACAGTTCCTCAACCTTCTCTGCCAGCCTGAAGTTTTCTTTCACTTGTTGGGAAATGAGACCCTATTTAGAAAAAAAGGCTTTGTATGGTTTTAGCATTTGAATTCACCTCAAAAATAAAAGCCAAATTACTCTGCTAGTTTGTCAGTTTAGTCTTTACAGTTTTTGTAGCTAAATGATGTGTTTTTTTTTTTTAATTTGTGTATCTTAAGAAGGAGACAAAGGTAGTTGGACATTTGTCATCATTACAGGGGTAATGACATACCCACCCATCCATACACGTACAGTGGCAGATTTTTTCATTATTACAAGCATCCCACACGCCCATCCATACACGTACAGTAATATTGACCCACCCGCCCACCCATACACGTACAGAGATATTAGTTTAAGAACGTAGTTTTATAACATGTTTGTGTAGATGTAATTTAGTTTTTAGCACTTGAAAAAGGTTTGGGTTTTACCATATCGAAACGTCGTGATTGGTAATTTTCACGTAATGATGGCAAATGTCCAACTACCTTTGTCTCCCTCATCTGATACTCCATCATTAACAAATTTCAAAAACAAAGTTGTGTATCTTGCCAATCAGCTCTTTACCATTGTAAGTATAAGGGGTGTAACTTATACAATATTTTCTTTCGTTTGGTACCTATGTAATTTATGATTTTCTTCTTATATTTGTTTATGTTTAATCTCTCCCTTTCTAAACTATTGTAATAAAATCAATTGTAATTAATATTCCAATGACTGTTTTTATTTAAACAAATAATTAGTATTATGAATATTTAATATCTTAGTGTATTGAAAAGTAACATTCAAAACTCAAGTGAAAGTATTTTCTCGACCATTTGAAGTGAGAGATTTGTCGAGCACTTTAAACATATGGTCTAAAACATACAGAATCCCTTTTTCCACTCTTGTTCTTTTCACTATTCTATTGAGCTTGGATGTGTATATATATATACCTGTGTAGTTTAGTTTGAATGAATACATAACTGTGATAGGTATTTAGAGCTTCAGTCCAGTGGGCGCAAGGATGAGATACGGCTGCACTACACTGGCCACGATACTATGGTGCACATCGAGACGTTCCCGTACAGACTGGCCGACAACGTGTGGCACAAGGTGCGCAACTCACATACAAATGGTACCAGTATTAAAAGGATGGTCGACTGACTATTAGAAATATTGTTTGGGATTAAATCTGATTCAGTTAAGTTATGTGACTTTACATGATGAACTTTTTTTCTAAGTGTAAATTTAAACTTGATGTTTAAAGATCTAATTTTTGTTATGTACATTGTCTATTCAACTTTATTCTGTCTTACTTTTAGAAAGTTTATAGGTATAAACTACAATAAATCTTGTACTTCCCTGAAAAATTGATTCCCACAGTAATACTTTGAGGAAAGTAAGCAAGTTTGACAATAATATAATTATTAAAATATTCTTTTTTATATTCATAGTGTTTAGTTTTTGACTCTGTTCAAGCGTGCAGTTTCTTGTGATGTTAATCAAAATGCAGCGATTAAAATTTAACAAGTTTAAACACTTATAAAGTTACTAATATTTTGGCTTGGAATGAAGTTAAAAGTTAACACAGTGATTCCTTATTATTGAACAGATATATTTTTGTTACAATTTATAAAAGAAGTAAATATTTATTCATTTTATAGTTATACTGTATAGTTTAAACAATATAAATAATACTTTTGGATTGAACATAATTTTACAGCACTTTTCAAATTTATACTTTTGGTTGTTCACTTTTCTAGTAAACATTAATACTATTTCAGGTTATTTAAAATGGCATATTTTTATTCTAATATAAATTAAATAATTTAAACTGCCCAATTTATAACCTGTAAATGGTTTTTTTTTTATTTAAATAATAGTTTCGTTCTTTTATTTTCACTTCATTGGACAGTTGTCATGGATTTGAAGGCCAGTGCATGAACTCTGTTGAATCTGTTCATGAATATTAGCTCAAGAAAATCATGAATTTACATTTGTAGTATTCAAAATTATCCACTAAGTCACAAAATAGAAATTGCCGTATGTCTAAATCATGTGTTTTATATTAAAAAAGGAAAATAATCGAGATATGTTGGTAGATTAGCTAGCTCCAAGATTTTATCTACTTAAGAGTGTTCAGACACACATGTTCAGTAAAAAAATTTAAAAAGGAATTTCTTTGGTGATATATAGCTACCTTAATCCGGGAGTGGTCGTTTGGGTCAGTGTGACCCGTGGACGTCTGTTGTTGCCTGCCTTTACTATGCCAAAAGTAAGTCAAACCAACCTCTGCTCTACCTTCCTGCCTACCCATCCTCTACAAATACCAGTTGTTTTTGTTTAGTTTCTGTATCTCATTTGGTTGTGATACATGTGTGCGGGTCACCACAACCCATAGTGACTACTTAGTTTGACAACAGTTTTAGATGCATAGTTTTTATTTTGCTGTTAAAAATCACATTTTTAGACCTTTTTTTTAAAATTTATTGTGATTAAAACCTATCGTATGAATGTTCGTTTTAGTAAGAAATGTGAAAAAGTGAAAAAATGGATAGTATACCGAGTACAAATTTAAGATCTACATCTTGCCATGTCGAAATTTGAAAGAAAAAAAATGTAAAACTATAAACTGTATGATTTTCATAGTAAATTTAAAAATCAATCAACTAATAGCCTCGTTATATTTAGATTACTATATTAATCATTTTTGTTCAATCTTGTAATAATCTTTAGGTATTGATTTATCAATAATATCAAACGTCTTTTTTTCGTGTAATTTCTTAAAACTTTTACCTCATAAGAAGCAGTTAAATCTATTTTGTTAGTTAGTTATACTAACTACTATACCATACAAACTAAATTAGTTTTTAAAAATTGACTTTTTCATTGTATATGTCATAGTATTAACATATAGCAAAATATTACTTTCAAACATGTAATTTGTTAAATTTTGCAAAAAATATGTATCATTGAAAATTATTGACTAAATCACATTTTTTATGAGTCTACAACCATGAGTCTAAGATATTAATCAAATCAATGAAAAGGGTGTATTATAACTACAAATACCAATGTATGTGTATGGGTGGGTAGGTGGGTCAATACCAATGTATGTGTATGGGTGGGCAGGTGGGTCAATACCAATGTATGTGTATGGGTGGGTCAATACCAATGTATGTGTATCGGTGGGCAGGTGGTTCAATACCAATGTATGTGTATGGATGGGCAGGTGGGTCAATACCAATGTATGTTGTATGAGTGGGAGGGGGGTCAATACCAATGTATGTTGTACGGGATGGCAGGTGGTTCAATACCAATGTATGTGTATGGGAGGGTAGGTGGGTCAATACCAATGTATGTGTATGGGTGGGTGGGTGGGTCAATACCAATGTATGTGTATGGGTGGGCAGGTGGGTCAATACCAATGTATGTGTATGGGTGGGTGGGTGGGTCAATACCAATGTATGTGTATGGGTGGGCAGGTGGTTCAATACCAATGTATGTGTATGGGTGGGTGGGTGGGTCAATACCAATGTATGTGTATGGGTGGGCAGGTGGTTCAATACCAATGTATGTGTATGGGTGGGTCAATACCAATGTATGTGTATGGGTGGGTCAATACCAAAGTATGTGTATGGGTGGACGGGTGGTCAATACCACTGTATGTGTATGGGTGGGTAGGTGGGTCAATACCAATGTATGTGTATGGGTGGGCCGGTGGGTCAATACCACTGTATGTGTATGGGTGGGCCGGTGGGTCAATACCAATGTATGTGTATGGGTGGGCAGGTGGTTCAATACCAATGTATGTGTATGGGTGGTTCAATACCAATGTATGTGTATGGGTGGGTCAATACCAATGTATGTGTATCGGTGGGGGGTGGTCAATACCACTGTATGTGTATGGGTAGGTAGGTGGGTCAATACCAATATATGTGTACGAGTGGGTGGGTGGGTCAAATCAATGCATGTGTATGGGTGGGCAGGTGGGTCAATACCAATGTATGTGTACGGGTGGGTGGGTGGATCAATACCATTGCATGTGTATGGGTGGGCGGGTGGGTCAATACCAATGTATGTGTATGGGTGGGCGGGTGGGTCAATACCAATGTATGTGTATGGGTGGGCGGGTGGGTTCAATGGATGGGTGGGCGGGTGGGTTCAATGGAATTGCGGGTTACCATAACCTGCAGCGACCATATTAGGTTGCATTAAAGGCGCGACTACTCCTGGTTTAAGTGGCTAATTTGGCCTTTTTTGTAAATTACTCATAAAGAACCTGTTTTAAATAAATTTATTATAATTTTGAGAAAGGTATTAACCTAATGTTGAGTAAAACTTAAAAGTAATAATAATTTTTAAAAAGTGTAACTGCTCATTTTTCTATAAATGACATGTGATTCAAATTTGAGTGGATATTGGTACAGTTATCTTTGGATGAAAGAGTACATTAATAATATTTAAACTTCACTGTTAGACTTTACCAGAAAAAAGGGAATAATGTTCTTATGTGCAATTAGTGTGGCGAGGCCGATAGGTACAGTAAGAGAGAGAGGGAGAGAGGGGAGGGAAACACGTTGTATGTGTGTTAGTGAGGAAGGCTCTTTACTCCAAGTTACTGTTGCAATGAAATCTAGATCTAAATTCCTTGGAGTACTCAACTGGGCGCCTGGATGAACATTATGGTTGGTAGGAAAATCCTGATTAAAATGTAGCATATTCTCCAACAACAACACAATAGATGGGCCCACCATCCATAAAATCCATGACACACTACAGGATTTCCCACTCATTAAATATAAACAATATAAGAACAATGTGTACTTCATAATATATGAGACATTAGAAAATTCATGATCCATTAACGTTTCCGTTTTCTGAGGTCGTCCTACATAGCCTCCTTCATTTTTGACCATCATTCCAGGTTTCCGATTCCTCCACTTGACTTTTCTGCATTCTTCTTCTCTCTTCATCCTTCCATACTTGGTCCTCCCACCTTTCTCTCTGTCTTCTTCCTCTTAGCTCTTTCTCCAATGCTATCCCTTGTAATCTATTATTTCCCTCCTCTTCCCATGTTTCCTCTCTTTCTTTTTTCCTTTGTTTCTTGTAGTGGTATCACTTTCAACCTTTCTCTGGTTATTTAGTTCCTTATTCTATCTCTCCTGCCAATATTCTATTCTCTTAATTTCTAGTGTTCAACAGTTACAAAATTTAATTTTGTTTACAGTTAAATCTTGTATGTCTTATTTTTTTGGGTGGTTAAACTACAAACAAGTATTCCTTAAAAATAACATTAAAAATGTTAACAATTGTTTATTAATTATATGTTCTTTGTGTTTTTATGTGGTTAATTTTTCAGGTAGCTGTTAGTGTGAGTGGGACTCAAGTGCAGCTGATGGTAGACTGCCATCCTCTCTACCGAAGGCTTCTCACTCACACTCCCGACACTAACTTCACACTGCCGCAACTGACACTGTGGGTTGGCCAACGCAACAACAAACACTCTCTATTTAAGGTGCATTTTTTACCAACTATTTGATTTGATTAGTATTGTTCTCTTATACCTAGGCCAATGTTTCTATGTACATATATTTTTTAAGGAGAGGCTGATCTTTTTTATCTTACTCTGGTCATTCGCCACTAACTACCGTTCTGTGCGGGAAACTTATCCAGGCAGAGCAAGGGAAAGAACCAGTACAATACTGAAGTGGGTGGGACACTGAAGAGTGCAAGAGCAAGAACACCTCTTGATTAAAGATCAACTAGCTCTGTCTCATATCAAACAGGAGAACTAACAGTTACAGGGGCTGAGATTTTTAATACCAACGTATGTGTAGGCTATGGGTAATGGAGGATGACCAATACTACTGTACATGTTTGGGTGGGTCGGTGGGCCAATGCTATTGTATGTGTTTGGTGGGTGGACCAATATCAACCACCGTACATGTATTGGCGGATGATCTTGAGTGATATGTTATGTGGTTAATTCTTGTGTAGGAGTATAACGGACAATTTTATTATATGAACTAAACTTCATTCAAGTTATGCGTACTAACTCTCCAATATTATTAGATGAAACAAATTTTGTTATAGCCCTACTGATGCCAGTATTTTATATTTTAGGTAGTTTAACAACTGTCAAATTTGATAGCAACTTAATTGCTAAACTGTTATTGTTTACCAATTTATTACATAAATTAATTTTCTTTGTGTAAAACTAGAAAATGCTTTGTAAAAGTTCAATGGACAGAAAAACAGGCTTACCTTTTTAAAAATTCCTTTGTTAAGTCCTTTTGAACGTTACATGTAAACAAAAAATTAAAACACAAAATAAAAATAATAAAACACTTGTGAAGATATTTAAAGGCCACTAGCCTTATTTTAAGTCCTCAGAGAAGAGGGTCAAACAAAACCTAAATAATTTAGGCAGTTGCCTGCCCTATTGTGAAAACAATTTGTTGCTGTACAAAATGTTTTGTTAAATTAAATTTCAAACATAAAAACACAGTCATAGTTGAATTTTAACATACATAATCTTAAGTTTATGAAAAAATAAAATCGTTAATCTTGTAATGTAGGAGTTTTTTTGCAAAGCTGTAATATCAAAAATATTAAAGTAATCAGCCCAATACCATTAATGATTACTCAGAAACGTAAGAAAAAATGTAATCTTTTTAAGAGTATTTTGTCCCGTTACCATTTAAAAGCACATAAAGACAATGCACTTGCCCTTTGCCAACTGCAGGGTCGGGGTCGAAGGCATTTCATCAAATGTCATTCTTTTTCACGTCTTAAACATTACCCTTTTATAATATTTAAAAATATATATGCTTAGAATTAACCTTATATATAGTTTTTTATATGTATTTACATGGATTTTTTTAAATCATACAATAAAACTACTGACTATTTGACTTATTCATTATTGTTACCGGCCAAACTAAAATATTTTAATGATATGTGTGTTCTGAAACCAAAAACCAGATTAAATAAAAATTTATCAAATGAATAATGGGTGAAGAAAATGGAGGTATTATAAATAAACAGATCAAATACTTGCTTTATAAAATTGCCCTTTTCAATAGTATTATGATTCTAAAACACTTAAGCGCTCTAGTCCAATAAATACTAATTTGATTTCAACAGCCATTACTAAGGTGCACAAAAATAAATAAAACTCATTTCAATTTTTAACTAGATAGAAAATGAATTCAATATAAACTAAAAATTTCGAACTTTTTAGTTTTGTAATATTTTATTTTGAACTTATAACTTAGCTGTTAATTTTTTATTTTACTGCATACAAGTTTGCATTAAATAAAAACTGTTGGACTATGGATTTTCTTAAAAATTTTGCCATTTTCTACTCTACTGGAAATCCAGTCCAGTACTAAAAAATGGTGGGAAGGAGTTTCAGATGACCTTCAAAAAGGCTAAAGGGAGCCGTTTTGCTCTGTTAAAAACACCTAAAACATTGGTTTCTATTTCAATGATTTTGTCCGTAATAATGATCTTATTGTAACATTGAAGAGTCATTTGATTGGTTGTAGAACTGTTCTAGTGTACCATAAGTTAGTTACTGTAAAAATGAATATTTTTATCATTTTTTGACAATGAAATATGTTAAACTTTACATGTTACTATTGAGGATTTTAAATTAAAAAACATAATATCATCTTATGGTCCACTAGAATTGAGCTTCAATAATCATACATTGTTCACTATAACACATTGTAATAACAAACAACAAAACATAAAGTTGAAGTAGAACAGCATGTTTTTGCCCACTTACAGTAAGTAAAATTGACTGTCTACTGTAGGGCTGTCGACTTTAACTTCCCAGCGGTGACTTTGGGGTTTGGCAAACAACTACCTAAATTATGCCCTTTACTTTGAGAGCTTAATAGTAATAAAAGTGAAGCAAGTGATGAGGTAAGACTAATAATGTACAGGAAATATATTAACCATCTAGCTAAATTTTGGAATGTTGTCTTGGACATCAAAACAAACAAAAAGCGCTCTCTAGCAATAAGACCCATCTCACTGGGATTTGTTTTTTTACCCATCTGAATTTTTTTAGCACTTTTATAGCTAAAAAACTTGTAGGTAACAATTTTTCTTACAATTAGCCCTTTTTTATTTCTGATATTTACTGTTAGTACATTAGGAGAGATGAGACATCAGTAATATATCTATCTACCTACCGGTACCTGAAGAAAGTGTCAGAGGCACAGAAAATGTGCGCACATTTGACTCTATTGTATTTGTTTACTTCTACTGTGGTGTTATTGGACTCTTCTTCTAATGTAAGTTTGCTGATGTTCGATCTCTCCTAGTATACTAATTCCAGGCCTAGTGCCCTTTAATTTTTAAATTACCTGATATTTAATTTTTAAATCATTACCTTTTTGTTTGAAGGGTTTACGGAAGAGGAACAAACAACTGAATAATTAGAACATATTAATAATTGTAGAAAGTATGCGACATTTGAAATCTGTGTGTTCTATGCTTTTGAGATATGACATTTAATGTAAAAAATCAAAAACAGACAAGCAAATAACTGATTGAAACAGGCAATACTGTTACAGGACATTTTTATGTATAGGACATAATCCTAAGTTTTGGCCAGAGGTTTGAAACTTCCTTTGTTAATAGCTGCTCATAGCTAGTTAAAGTTTAATTTTACTGTTTTAGGGCGCACTACAAGATGTAAGACTGATCTCGGGGCCTCATGGCTACCTCAACCAATGTCCACACCTGGACACTAGCTGCCCTACCTGCGGCCAGTTCTCTGTGCTGCAGAATACTGTAGAAACCCTCACAAGGCATCTACAGGAACTCTCACAAAGAGTATGACATTTTAATTAATTCTCTACGCTTGGCAAAATAAACATTAATGCAATAAAGCAATATAACAATTAAAATATGAATGTCTTGAGGAAAATAATACTAAAGAACACTATTATTAATGTTCACTACTAAAGTTTTTTTTAATATGTAAATGTTTTGGTTTCATCATAGTTTTATAAAATAATAGTACATAATATGTAATAAGTTGAAATGAATCATTAATTTTCAGAATCAGATTTAATAATCTGATAAAAATCATTAATAATGAATCAGATTTAATTTTCATAAAAGAAAATATTTAAATACTATACAACTTAAAGAATTACTATAAAAATAATGTTTTTGTTGAGTCGGGCTTTGATTTTTAGTTAATTATTTCCGTGAATCATCTGCACTGTTGTCTGTTTTGTGGCCAGCCCGTAAGAATTATTCCTAGCGTACAAAAGTGTTAAAGTTATTTTTTCTCACAGTACAGTAATATATTTTTGTTTTATAAAAAAATATAATTTTAGCCATAATCTAGTCCTAGTACTGTATATTGGTAGGAATAAAACTAAAGTAGATTGTATGTACGTTTTTCATAATGCAAATATTTGTTTACTTATTTCATACTTAGATAGAATGTGATTAACATTCATAAATCTTTAAGTTATAGATATTAAATATGGTGTTTCAGCTGATAGCTGTGGAAGGGACGATCAGCAGGTTAGAAGAGTGTGACTGTCAGAAGTCGTGTACAATTAATGGCTCCATTCACGCCGACGGGGCGTCGTGGCAGCGCGATTGTGATATTTGTTCCTGTGTTGTAAGTCTCATCACTCGTTTACAACAAAATTTACTTTATTTACATGTTTTTCTTTTAATAGAATTTTTAGTTGACAGTAAAATAATTTTCATGTTTTATTTTGCTGGTGAAAATAAAATAAAAAATGATACAATTATTCTTCTCATAACTATTGTTTTGTTTGAAAATTATGACAACACCTCAATAGATTTAAAATGTGTGTGTGTATATAATAATAATAATGTTTGTTGCATCAAACCTCACATGAGGTATTACTATTTATAATATAATAAATATAATAAAAATGTAGTTAAATCTACTTATAAATTACAGTTGAATTTTAAAAAAATCTTCAATGTTGTACAAACACTCTTCTAATAAATAGTTGCATATAATTTATTTAAATTGTTTCATTTCCAGATTTCTTAATTTATAAGGTAATTTATTATACAATTTAATAGCCATAAATTCATGATTTTTTTGTGTTGTTGAGAATTTACATTGTTAATTTTCAGTTGATTCGAATTTCTTGTGTCGTATTTATGTATATTTTTGTTCTGAGTATATTTATGTAAGTTGTTTTTGGTGTATAATAAGCTTTTGTAAATGAATAGTGAAGGAAGAGTCATTATTTTTAGTTTTTTTGAATAGAGGTCTGCATGGATTTTAAAAGATGCTCCACAAATTAGTCGAATTGCTCTTTTTTGAATTTTAAATAATTTAAATGAATTTGAAGACTGTCCCCATAATATTATTCCACAACTCAATATGCTATGAATATGCGCATAATAAATTTGTTTTAGTATATCTTCAATCATATTGTACTTAAGTCTTCTTAAACAGAAGATACCTTTGGTTTTTTGTCGTATAATCCTCATGATTAATCCAAGATATCTTATTATCAATGATAATTCCCAAAAATTGAATTGGATTTATTGGTCCAGTCTCCATATATATATATATATATATATATATATATATATATATATATATATATATTTGTTTATGGTTTTATATCAATATACAATTTCTTTATTATATCAATAGCTGAATTATGGTTTTATTAAGTATTATTAAGATCCGAAAGAGATACCAGCTAAGCAGGGTTGCCACCCGTTCCGATTTCGTCAGGACAGTCCCGATTTAAGACCCTTTTGTCTCGCGCCCCAACAGCACCCTGGTTGGAACGTTTGCTGTCCTGATACTTTGATTTCTAAAGTAAATTTATATTTTACTATACCACCACCTAACAGGTAAGAAACCTGCGCAGAACCACGATTTCAGAAGTAGCTGGCATATGCATTATACTATACGCCATAGCTGCGAGAGATTCAAGTCGACAGAGGGTTTTTTGTCGACTATAACACATCCACATAATACAACCTTGCAAAATCGTTGTTATAGTTACAGCTAGATAATGTATTCTTACCATTGGTCGTAGCATTCGCAACTTCCTCGTATTTTCTGCACTTAGAGTAGGAGAGCTCTGAAGTCAAGTCGGGAGATTTAGTAAATGAACTATTTTTATTTTCAACCATCATGATTTAAATAAGTTAAAATAATCAAATGAAGCAAGTTCTGCATTAATTTTGTCTAGTTGGCTTGCCCACACTAAAAACACATGTTACAAAGTAACCTACCCATAATATAACCATAAGTCTTGTTGAAAATAATCGAGAATATGTTAGTTACAGAAATCTAGAATAACAAAAATTAGTTTTTATACTTAACCTATATTGTTAAGTATAAATGTAGCACTTTAAATTATTTTTTGTTGCAAATTTTCCCTTTTCCCTCATAGTACGTTATTAGTTTGAAAATAGAAAAACATTATTCCATTTCTTTCATATTTTATGTAGGTCTTAATAATCCCAATTACGGTTCTTAGTAAAGAAAACGGTAGATATCACGTGCATCTCCAATGATGTCACATGGGTGAAGTGACAGTTGGGTAGAACAATAAACAAAAAATACTGTTCTTATTCCAGTAGTTACAATTTCAAATGATTAGTGGTAAATAGCTTGCTTATTATTTTGCTGAAAGCTTACATTTGATTGGTGAATTTAGTTACCAGTATTTAATTTAATAATAAAAACAGCTGATTTCCCTCAGTAACTTCACAGTCTACTTTGCAGCCTCGTCGTAATATCTACCATCTGTTCTAGTTACCATAATTCCAAAAGGATTGAGCAATTTTTAAATAAATTTATAATGATATTTTGTGCAGATTATTCAGTTTTGCTATCTATAATACTTTTAAAAAGTACTTCAAGACAAACTATGACTACAAAGTTATGTCTAAAATGTACCACTAAACATTGAGCCAAAGGAATACATTAATGCTGAATATGTTTGTTTACTAAAACGTTTTTTAACATTTTTCTTTTGTTTCAGCACGGGGAAGTGCAGTGCCGACCTGTCCAGTGCCCCCCTGTAAACTGTAAAAACCCTGTACTTAATCCTGGAGAATGCTGTAAGAGTTGCCTTAGTAAGTTGATGACAAAAATAAAAATAGATCTTTGATTGGTTGAAATATATTCAAAGGCAAAAACTTGCATACAAAAAGCTAAAGAGATTTGCCTTACCTTTTAGTTTTCAAATATGACAAAATACAACAAGAAATACTGCAAAAAGATATGAAAACGTTTCTTTCAACTTTTATGATGGTGGATATAGACAGAAATCAGTAATAGTTTAAGTTTAAAGCCCGAATAAAATAACTTTGGTTTTTTATTCCACGTGCCACTAGTCTGAACGTGCATGGCCGTTTCGCCGGCACCGAAGTTTTTTTATTGGGACTTTAGTAAAGACAATTTATTAACTAATAACTTCTCTTCTCTAGATGTGGTTATACTTTTTGACTATTTTTCAATTATTTGATCCACCCATTAACATACGGTAGTAATAATCTACTAGTCCACTAATACCCATACAGTGGTGATGATCCACCTATCCACTGACACATGTACAGTGGTCATTGTACTATTAGAGTTGTCAAAATATCCAAAGTGGGATACAATAAGTTCACTATAAATCAATAGAATATTTCCAAACAAATAATCTTTGTTTCTTATAGAATTTTATTACTACTATAGAATATTGAATTTTTGCTTAATATGAATATAAATATTGGTATCCCCATGCTGACAAGCGTTTCCACTAACAATACACTAATAAACCTGTGTTCCTGAGTAACCTAAACAAGTGTTTTACTTCATTGTTTAAAATGTTTGCAAAAAGGTTTTTTATATTGTTAAGAGAACCTCCAGAAGAAATATCATTAACAAGGAATCCCCAATGCCAAGGGGTGAACCTGATTTGCACTTTTGAATATGAATTTAATGTAAATTGAAACTAAATTTATATTTAATTAATGTCTGTAAAGCCCTGTTTACATTATTATAAATTTGTCCCAAAACAAGTCGCACAACAAGTGCCGGTACAAATTGCTACATGGAAACGTTCTGCAACATGTCGAGGGACAAAAATGTTTCAAGCTACTGTAGCCCAGAACATGGCTCGTGACTAGATCACCTTCGCAGCACTTAAACTGGTACATGTCACACGAATTGTGCCAGGAACTTCTATGAATAAAAATGAAAATTGGAACATACTTTTATCTTGTAAACCCAAGATAAGGGTAAAAAACTAATTAATTACAAAAGATGATTATATGGTTTAAGCATAAAGTGGATTTCTGGAACTATGGGTTTGTTACTAAATGTTAGATATGACCATTAGAAGTTACCATTGTTATACAAGATCATAACAACATAGTTGAAGTAGAAAATATAAGGAACAATCTACTTCAGTTCATCACCTAAAGCTAAATCTGACCAATAAATGTAATTTGGTAGATCGAACCTTACTACCGACCAAACAGCCTCTAAGTTTACATCCCTTTGAGTTGTGTCCTTTTTCAGGTCTGGGGATCAAGTAAACCTGTGACTGTAGGGGAGTTGTTTCTGCATTTACCCCTGACCAGTCACACGATGACAAAAACCAGAGGTTAGTGTAGAGCACTCTCTGGAGGTCTTTCGCTTGTTGATCCCTACACTTCACCCATCCATCATTTCCTACCTACCTGAGGTTCGGCTTGGCCTTCTAATCCCTTACAAACTACAAACAAGCTAAACCTTAACTCTAACAATAAAAAAGATATTTTTGTTGCAGAGTTTTATTCCTTAATTTATTATAAACAATTGAGTTTCTTCACCATTCTTGGTAATTTTTTCCAGAGCAATGTTACCTTCGAGGAATCCTCTACGATCATGGGGACTCAGTGAGTCTAAAACAGTGTGTCGAGTGTGCGTGTCACGATGGCTCGATGCACTGTAATCGAATAGACCCTGAGACTGGGTGTCCTCCCCTTACCTGCCCCCCTAGTCAACAGTTTAGTGTACCTGATGAATGCTGTAAATTTTGCCCAGGTAAATATGATAACATCATTGATTTATTGACAAGAAATTTGAACCCCTGATTGTACAAAGTGATTGTACCAAGGTCACTGGATTTTAGGGTACGATGGAGGGATCGTCAATTACACACCACCTGGCAGTCAGGTGTAACAGAACTAAATGGCTCAATATGGACCCATCATGATTGAATTCCACGAAATTTTACTATATAATATTGCAATGTAATATTAAAAATACATTTTTAGTCTTCCTAATCTATAAACACATACACGCACACACACATTTACATACATACATACAATATATACTAGGGGATATCCCTGCACTCTTCGCGTTCCAACCCCGACTCTCGCTGTGCTCGATACACCTCAGTCTTCGGCCTCGGCATGTGACTTTTGACTACAAATAATAGTAGATTAACTGTATAATGTAAAATCACAATATTAAATTTACTATCAACATCGGTCAAGTAATAAGCTCAGAAAGTAAGTGAACTAAATGACCAGATTGTTTTAATATATAGAATACAAATGCATACACAGGGAGTCTAAAATGATTTGTTTACTGACTATTTCTCCCAAGCAGCATCAGTAGCTCTGGAGGAAACCCAGATCAAAGATTGTAAATATATTGGGTAGAGAATCGGTAAAGAAAAATGAACATTAATTATAATATCATCAAAAAATGACATTTGTCAGTTTAACATTTAGAATCTTTGCAATTTTTTATTTTGGGATATAACTAGATTTGTTATGTTTGAAAGTTAACAGACAAATAAACATCAAAAATAAAATCCCCACATGGAAAGATCCCATGGCTGGAGGCTATGCCATTTCTGTACTCTTAAATATGAAAATAACTGATCACACCCGAAATTATTATCATTAAGATGAAACCTATAAAATAAGTTTTAAGCATCCTGAAAGGTGAACCAAAAAGTAGTAAAAAAATATAAACGCTAACTATAGTTTCATTAATAAGTAGGCATTTATATTGTATGTGCTGAACACACTCACCAGCACAGTATACATAATCCACACACTAACTCACTCTAAAAACAAACACACCCACGCACACTAAGCATCACACATACATTACTATACAAGCACACGCACATACAAATATAGTACAAGTTTTAAACCATAGTCTCGGCCGTGCACTGCTGACCTAAACAAATAAATGCAGTCCGATGAGTCATTCTTCCATCGAGTGACCAAATTTGAGCGAATGTTCGTAAACGCTCTTTACAATGGTTCTCTACCTCGCTCCTTGCCTACCACCGTTTCCGGAGCCCGAGGCTACCATTATAAAAATTTAACTATACTTAATAGTCCTGCATGATGTACCAAAGACGTTATGGTGCTTATAAATGTGCAAGAGAAATAGAGATAAAATGACAAAACTCTGTTTTAAATCTAGAAAGTGGGAAATGTGTGGATATTTCGTGACATTATGGTGTTTAAAATATGTCTGCCTGAATTATACATGTATATGGTCAATATGGTTGAAATGAAAGGACTATATTAAGCCATTTGATTACTGTACACCTGACCGGAGGTAAGGATTTGATCAGGGTTGCTAGGATAAAACTTCAATAAAATCTGTAACTTAGGCCATGCATGGGTTTTCTAACTTGATTGGAACATAATTCTTTTTCACAAATTCTACAGTAGTCTTATATCCCTTAGTAGTGAATTATAATTGTTGTTGCCATAAGAATTAATGGATACCTATATTTCAAGATTGCTGGCTCAGTGATTAAGATTTCGTACTGTGGAGTCCAAGATTTAAAGTTCACTTGTTGAATAAAGTTCACACACAGGCCAGCAGGCCTTTGTAAAACAGCAAGTGAAGTTAAAAAAAAACACTTGTAAAAGAAAATCAGCAATGGTTCATAAGCTTACTACACAAATATTAGACACATAATATTTCCAAAGCATCTTCTCCTAGTGTCATTCAAAGTATCGACAGAGAAGTCTTTTGAAGAAAATATCCTTGACATCGAATACTTATGAAATTTCATGATATACACATATAAATACCGGTGTTTCCACGCTTTGATTTTTGTTTCCTGATCTTAATGCATAATAAATGGTCCTTTTTAAAAATATAAGCTGACCCTATTTTGTTACTACATTCATTCCTCTAAATTTATTAAATTTATTCACACATATCTATCTTGAACATCGGCGTATTATTGATAAATAAATAAAATTTACATACCGCATCTAACTGTAGTATAATGTTTTTTAGTCGACTAATATTGATGTTTAGTACTGTTTTAATACGTTAAAACAACAATAACTGAAATCCTCATTTCGCTAATGTACCAACCAATTTGCTTGAACAATAAAACTTTATTAACAAATTTAAAATCTGAACTTTCAAAATTTTAGTTTATTTCATAATGGTTCCAAATTTAAAATCTGCTCTTCTTTCCCTGATACATATTAACTTAATGTATTGGAGAAAGAAGAATTTGGACGAACTTCAAATGAGTTTTAAGAAAACACATTCAGAAAAAATTATTAAAAGTGTAGAAACTCCTTTAACATTTTTTTTAAATCTATACCTCCATTTATTTAATCCCAGTTTTATTCTAAAGCTTTATCAGGTGTTATTTATGAATTTAAAATTGCTAAAGAGATGGCTTGGGTCATCTAGTGACTGGCCTAAAATTATACTTGAAACCAATCCCTCAGGGGTTCAATTGATACTATTAAGCTTTAGTTTTTAAGATAATGCCTTAGGCATTGAAAACGGTGTTCGTATTTAGTGTGGAGCAACCCTCTACATTGTAAGTAACATAATTTAAGTATTTTAAAACACTAAACACATTCGCTGAAGTCTAGTCCATTCTCTGGCCAGAAAACTGGCCAACATTAGTATACAGTCAAGTAAATACTTGGCTTTCATTGAAAAACATGGGACGATAGTACCGCTGCACAACATGTACACAGCTACTTTAAGTTCTCGACAACGGCCAGAAAACTGGCCAACCTACTGCAAAGTCGTATGAACACGTAAACTTTACATCAGAAGGTATTTGGATATGAAGACCTGAGTGATCAAACACAGAATGAGAGTCCCGCTGCAAGACAGGGACATATCTGTTTGGTTAGCAACGGCTGGTTAACTGGCCATTTCCAGCGAATGTGTTCTAGTGGTATAATTAATATGTAACATTTTACCAATGTAACATTATAATGTAAAACTAGTAGATTCACTGGAATTTAAGATGTTGAATAATCTACTAGCTTTATTGTATTATTAGTTGTGGATAATAGCGCAGTTAATTTATTCTAGTGTTACCTCAAAGAGGTAGATGATAAAATTATGAATGTAACATTGTGATAATGTAAAGTGCTTGTGTAGATTAAATGTATAACATATTGACACTATATTGTGCATTGTATCATTATCTCTTAGTACAGAATTTTGAATTGAGTTAATGACTGTTTTATGAAAAGCCAAAGGCTTAAAATTAAAGTCACTTTTATATTACAAAGTAAATATCTTTTTCACTACAAAATTAAGCTACAGCATAAATTCACGAAGAAATAATTTTAAAATAACGAAAAAAACTGGACCAATATCAATACAAGACAAATCTTATTTTCCTTTGACATATTATATTTGAATATAATCTAATTTGTTAAATTCTACTGTGATAATTAACATAAAAAGTATCAGTTGTTTTTCACTAAGTTTTTTTTGAAACCCATTCCCTACATTACGTAGGGCCTTTAAGGGGGGGTTTCAGCAACGTTATAAACTGATAAGGGGGAGGGTAGGGGGTTTCTGCGCAGCGCTACGTAACTATTAAACCTAAACAATTTGTTTGAATTCATTCACAAAATTTAATCTTTTTCCCAAAACTACAAGATTTTAAAGTTAGTAATATATTCAATCCCCATTTGAGAACAAGCGAATCAAAACAATGACTATCATAAATATCAATATGCATTAAAATGGGTGACAAAACTTTGAGGGGGGGGGTTGGTGACAGCGTTATATAGTTTTTTAGGAGGGTTAGGTATTACCGTTACAAGTCTGTTACACGGAGGAGTGGGGTCTGAAAAGCCCAGTTTTAGCGTTACGTAATTTAGGGACGGTCCCTACTCTGAGAATTCCTGTTTCCCTCAACTTCCCGATACTGTTATGATCTTCTATTGCATGTATATTCTTTAACTGTGTAGTAAAAACGTTTCTATAATAAAACTTTCAAATTTTGAGTTTGAGTAATTTAACATGCATCTATAATGATGGATGATGATTTGTGTGTTTTAACATATTCAATTTTAAAATTGGTGTTTTTGCTAACAAAAATAATTGATACTTGTTTTGGAGAAATATATTTCAACCGATGGAGTTTAAAATACAAATAATATGTCAAGGAGAATAAAATCAGATGTTTGTGTCTTAATTGATTGGTCAATGGAGTGTTTAAGTTAATAGAGTTTTATTGTGGTGTGCTCTTGCTTGACTAACCCATTCACACTAACATTGCAAGGCGTCGACTACTGTGGCAAAGGACATCAGTGCCATTCCAACGCTAGTTGCCTTAACCTTAAGACGACTTACACATGCCACTGCAATGCTGGCTTTTCCGGAGATGGACACAATTGCTTCGGTAAGTTTCCCAGTGTTCAATAATTTATTAAAGAATGTTAAAAAAGAACTGTTCAGGGATAGTTTGATATGTCCACCTTCTTTACAAGTAAAAAGTTAATTAACATTCTAATACCGATTAGAATAATTAGGCTATCATTACTCTTTCCTTTTTGAGCTGAGTCCATTTGGAGTCCAAATTGAAGATGGTAATACACAGAAAAGAAATTCTAATCTTAAAGAATAGTCATAACTAATATAAATATACTCTATACCACCATACATACAGAAGAAAAACTGTAAACTTAAACTCACATTCATGCTCTCATACATACCATGCCGTCAGCACACACCTAGTATCGCACAAGCCGCTCACCCCACGAGGCCTGGTGAAGAACCGCAACTGCAGCCCGATACTGATCGCGCCATTCGCTACCTCTAATATGATTAGGAAGATTATTCCAAGGTCTGCAAGCAGTTATAGTAAAAGAATTTTTGCATAAAGAAGTTTTATGGAGAGGAACAATAAAGATCCGCGCCTTGAACAACAATGAAGATTCAGAAATGTAAGATAAACCTTCTGACAGATAAGTTGGAGAATTATTATGTAAGATTGAATACAAAATAGTGAGAATATGAAGCATACGGAGTTGATTCAATTTGAGCAGAGAACGAACGGTTTTTGAAAATCGGAGTAACATGAGGTAGACTAATCTGCTCTTAAACACCATCCGTAGAATTGATGTATTTTCTGATTTTTGTTTGTTTCTCCTTGGCTAACTTTTATGAAGTACTCTCTTCATTCTGTGTACTTTTCTTTTTCCTTTTTCTTGTTTTATTGATCCAGTAATCTCCTTCGTTTCATCATTGCTCTCACCTTCATCGATCTTTGTAGTATATTCCGGGTCTGCGCTACTATCATATTCATCAGATGTACATTCTTCTCATGTTCAACATCTTCATCACTTATTACATCTTCGAAGGCTTCAATAATATCGTCTTCCAACAATTAAAACTATCTGACATTTTAGACTATATATTTCTAGTATGTTTACACTATTTACAGCTACTCTGTATTACGGACAAGAAATATAATTGGCATTGAAAACACAGTAAGTGGTTTAGTGGAAGTTCAAGAAATGTTTCCACGAAATAGAAATAATATAACAGATTAAAATAATAATTTTACAGTTTATGTACAAGCAACAATTACCACATTGAGATTAGACACGTGTTAACGTTAAGTTTAAGTGTAACACTAGACACATGTCAACGTCAATGTTTAAGGGTAACACTGGCGCCACATAAACTTTACTAGTTGATAATACTGCAAAAATATAATCAACACTGACCAACACAGATTGGCATTAACTCCACGTCATCCCAATGACAACCAACTGAGGGGGATATATTTATAAAATGTATAGATTAGTAGGGTTAAGGGGACAATACAAAATACCAGTGCTACACAGAATTTATACATACGCCAGTGTTCTAGGGCTGAATTTCATTTTCTTAAATTTGTCAAATGATATTAATCAATACAATTATATTAATATTTAAATTAGCTAAGGATTAAACTATTGTATTCATCTGAAGGTTAGTATTTTAGAGACTAGCCTATGGCAGGAAATTATATTAAAAAGTTGTTTTTGACATGCTTAGCAAACTACTACTTCACCTATAAATATTTTTTGGACTGACTGGTCCAAGTCCATCATAGAACTGTTGGTATGTCAAAATATTTAATTTTGAACGTTTTATGCTTTAATCCTATTTATTAATTGTGTTTTATAGTTTTTCAACTACTTACTATGGCTAGTTAACTTATAGTGTGATTTAAAATTAATCAATTTAGATAAGCAATATTGAAAATTAAAAGTAAACAAATGATCCTTGTTGTACACCTTACATTTCCCTGATGTGTTTGTATTATATTTCGAAGTGGTAATAAATAAAGGTTTTCAGCAGATGTTTTTTTGTAAATTATAAAATGTCTGAAATTATTTGAAGCAAATGTTCTGTAAATTTTAAATTTTTTCTAGTAGATTGAAATTTTAATCTAATATTTCTTTATGTCAAAATTAAAAAGAAAAAAAAAATCATCCGGTGAACTTTCTGTAGACATAGACGAGTGTCTGAGCCAAGGAGGTCTTGAGGGCCACCACTGCCACTCCAACACAAGGTGTGTCAACACACCTGGTGGCTACGAGTGTGAGTGTCTTCCAGGCCACCGCCGGCTGGATCGCTTCAACTGTGTGGAGGTAGACGAGTGTTCAACAGGCATACACCAGTGTGACCCTCACGCCACATGTAAAAACACGCAGGGCAGTTATCACTGCTCGTGTCAAGAGGGTTATACTGGAGACGGATATAACTGCAGGCGTAAGTTTTAATCAGTCAATAGATCTAATTGTTTTTAAATAATTGAGGACTAACAATTATTTATTCTTTTAAAGTCTTACATTTTTTTGTGGATTAATTTTATCATTGATAATCAAATTGTAAAACATTTTTCTGGTCATTACAATTTGCTTTTCTGTTTATTTTAACAGTGAATATTCATTTTACATAAATCTTAATGTTTATATAATTCTAATTATTTAGTTTATTCAATTTACTAGTGGTGGAGCACAGGCACACATCACTACTGCAGCATAAAATATATGTAAACTTAACATAAAACAAGATATCAATTGGTATAAAATCATTATTTGTATTCCTCTGTTTGTTCCTATGATGCTGTAAGAACACATTAAAGATAGTAGGCTACATTATTCAAGGTTTGTACATTGCATAATATCTTATAAAATAAGCCTTGAACTAATAACTGTTAACACTGATAAATAGCAGTAATTATAAATGGAAGCTATTTAGATAAAGATATAAAAAGTATAAATGTATTTCAAGCCTTGCCTATAGTTAACTTATTCTAAAACTGCTTAAGCTTGGTTTCCTATTTTAGTTTTTCTTCACGATTTAGTAAAAATGACATCTTCCTGTATGAACTTGATTCCTAGAAATAATTTCTAAAAATCGTATTTGGATTGCCTTTGAGGAATTATTAACAGAGACTGTTTAAATAGCGGTATGTAGTCAGAGCTGTTTGAACGGAGGAGAGTGTGTCCGGCCGGGAGTCTGTCAGTGCCGCAAGGGGTATGTGGGCGAGAGCTGTGAGTCTGACCTTGACGAATGCATAGCAGGACTTCACAACTGCCAGCCTAGTGCTGTGTGCGTCAACATGCCTGGTTGGTATTACTGCCGTTGCAGGCCGGGCTACCGCAGTATCATACTCCCAGACAACACCCTCTCTACCACCTGCTCAGGTCAGTTGATGGAACTATGGGAACTGATAAGATAATTTTACATAAGTACTGCTCTGTTTCTCTAAAATTAAGTTTACATAAACTTAAAATTTCATAAAGCATTTATTCCGTATTTTGTCCATACTTTAAATGGTTAGAATCCAAAGGATTTTTCTAAGAAATAGCATGACAGTGTCCTAAATTTTGAAATTTTATAATTTTTTTAGAATGTAATTTATAGAGCTTTACCTAATCTAATCTTTTAGATATGCTATCAAATCTGTAATCACCAATAGACACAGTCATGATAATCAACCATTTTCACTTCATCACCAATCACTTTTTAATGGTTGTTTTTGCTATACCATCCTTGTTATCCTTTAAACGAATTTACAACAAAACAACGGACACTACAAAACTTTTGTATAGTACCAGATCAGATATTTCTAATGTCATGTATTATTGTATACAGTATGTTACTTGTAAATTTTTAATTTTAGAATTATTATTGACGTAGCAAAACATTTGTATGAAATGTTATATTCTGGTTAAATAAAGATATTTAATTTTATATTTTAACCCAAAACAATTTAAATATGATTTATTTATTTGTAGATCTGGACGAGTGCAGCAATGGGAGTCACAGCTGCCACCCTAGCGCTCTCTGTGTGAACATCGAGGGAGGTTTCCAATGTACCTGTAGCCACAAACCGCTTAGCACTGATCCTTCGGTGGAGGATGAGTGCAAACTCAGTAAGATCAATTATTATGTAGACATAGTATTTATTTATTTATTCAAAATTTGAGTAAATAAGTTGGCAACTGATTACTCATTAGAAAATGAATTCTTAGTTACCTTAATTCATGATTCATTTAATTATATAATTCAGTCATTAATTAATTAATTTCACCAGAAAGTTGCTTTAATCTGCTGTTTTGTCTTAGAGGTGATGTATGAAATGAAACATTAGAAGTATGAAACTTTGAAACTATTTTTATATTGGGGGCTACTTCTTTAGAGGTTGGAGCAGCTGAAGCTAAGTGGCTAAGGTGGTAAGATCTCAAGTACTTTTCTAGTTGTGCTGCCCCCTTGCTTCAGAAGTCACGTTACTCTGTAGGTCTAACATTAAGTGATAGAGAGCAGTATATAAGTCCTAATGTCACATGTGTAAATACGTTATTTATTTAACTTTAGTTTAAACTCTTTTTGTAATGAAAGTAATGTGAAATTTCGTAGGTTGTATGCTGGAGGGGAACGAAATAGAGAACGGCATGACGGTGAGCCCGCAGAGTGCCCCCTGCAAGCGCTGCACGTGCCAGAGTGGTGTGTTGAGTTGCAGTGAACCGGAGTGTGACTGCTCTAAGCCAGGGAGTGAGCGTGATCGCTGTTGTCCTCAGTGCGACCCAAACGCTGCTTGCAAACACCAGGAGTTGCGACATGTTATCTTTCGCAGTGGAGAGCGCTGGATATACCAATGTCAAACGTGTGAATGCCTCGTATGTATTATTCTTTATAAGTAAATAAATCATACCTACCGTATAAACGTAATTTATTGATATCTGATGACATGAAGTGGGCCTCTTTAATCAATCAAATCAATCACATTTATCATTGCCCTCAATATTTTACAATCATTGACAAAGTCATAGTACAGCTTAAAACCTATTCTACAATTATTAATTAGTATTTCATAATTTATAAATTAAATTAAATAGATCTAACTCTGTTGTAGACTAAAATTATTAATTAATGTTAAAACATATAGTTATCCTATTCATTATTGTTCATTACATCTTTCTGTTTTTTTTTTTTTTTTTTATTATTTATTTGTATGTGAAGCGAACTATATGTACCTAAAAACTGTTTAAATTACCTTCTTTGAATTTAAATAGATTATAAAATAAAAACATAGCTTTTGTGCATTTTAAATACCGTTTCATTGTGAATATATATATAAAATTAAAATTCATAGTTTATTTGAATGTGATCTATCTTACTTTAAAATTATTGTTCAGTCCATATCACTAAAAAACTATCAGGAGAAGAACTTCATGATTTGTAGTAAAATATTCTAATTCAAACTAAAATTTGTTCATGCTTTATTTTAATAACTGGCTTTGAAATCCATATGATATACATATTGAGAAAATTATCCCTTAATTGAATTCCAACTATCATTGAATTAGGAAACTTTTCATCCAAATCTATCTTTATGTAATTTAGATTAAAGGTTTTTATATTATGATTTAGTACTTTGTTAAGAAGAAATACAATTTTTGTACTGTGATTCTATAGACAATGTTATACTTTTTTAAGTGATCAATACTAATAAATGTTTGTCTTAGTTTGGCGAGGTAGACTGCTGGCCAATGGAATGTCCCCCCACTAACTGTGCAGACCCCCTACTAGCGCCTGGTGACTGCTGCCCTCGATGCCACAATGACCCATGCGCTCTACAGCCCTCCAACTCAACACTGTCTGCCGGCCAACCTTGCACGTACGCTGGCAGACTCTATGACTCTGGTAGTCATTGGAACGATCCTTACGATAAGTGCACCGCGTGTAATTGTAAGGTAAGTTCATGTCATATGTTTACGGCAAAACAATACTGGTATACAAATAGCTCAAATGATATTATTAATTTATAAATATATTTATAATTGGTGATAACTAATAATGGGCCCGAGTAGTATAGAATAAATCCTCCCATTGATTACAAGGATACTAATCAATACAAGGATACTGAATACAAGGATACTACAAGGATACTGAATCTGGCCAGTCATTTCTTTAGCTATTTTCAATTCTAAAGCAAAATAAAAAAATAGTGTATTATCAATACACCCCTAATAAACAACATTTTAGTCCAAAAGTTTTAGCCCTCAGTCAGTGTTTATAATAAGTTCATGTTTATAAAAATATTATGACTTGAAAAATTCTCTCTGAAAATATTCTTAATTTTTCTAAGACAGCTGGAGATGTTCAATTTTCTCCATTTTTCAACATATATAGTTTGTTTCCTTTTAAAAAAAATTAAATGTGAATATATTGAGTTGTCCTTTGGCAACTAAATTCAAATCAATATTTACTTTGGAAATGACAAGTTTTCCATCTATTTGTCCAAATTGAATATTTTTTAAGTGTAAAGTCAGATTCCAAAGTATTTTTTTCCAAGCAGTCATCATTCTTCTTTTACACTACTACACAGTTTCTGTTCTGGGTGCTATGTCAAAAGCAAGTAATCTTCAAATTCTCCAACTTCTATTACTTACTGTTTAAAGATTCCTTACTATAAAAGACCATACTGAAAATATTGTGTTGCATCTTTTCATGTAATCATTTTCAAATTACAATACTTTATTTAGAAGGCACATTATTTTACCTCTACAACTTTATAGATAGATTTTTATAGTTCGTAGACGTAGACCGATGTGTAATGTTGCTTGTTAATACTGTTTTGTAAATTAAGTATTATTACCCAATCAAACCAAAAGTCATGTTGTGTATTCCTGTTTTTCAATAACAGTTTGGAGAGGTATAAGAACTTTTTCATAGTTTACTAATTATAACAGAATGATAATAAACATATCCAGGTTTTCTTATAAATATAGTCTTATTTAACATATTGTATTCAATATATTTATATTGCAATAAACCAGTCTGTCTAGAAAATAAACCAGTACATAAAATGCCAAATTTATCTTTTCTGTAGTTTCAACTATTTTTATTAAATATATGCTCGTATCAAATTAATTTAAAATAATTTATTGTTTTTATTGTCTTTCTTTCCATTTCAAGTTATAATTTTATTGTCTTTAGTCTAAAACACAACATATGTATGTTAGTCTAAAACTCAACATATGTATGTTAGTCTAAAACACAACATATGTATGTTAGTCTAAAACACAACATATGTATGTTAGTCTAAAACACAACATATGTATGTTAGTCTAAAACACAACATATGTATGTTAGTCTAAAACACAACATATGTATGTTAGTCTAAAACACAACATATGTATGTTAGTCTAAAACACAACATATGTATGTTAGTCTAAAACACAACATATGTATGTTAGTCTAAAACACAACATATGTATGTTAGTCTAAAACACAACATATGTATGTTAGTCTAAAACACAACATATGTATGTTAGTCTAAAACACAACATATGTATGTTAGTTAGATATGTGATTAAACTATGAAAGATTTTGCACAATTGATTAATTAACTATCTTTTCTAAACACTTCCATTTTATGTTGTTCTGGCTTAATAAGCGATCATTTATATTTTTGTTGTGTAATCCTCTGTAAGTTTCAATATTATGAATTGTAACAAATGACTATAAAAGAAATAATTGTTTTTTGTAACCCACTTTAAAATCATAAGTCATATTATGTGTATAAGTATTGTACAAAAACTTAAATCTGCACGTCCTAAAATTGTTTATGTTATATGTTGATTGTTTATATTATATGCAGTAAAAAATGGTTTGAACATTTTTATTGACTTTACAACCAAAATTTTAAAGGAAATGTATAAGTTTAGGTGTTTCAATTTCAACCAAGTGAGGCATTTTCAAATACTCACATTAAATATGAACGATTCACTTGAAAAATAAATAAGTCGATTCGAAGTCGTGTCAAGTACTAAGCACGTAAAGTAAGCAAGCTACTTGGGAATAAAGTATTAAGGAGATTGTGATAAGTCTATGCTGACTCTTAATACTGACACGGTGTCCGTTCAATGGTTGCCATCAACATGAACTCGACTAGAGAAGACTTGGGTGTTCATGTTGGATGTTAGTCAAGGTTGAGATGTTCCGTATGGAAGAGAACTGAGTGTGAGGCATGTCAGTTAGACTTTAGTGGATTAGTCAGTTGTTCCAAGTAAAGCTGTAGGTCCATTAGTTGCCCTAACTATTGGGATATTAATAAATAGATCTTTCTGAGGAACAGTCAACCTTAGTTAGTAACAATGACTAAACTCGTTCATCTACATTCGCCCCTCATATTTGCCCATATCTTGATGATCGTGTCTTAATAATGATTATTGAATGTGCCGATAACCTTGCCTCCGTGATAGGAAAAACTATCAGAAATTGTATTCTGGTTTCCTCATTATTAATTAAAGACATCTTTATTCAAGACTAAATAAATTTATAATGCACATTCTATTTACTACCATATGAAGTAACGTGCCAGTTTTGCACATTTGAAAATGTATTTTGTTGATTAAAATTAAATTTTTGTTCAAATGTACAAATCTAGCTTATGACTTAAATGCATGTATGAGAAACAGTAGAACTCTAATCGTCTGAATCAATTGGGACCAGACCCCATTTGGACAGTCAAATATTTTGATAGCTGGATTGTTGTTAACAGTGTATTTATTTCATTACTGAATGTATGTTGAAATAAAATGAAAAAAAAACCAATAATTTAAACGAGAAAGAGCATTTATACTATTAATTATAAATTATGTTTCCTAGCAGAATTTTGATTTGTTCTTAAGATGGTGAAAAAGTTTATAGTATTTATTGAAGCATATTATGCTTTATTTATTGTGATAAACGTATGTATGATTTATTTTTTAAAAGACTAAAAATTCCAGTGTACATTGTTATTCGCTTTCGGGTTTTCAGAAAAAAATTAAAACTGAAGATTTTTAGGTTTCTTTTATGACATCCTGAAAACAATTTGGATAAATGGCTATTTGGATGGTTAGTTCCACTGTACTTCATTTTAATGGCCATGTTGTCTACATTGACATCTGTGAGTTCCAAGAGATAGAAATTAAAAACACGAGAGGCAATGTTTGTTTGTATAAACTTATAGACTCTGTTTGCTGCAACTACTATGGATGATAAATAAAACAAGTGTCGTTATACACAGGAAATTAATGAAAAATCAATTATTTAAAAAAGCTATTATGGCAATAATTTTTATTAGTGTGGTCTGACATGACTTAATCACTGTTTACAAACCATGAAAAATACAGCGGAAAGACAAGATAGTCCTAACATAAGCCTCAGTCAATATTCAAGTTGACGGAAATTTGAGTATCCCAATATTTCACAGGCATTTGAGATTGAAGAATCAGACGTGGCACCACTCTGTCGGCTGGGGCCTAGTTGTGTCTTCCCAGAATTTTGTAAAAATGATAAAACAAAAATGAGAAAAACATGGCGCCTTAAAGCATTTAGCTAAATTTAACCTTAGATGCATTGAGTATAGCCATTTAAAATATCTAAAACCATTCTGTTTTTAAGCTTAATAAAGACACTAAACAGGTAAACAGTCATTGACAATAAACTTCTTGGGTTTGTTATAAAATGTAAAAGAGTCTAGATAAGTCTTCAACAGGATATCACCATTATCTCTGCATATCAAGTACATTCCAACCGGGTAGTAACTGTAACTATCTTATCATACAATCTTTACTGTAAGTATTTGTAGATACTACCTCAGCTTAGATACAGAAAGCCTTTTCGTGAAGTTTTTAACCTGCTCTTTCCTGCCTTTTAAATTCAATGATAAATTGAATTAACTGAGGTTAGCTAGTAAATGGATGCCTCAATTGCAAAGAAAATACTTTCTGGCAGCCAGGAGCTTCCTCAGTGCTCATCCTACTGTTAAAGTGTAACTTTGTTATTACAAGGATTTCATGCAAAAAGCTTGTTTATGCTGACTTTACCGCATTAATTTATCATCATGCAAACCTACAGTAAACACAAATGACCTTTACAATACTTGCAGAATATTTTATAAATAAAGCTAATTCCAAATCATTGAAAAACAGAATTAATGTGGAACTTATCTTTATACTGGCAAACTATAAACTTAACAACATACTCTGTGATGGTGTTGAATGTACTCTACAGAATATGTTTTAGTTTTGATATTCTAAAACATTCTGTGAGTTTTGCAAGTTCGCTTCTGTTTGTAAGTCATTGTGTTGGACAGCCACAGTAAAATCAAGGGCATAAATAAATCACCGGACTTAGCAGTTGGTATGACAGATGGTATATACATTTAAAATAAAGCAGGATTGAGAACAGTATCATCAGAAGCCTAGCATTGAAAATCATGTTTCAATGAATAAACACAGGATTTGCAGTGTACAATATACAAAGTACTTTGTTTTGACTTTTTATTGAATTAGAAAGAAACCATATAGTTATGATAATTATATAACATTCGCAAATTATGAAAAACACACTATTTCAATGTACAGACAATGTGTTTTACTAAAGTTTAATTAGCCACCCTATAAAAACGCACGTAACAAATGAACAACCAAATCATTGCTCTCTTCTTATGTTGTAAAGTAGGCAGCTATTTGTGATTATAATTTTTAAATAATCATAAAATAATTGTGGTTCATGTGTGGAAATGATATAAATCTAAAGTGTCCTATATATTCTTTGTTCAATTACTGTAATAATCTAAAGATTTGTTTGTTCAAACGGTATCTAATTGTTGTTAAAAAGAGAAATACAGGCATAATATAAGAAATGTTTTGAGCATAGAAGCTCAGTGCATAATTAATTGATTCAAGTACTGCAAGAAGATGCTACATAATTGAACAAATTTGTTTGTACTCTCACAAACCTCATTTAAGATTAAATGTTACATTTAAATATAAAATTGTAAAATAATTTTAACGTACTTATGAATTATGTTTGGTTGTGAGTCTTCTGCACCAAACTTTTCGATCCTTTGTGATATACATAGTCTTAGTAAGAATAAGGCTGGTTTTATGAAACACATTGGGCATCACAATTTGTGAAACACAGAAGTTGGCACGTCACACGTCGGGTTTCCATGGCATTGTCTGTCACATGCTGTTCGGATGAGACACTGATATAACATTTTGGTAAATTTTTATGGGCCACGTTCCCATAAAACACATTTCGACTACGTTCCAAAACTGAATTGTCGGGCCAGGTTCATATTGTGCAATTCTTTGTAAAGCTGTCCTCGTGTAGTGCTGACTACTGGTTGAAAATTTTAAATATGGACCCTATTATAATATACATATTATATAATTTAGTGTCTATGAAATCCTGTAAACGAAGGTGGTGGTCAATATTATCATATTGACGGAGTGTTTCATTCAAGGTTCCGGCAGTGAAAAGGAAAGAGTTTTAAAAATGTTCTAAAACTAAGGTATACAAATGTATTAATTAATTTAACAAAAATGCAATGTACATTAGTGGAATTTAGTGTTTTAATGTTTATTTTTCTTGAAAATTGTATCAACTAGATGCTGCCCTTGGCTTCTTACACATTCTCGGAGTCTTGTTGCAGAACGAACCCATAATTCTACGTAGTATATCCAATGGAATATTGTCAGTTAGGATCAGTCTTAGTTATCCTCCTCACCGTGCGATAACTAAGACAAATTTCTATGCTGTGCCGTTTTGCAGATTTCCACGGACTTCTCACTAGTGCTTCACGCACACGGTTAACTTTCAGGGACCCAAGTCGTTTTAACACTGCCACCTCTTTTCTTAGTAGTGCTAACAGTAGCTCCAAAATTGCTTACCCAAAGGTTGATAGCATTTGGAGAGGGCACAGGATTACGTGGAGATAAATCAAACTCTCAGTGGAAAACACCAACCTCACTATCTGCGTATTTATAATACACGTTTTTACGGTGAAAGCATGCTGCTCACTCGTCCAACACAACATGGCCACTAAAAATACCAGCTATCTAGACGCACAAGGTCGCACACCCCACTCTTGCATACCCCCTCTACACCTGCCACCTTCCATTCAAATCTTCCCGTTTCACTGCGGGACACAGGAATTTATGTAATACAGTTACTGTAGAAATGAATACACTACCCTGTCACATCGGTGTTGAGCAATTACCCCACCATCTCTCGATCCCAAGAGCAGACACCTATAGCCATTGCTCTGTGGCAGAATGCCAAAAGTACTGCATAAATGCAGCCGTCTGATTCAATGTATTTAGAGCAAAAGCATGACACTCTTGGACTAAAAGACGTGTTTATCCAACGACATTATGACACTACAGTACATAAATGCTCCCATTTGGTCCATAGAACTGGGAATGCACCATGTCGGTCACACGACACTGAACACGTTCTATATAACCAGCTTAAAAAGTCTCCTGCCCTTCCTATGAAGGACAGTACTCTTCAAGCGTATACTTTTTACTATATTTCGGACTGAGAAAACTATTTAACCCTAAAACACTCTTGATGGTGCCCAAATATTGTTTTATAAGTAAATTCTGAAACAAGCTCTCTTATAAGATCAAATCTCTATGTCCCCCATAAGTATACATAGTTGTTTATGTGTCTCCAAGAGGTATTATTATTATTATTAATCAACAAACCCAAAACTATCATTACTTACGGCCACCATGAGACAGGAGGTAAGTAAGTGCTTGTTCCAGAGTTTGACTCCTAAATAAGGGCATGCTGCTCAAGAACCCATTACCATGTCAGCAATCATGATGAGATGGCCATACTCATATTGTGTTTTACAGTTTGTGCTAAAATAGCTTAATGCTAAATCAGCAGCCAGTTTCATATGCCAATTTAGACATGACAATGACGGAGGATTAATGATTAATGTCCTCCAACAGTTTATTTTTGTACAGAAATAAACATAAACAACTTTCATATTATTATCAGTGGCGAGGCGTTTGGTTATCTGATGACTAAGCAAAGTTGTTGAAACTGAAAGCAATATATTTTTATGGTTAGTTAAATAATTCAAAATACGTACGGTACCTTAGAAATATCCGATCGTCCATAGTTTGACACAAAATACCTAAAACTTAGCAATATATTATCTGTCGTTAACTAATATGTTTCAGTGGATTACCCCCTCTCGTATCCATCCCCTTTCATTTTACGACTATTGAGACTTGCTGCGTTATTAAAGCCAATATCTCTGCGTTTGGCGAATCGGTTGTATCCTTATAAATTACGTTTGGCTCCTTCTGGTAACTATCGGCTGCATTTATCTCTAGTAGTAAACGATTGTCAACCTTATTTCTATTGTCTTTGCGCTTTTATTGTTTTTAGTCTTTTAGTGATGTGTCGAATGAGAAAAGAGCTGAATTTTAATTTTAATAAAATATATTAAATACAGAACAAACTAAATTTTAATATCAAAACTATTATTAGCATCCATAGCTTTTTCCTATGTTAAATTTCAAAATTGTATTTTCAATATTAATAAGTTAAAAGTTAATTTGATTTATATTTCCAGTTTGGAGTGCTGTTTGGTGTTTCTATTTGTATCCAAGATGGCTGCAGTGATGACGTTCACTGCAATTCTAATTAAATGTTTATGCCCGTCTATGTTTATTCTGTGTTCTTTCGTGACTGTCCTTCTGCGGCAGAAATGATTAAACTAATACATCACGCTTCGCCACTGATTATTATGTAATTGATAATTCGCTTTTTCCAAATACATTTATATTTGATGGCATGTACTGGAATTTGACAATTAACTCACTATAAATCTGCTGTTTGTTTTTGTTGTGATATTAATATAATTGTGTTTCTCCATTTGGTATCAGCTTGTTTTAAAACTGTACATGACAACGTTAGTTTTCAAAAGATTTATCTATAGTTAGTTGACAAATAGTATTCCATACTGCTTCTGGAATTGATTTATATTGAATTGATTTTGTATTATGTGATGTTTGAAGGTTAACTGCCTCAATTGCAAGACAGTTTACTAACATATTAACCTGGATCATTTCAGGTGCCGTACTGCGACACTTTGGTGAGCAATTTGGCGTGTTGTGTGCATCGGTAATCACATGATACAACTTTACATTACACTTTAAATCTAATCTAACAATCCAGTTTCTATTAGGCTATCAAATTTAATATTAACAAACTCAGTCTGTCTAAAAGCACTTTTTTGTTCTGCTCGTCAAAATAAGCACACTTTTTCTATGCACATTTTATTCACTCACTCTCCTTCCTTTTTGTGTGAAATGATGTTATTTCAGATAATTTTATTTATTGTTATGGTCTTTGTTTAAATCCCTAGTAATATATGTATATGTTGTTAAGTTTATGTGAAATAGCTCTGTGTACTGAGTTTTTACATTAATCCTCATAATAGAAAAGAACATATTCCTATCTCTTTTGCCCTCAGTCACTGAATGTGAAAATATGGTATTACCTCTGAAATTTGTAAAACTGCATCAATTTCTTTTAAATAGTATGGTCAAACACATCTTGTTTTCTACTTCCAAAGCTATATAAGCTTAATTTATATTTGTAATTAGAACATGTAATACTCAAAAATGTCTTTTAGCGATTTTTAGAATTTATTCATATAAAATATATTGAATATTTATTTTTTATAAAGTATTTTATAAAACTTTCAAATGATACAGTACCAATCTTAAAAATTACAGTGAATAATAATATATTCCTTTCCCTATATTATTTATAATAAAGTATGTAGGTTGAGGCTGTCATCGTGTATTGAATTACAAATGTAGCAAGTATACTTGGCATAGACAAAAGAATAAATGCTCCAAAATAAAACTGTCCATACTTCAATATTTTCTCTGTAAAAATGCAACACATATTTTAGTGCTAACTTTGTTCCCTGATTTAAGGCATTAATGCAATAAAAAAACCATTTTGTAGAAAATTTAATGAGTTATAGGTTAAGTAATAAGGCTCCAGAAAGGTCTACTCACACTAATACAACCTGTAAACAGCAATAGTTCATTTAATTTTTATGCTACAGAATTTTTAGAAAAGCAAAAATTTCAGGTAAACTTTTGCTAATCTCAACTGTTTACATATTTGATTAATTTTCACTTTAATTCAAGATGTGGCAGGTCAAAATTTCTATACTGGCAGACTAGTTTTTACTGTTTTTACTACTTTTAAAATCTAAATTTACATTTTTGTGCTTAAAATATAACTACGCCTTGAAGTATCTCATTTACTTTATTAGTGTTGCGAGTTTCAATACTTCTCAATTACTTTTTTTAACTTCACTTGCCAGTTAATATGGGCCTGCTAGCCTAAACAATAAGTGAAGTAATGACTGTTAGCTCAGTAGGGGATTCAAACCTTGGAAACCGCAGTTCAAAGCCTCAGCCGTTGAGCCACCACGCTAGCATTATGTCTTATGTTAAACTATGTGGGCAGTGATGTGACTATACTGTGAAGTGAGCTTTAAATAAGTTGAGGAGAAACCCAAAATAATAATCTTTTAACTTGAAAACTGGATGATCAAACTAGGTAAATTGGTGGTGCGTTTTACACTCATACTTTTTGGTTACCCGAATGTTTGTCATTGATGTAGGTGCGATTGATTCATTCAAAAATATGTGTGGTGGAAGTTGAATTAACACATACAGTAAGTCCCAATAGTTCTACTTTTGGTAATCCGAAGTTGATAAAATTTATTGACTATTGATAAAATTTATTTAACATTTCAGACATATTTAAAATATTTAACTAAAGTAGATGGTTGTTAAATTATTGCAATAGACTTGGGAAGAAGTGTGCTGCAATAATAATTTAAGCTTAACTGTCTCTACCTCTCCTGCAGTAGTTGATTGCATTTCTATTTTATGATTAGTAATGATATAGTAAATTAAATACTGAGTTCAAGTTTAACTACACTGGGCGAGCCGGTGGCCGAACGGTAAGCCGTCAGGACTTTGAGCTTGGGTTAGAGATAGTGCTTGTTTGAACCCGGCCTAGACCGGAAGATTTATCAGTAATATTCACCTTCTACTGTACTGGTTCGCCCCCTTACTCTGTCTGAATAAGTTCCTCGCACAGATCAATAGTATATGAGGAATGGGCAGAATAAGGTTAAGAAGGAGATCGGAAGTAGCAATACAGATAGTAGATGCGAGGAATCATTTATGTCGTACTTTAACGGTACCTCAGTAGAGCTGTCATAACTAAGGGATTAGGGCAGTCATGTGCCACGCAGCCGGTTCGTGTTAGATTTCCAATGTGACCATAACAGTTTTTACCCCTGTGTTGCTCGTTTACTTCAGAAGTCAGATTAAGCCGGTGGTCCAACTAGACTAAAAACAAAAATCGGCTTGTCTAAGCAGGCAAGAGGAACTATGTCTTAATTGGAATCACTCATCACTAAAAGCCATACGAATTAAAGTACCACAGTAGGTTAAATGACACTTGGAAGTTTACTAATTTTGTATCCAACTCTTAATGGTCCTTCTACTCATAAAAACAATCTTAATGAATCGTTATAGAAAAATTAATTTTGATTGCAAAATATGTCCCTGACTGTAAAAGGAGTAACAATCTCTGTAGCCATGTTTTCAGAACTTACATAATTCTAAATGCTTAAAATAATTTTTCACGGAGTGTTGTTGGATACAAATAAAGTTAATTAAGGGCCATATAAGTCAGAAATAGTTTTATGGAAGGAAAAGTGAGTGAATGCATGTCTGCACTTGTCTTGCAATAGATTGCAGCTACACCTTTCATTAAGGTCGCATGTTTTGTTTGTTTCTCTTTATGTATTTTGTTGCCATCTTGATTTGTCTGTTGCCTTACCTCATCCTGTCCAAATACATCCTTGGCTTCACAGCAATAAAATTATAGTTCTAAAGTTCACTGGAACTTTAGTTGGTTCAGGTATTAGATATTAAGATTCATATAAAAAAATAACTATAAATGTTATTAGTATAATTAATGTTAGTTTTAACTTAAACCAGTTTCAGGGCAATAAAAAGTAAGGGTTAGAAAGTGGCAGCTAAACATTATTCAATGAATCATGAAAAGGGCGTCAAAAGCTTTTGTGAAATACAGTAACATTTAAGAATGACAGTAATTATAAACGATGGTTTATCATACAATATAATTCCATAAGATTGATACGATACAAAAGAACATCACACAACTCAAATTTATTTCAGTATAAATTTGTATTGTTTGACTTTCACTTGTATTGTATTTCTACCAACACATACTATGCTTATTAAGAAACTGTTTACGATTTGTAGTTTATTTTTAATATTATAAAATAAAAAAGATTTGCTCCTTAAAAGTTATAAATATGAACTGTTGGTCCTTATAAATTTAGTCTACACCCTCTATACAGTACAGCTTTAATCAACAAATATTTCCCATGTTTGATACGGCATCCTAAGTGGTAACTCTGAGACTAGGTTGAAAGGAAAGATAAATTATGGTACCAATATGTTGATTATCTATAGAATTTACAGTGGGCCTCAAAATATATAGAGTATAAATATTGATATATATCACAGCAATTACCAGAAGTGCTGCCACCCAGGTAATTGCGGCCCTCTCCCTGTGAAGGGGGGATAGTACTACCTGTCAATCCAGTAGGTCCTAGAAGGTGCTTGAATGGCAGTTCATTTTCCTGCCGTGATCATATTGGCATTCGATTGTACATGATTGTTAATTAGTTGTAAATTTACAACGCTTTAAAAAATTTAATGTTTCAAAAGGTGTAAAAACTCCTGTCATCTTCAGCTATTAATGCGTTTCAAATGAAACCATATATGGTATCAGTATAAAAGAAAATCTTTCAAAACAACATAAATAAACTCTATTAATAAACAACTAATAAAATTATTAACTCTATTTTAAAGTCATATCTTCTTAGAAATGATTACTGATAATAACAATTGAAACAACAACAAAATAAAAACATTAATAATCAAAATTTACTACAAAATTATAATTATTATCTTACTAAAAGAATTACAGTTGACTCGCGGTAGTCCGACACTCAACAGTCCGACACGCTCGGTAGTCCAACGCGGTCAACAACCTTCGTTTCCTGTCTCAACAGGATTGACGCATCGGTATTTCCGTGTAGCATAGTGCAGTACAAGTGCTTCTTCCTTTTTATTTAGTGTGTGACATTTGAACAGTTTTTGTGTACTGTGGCATTGTAATTGTAAATATGTAACTTTAATTGTTTTTAAGTATATGTAAATGCAAAGTAACTGTATGTAAGTGTAAATACTGTAGTTAAGAGTTCTGTACAGTATATTTGGTGTGGTATATGATGGCGAGCACAAGTGGAACCAAACGTAAGCATAAAACATTATCAATTTCAGAAAAGTGGGACATCATTAAGAGATATGACCGTGGCGAAACCCCTACGGTAATTTCTCAAGTGTTTGACATAGGCCGGCCTACAGTTTATGACATTGTAAAAAATCGGGAAAAAATTAAAAACTTTATAAAATCTGCCGAGGATAATTCAAACAGAAAAACGTTTAAAATGAGTGAATTTCCTCAAGTTGAAGAAGCTCTTCATGCGTGGTTTCGACAAGAAAGAAACAGAAATGCCCCAATTTCTGGGGATATTTTAAAAGAAAAAGCAAAGTTCTTTTATCGTGAAATAACAAATAAAGACGATTTTCGAGCAAGCGATGGCTGGTTTGAAAATTTTAAAAAACGGCATGGTATTCGGTTTTTGCAGATGAGCGGAGAGAAACTGTCTGCTGATGAGACAGATATTGACAACTTCATCACGCGCCTAGACACAAAAATTACTGAATTGGGCCTAACTGCCAAACAAGTTTACAATGCCGATGAAACCGGCCTTAATTGGCGGCAACTTCCAACCAAAACGTTTGTAACAAGGGATGAACAGAATATTGCCGGCAGGAAACTTTTAAAAGAAAGGATCACTTTGATGGTGTGTTCAAATGGTGCCGGAAGTCATAAGTTAAAACTGTTAGCTGTAGGTAAAAGTAAGAAACCTAGGGCATTTAAAAACACCAATCTTGAAACTCTTCCAGTGGTTTATATGAACCAAAGTCGAGTGTGGGTGACCCAAGAAATCTTCCTAGACTGGTATAATAATCATTTTGTCAAAGAAGTAAAACAGCATTTAAAGGCTAATAATCTGCCATTAAAGGCTCTTTTATTATTAGATAATGCTCCTGGGCATCCAAAATCAGAAGAATTAAAAGCAAAAACAGCCGATGGATACATCAAGGTCATGTATTTACTGAAAAATACAACTGCTCTGATTCAGCCAATGGATCAGAATGTTATCAAAACTCTAAAGGCGCATTACAAAAAACGCCTACTTATGGATATTGTTTGCCAACCAGATGCAGACATTACAACACCGTTGAAAAAGTTTGACATTAAGGACGCTATTCTTAATGCAGCTTTTGCGTGGCAACAAGTCCAGCCATCAACACTTATAAAATCCTGGAAAAATGTTTGGCCACATAACCCCCTCCTCCAAAATAAAGATGATGAAAACCAACGGGAAGATGACGACAACACCCAAGATAACAATCGTGTAGTGGAAGAAACCATTTTACTTTATAATCAAACTAACGTCCAACAAGAATTATCGGAAGAACTAATAAGATGGGTGTTAGACGATAACCTGGGTGCAGAACAAACAGATGAAGAGATTCTGCAAGAAATCATAACACAAAGCGACACAATTGAAGAGGCCGTGGAGACAAAGAAAAAATACGTGATCAGCTGTGATGAAGCTTTGTCTGCTGCCAACACTTTGATTCGCTGGTGTGAGGAACGTGACCTAGACGTCAACAACGTTGTAGTTTTGAAATACATTCAAGAAAAAGCGATTAACGAAGGTTTGCGTACAAAGAAGCAAAAGAAAATGACAGATTTTTTTCATGTTTAGTTTATTTACTGTTTTGCAATCTGTTCATATGTGTGTAAGTACAGTACAAACTTTGCTATAATACATACAATCCTGTACTTTTAATGTAGTAAATACAGTTTGTCAATTTCTTAAAATTATCCGCATTAATTACTGTACTTTATTTTTAACCTAGACCTTTGGTCAATACAGACAGAACTCACCATGATCATAAAAGACAAACTAAATCCCTTAAAACTCTTTGCAGCAGATTGGAAACAGATTGGCTCAGTGTGAGTAAAAATAAGAGAATATCTCTTACACTTATTGTGTTTCCATAGACACAAAAAACATTTTAAACTCACCAGAAGTGCGGAAACTGAGAACTCAGCAGTTTATTAATACAGTTAAAGTCATAGGATTTTATATGACAAACCCTGAGTCTTCTTGATATCCTATCCAAAGGTTTTACATAAATTGATGTTGCACTATTAGTATAGAAAATCTATCATAAATGTTTCAAACAAGTAGTAATTTCATAGGAGGTGCTATAAACATCCCTAAGGCTGGGAACCAAACCTGCACCAATTAGCAAAAAATAAAAACCACTGGTCCCCTAGTAGAGAAGAATCACTATGTTTTCTGCTAGAAGAGCAGTTTGGATGAGCCATATTGTATGAGATGAGATATCTGTTATCATTTTAGTCTCAGAGATACCACTGAATATGCCTCATTATAATACAGGCAAAACAGTTGTTTCAAATATCTCCTTTGAGCAGCTGTTTGCAACAAGCCTAGGTTTATTTTTAGTTAAAATAACAATAAAGATATTAACTGGTGTATTTTTTTCTGGATATGGGAAAACTCCTTATTTTATCCAAGTATGTAATATCATTCATATTCAGGTTTTGATGCTTATATAAATCAAAACATAGAATTTACAATTCAAATTGTGGTTGCATGGTTCTAAGATTCATCATTATTTAACTCCTTGCTTTTATGTAATCCATGATTCACTACATGGTAGGACTACAGTATAATATGATGATATACAGTGGTGAAGCTCAGCCATTTTACTTGACAACCGTGTGATGCTAGTGCTCCAAGTGGTAGTAAAGCATCCAGCTGTCAAGCTGGCGCGGTACACAAATAAATGTTGTTTATGTCAATAGTGGTGTTTTGAAACCAAATTAACCAACATACAATTAAATGTATTGCAACATATGTCTGCCATGACTTATGATGGTGAGATTCTCTAACCCTGCTTTACGACCAGACCACTAGGAGTGCTAGCATCAAACTAGTTGGCATTTTTGTCTCGAGTAAGTTTCGCGACTGTGTGTATTAGACTGTGGTGGAACCCCATCTGTTTTATTAACATAGCACAGTATCTTCATTATCACATATAGGATCCAGTCTATAAAATATTACATTTTCGATAAGAAAATCTAATTTTTTTCAATTAAGAAATTAATAAGTTCAGTTTCTTAGAAAGTGTTTGTTTACTTTTAGACTTGTTTCCATTCATACAAGTTCCAGGCACAAGTTGTATGACATGAGCTGGCGCAAGAGCTGCAAAACTGTTCGTGTTTCCATTTCATATAAATTTTGATTATTATTGGTAGCTTAGCACATTTTTGTCCCTAGCACATGTCGTATGATTTGTGGGACAAATTTGTAGTAATGGAAGTGGGTTTTGGCACAAATGACTGTTCTCTTTACATTATTAACACTAGGTAATGTGAGAACTGATTCTTGGTCAATAATGGCTTATATAATATTTACTGGTCATACCAAATTGGCAAATGTTGAACTATACAGACTATATAATACATACATTTCGATATTGGTTTTTTTCACATTAAGGCGATTGCCTGAATTATTTATGTTTTTTTTTTTTTTAGGACAGGAAAGCAGGCTTACCTTTTTAAGTATTCCTTTGGTAAGTCCTTGTAAACTTACCACACAGCAAAATAGTAACAATCATGGAGATATTTATAGGCCACTGACCTTATCTTCAGTTCATCATAGATAAGGGTTAACCAGTAGAAGAGTCTTTCTTTAACCCTCTTCTGTGATGGACTTTGGATAAGGACTTGAAATATCTCCATGACAGCTTTACCTTTCTTGTGTATGTGTTAACTTTTCAAGGACCTAACCAAAGGGATACTTAAAACGGCAAGCCTGCTTTCCTGTCATAAACAAAACCTAAACATTTCTATATTAGATTTTCATACAACACCACCACTATTGATGAAAATAGACATAGTAAAATAAATTTGTTAATAGACAAAAAAATATGTTTTAAATACACTTTGAAATTACTATCGCACTTACATATTACAACTCATTTTGCTATTATACCTTGGTCAATAACAAGACCTTAAGTGTAAATTTTAAAGTACTGACCCTAAATATCTGGGAGAATTTTTAAGATTAAATTGAAATATGAATTTGGAGTAACCAAACTTGACTATGGTTGGGCTTTTCTCCGTTTGGATATTTTATTGTTTGGTGTCATGGATGGACGACTCATTACAACAAAAGTGACATCCACTTATAAAAAATATTTTTGTTTAGCAATATAAAAATAATTACAAATTAAAGTTGGAAGAAATTGCTCATAACTGGACAGGGATAGCCTGAGCATTCCACAAAAAAACAAAGAGTTTGAGTTGTTAGCGACCTATATAGATTTTATTAAATTAATTGAGAAAGTTTATATATATGCGCTCTAACAATGGGTACAACAGGATGGATATACAGCTGCTATTTTTTCAGGACGGAAGGCTGTGCTGCACTTTTGATGTCCGTTGTCCTGCTGCTGGTCAGTCACCATCAGGATTTGTTCCCAGTACAGAGTCCCAGTCATCGCAAACACTGCTTCACACGACTGTTACTGTGGACTCAGACAATGTCACTGTTGCCGGTGTTAGTGTTAGTGACGCTTATCCTTCCGACACCACTCTCGGTTGAAATGCTGACATAGTTCCTTAAGTGTGTTTTCGTGAGTTTTTATTGGATAATTTACAGGATTTCTATATATTTTTGTCTGCATTGTGAAATACGCTTTGCGTTACCTTTGCGAGAAAGGAGGCCTTGAAACAATTTTCTTTTTAATATTTATTTGTGCGTGTTCCTGGATTTACCAGAGATTAATGTTAACGTTACGGTTACCTGACAAGCGAAGCTGTCAAAGCATTTTTATTTTAGTAAACTTGTGAATATTGTACTATTAGAGATAATAATTTGAAGTACCTTTGCTCTGGGCCTAGTGGAGCTTTACTGTGTACGTACTTAGGTCATAGCTGACAACTCTTGCCTACATCTGGTGCCAGTTTTGTAGCACGCTTTGGTGATTCTTTTTTTACTTTAAATGGACATAGCTTGTACATAAAAATCATTGTTGTATATTTAAATCATTATTTAATTTATTTCTATTACTCTTAATAATAGACATTTCTACTGTGTGTTGTTCATCCTTTTATATTTTTATTTATTTGTTGTTAGTTTTTTATTGAGTCGATTTCTATTTATTTATTAAATATTGTTTTATTTGTAAATTATTATGTACATAATGAATAGTACTATGGCTATAAAGCAAGGAAAAGAATGCATGCAAAAGAAATTGCCATAAATTAAATTAATTGGTGTTATATGAGAAAAATATAAATGTGTACAAAAATGACGTAAGCAATTTAATCAGCAATGCATTTATTACAATGATGTTTATGGTGACAGACGTAAGTGTGTCAACGTAAGTATTGTTAATTACCCGTTATGGTTTTAATTTTAATTTTATCTGATTTCAGTAACAGTTACCTAAATAATTTATTATTACTCAAACAAAAAAACTACTAAACACTACACCTTTTACTCACAACTTATTTTTTGTATTCCACATCATCAAAAGATGGCTGCTTTCAAAACAATGATATATAATGTTTTAAATACCTTTAAAAACTGAAGATTTCAATGAAGAAGTACAAATTATAAAGTATATTGCTCAATGAAATGGCTGCAAACCTAGTATGATTGATTTATTAATACAACATTTTAAGAAACATGAAAATAAAAGAAAAGACAAAAATATTATAAAATGAATTTCATCAGAATATATCGGAAAACATAACCACAAAATCAACAAAGCCTTTGTCAACAGTGGATATCAAATGACATTTAAAACTACTAACAATCTTATTAAAATAATTAAAAATAAATAGTCATCAAAATTTGATAATAGTGGCATTTACAAATTAAACTGCAATGATTGTCAAAGTCACTATATTGGACAAACTGAACTTTCTTTCAAGACAAGATTCGATGAACATATCAAAGCATTAACAAAGTCACAAAATTCAAAATATGCAGAACACGTTAATAATTCAGGCCACACTTACAAAAATATATAAACAAATCTTGAAATTTTACATACCTGTAATAAAAGAAGTTTAATGTCAACCTTAGAACGTCTTGAAATTTATAAACAATATAGAACAATCCAAATTTTCTATTAAATGACAAATACACAATTTCAAAAAATGTACTCGTTGAAAGATTATTAAATTTTACAACTTAATTCTACCAAAAATATACATACATATTATCAACAGCTGTGAATAATTTGAACATCATAATTGGTGTATTTATATTGTTTTATAACCTATATGTACCTGAAGATGACTTCATAAAAGTTGAAATGTACATCGTACAACAAATTATTAAGAAATGTGTTAAAGGTATTCTAAATAATATTTAATTTTAATTTTTTTATATGCTTTAATTTTGTACAAATTGGATGAGTTCGCTAAGTCCCATGAATACAAAATAAGATGAACAAATTCAAATAACAGAATTATTTATATCTTCAAAAATGAGTTTTGGTACAATTAATTTGATACAAACAAAAACTAAAATATCTACTTATATTTCACAATACAAACTACTTAAATAAAACAAACGTTTATTTATTTATATGCAACAAATACAGGTTATTTACGCAATTAAGTTACATTATGCATGTTCAAACAAATATAACATGCAGCTTAAGACTGATTCATAGTACCGTAGTCTAAAAAATTCAGCCCAGTCCACAGCAATGACTATATTAAACAAATAATTAACCAATAACAGTAATAATAATAAAAAAAAAAAACATAAAATTGTACCAACAATGATAAATGTTCAGTCAACATTCAGTAGGCTACAACAGAAAGTAAAAAAGTATAATGTGAATTTTCTACAAAAAGTAAGAAATAACATGCAAATTTTGTTTAATTGTAGGTTGGCTAAATTTTAAAATGTGCTTTTTAATGTGAGTGAAAAATTAATATTTTCAAAAAATATAATCTATTATATAATGATAATATTTTAAATGTCAGTAATGTAAAAAGAAATAATAATTTAACAAGTTTTCTATTTTTTTATAATTCCATTTCAAAAATTAATTAAAAGCTGATTATATGAAATATCAAAAGTAAAATGTCTAATTGCTGTAGAATACGGGTAGCGTAAAACATTTTTTTACACTCATTCAGATGAATTAAAGTGAACAGCAAAATGAGAATTCCATATTAAACACATAATTCAAAGACTGACTAACAATAAATCTCAAATTTATGTCAGCCTTACTCATTACAGAAAAAAATTGCTGATTAAAAGTCATAGTAGGGTCCAAAACTAAGCCTAAATCCTTGAAATCGTGTATTCTTTCAAGAGTACACGTTGATGGAATAATTAATTATTGAAATTGGGTATTGTTTGCTGGTAAATATCACGATTTTGCATTTGCTATATTAAAAAAGATTCTATTTTTAATAATCCAAGCTACAATTACATATGAATTATCGTGAATTAGAATCCAGCTGGCTATTTATTAATTACTCTAAAAACTTTAGGATTGTCTGCATAAAGTGAAATTTGTGAAGTTCTCATCAAATTAACAATATCACTAACAAATAAATTAAAAAGTATTGGACCCAGGTTTGACCCCTGTGAAACAACTGATGTCACAACATCTATATTTATAAAAGAGGATGTTTGTATATACATATATATTTATATATATATATATATATATATATATATACATATGTGTGTGTGTGTTTGAAGTTTATGCGCTGCCAAACCATCCAACCGATCGCCATGAAACTTTAGGATGTTGTTCTGTATACTCCCGAGATGGTTTCTGTGAAGTTTGATGCAGATCTGTCCACAGGGTCCCGCCCCACAGGCTCCTAAAGATCCCATGTTATTCAAATGGAGAATCTGAATTGTTTACAAAAAACATATGACTGTGTGGTTTAATGTAGTTTCACATGCCATAAGCAGATTGAAGTTCTCACAACAACAGTACCGTACTGTATATGTTTTGATTTATTGTAGTTCTATATTTCGCCTTGAGAGTGTAGCACACACTACTTTTACTTGATCAGGTGATCTGTATTTGGTGTTAACCTTTTTTCCTCGGTAATTAAAACAAGTAGTGAAACGTGAAAATAAATAATTATTTGTAATAATTATTTAAGTAATCCACGTTTTTCACATGGACAGCTCTACGTTGCTTGCTCGAGAATAGGCTCACCAAAAAACCTTTACATTTATACACCAAATAAGAAGACCAAAAATATTGTTTACCCTCTTGCACTCATTTAATAAATAATGGTTTTTTTCTATAATTCTTTTTATTGCTTTATTTTAGTATGTCAATGAAAAATGAAAGGCGAGACAACGTCCGCCGGGTTCAGCTAGTATTTACTACAGTTGTAACCAATATAAAGGGTACATAATGTAACTCATTAGAAAAATATAATGAACTTAACTAAACGTGATGAATAATCTAAATGATGAATTTTACTTAAAAATTAAACTGTGGCCTTTGTTACTCTATAAAAATTTTTGGTAAAAACTGTACAAATTACATCTACCTGAACGTTATTTTTCAAATAAAAAAAGATATATTCTGTAAAAAGTGTATCATATTTGTACACAATTTACTTGTTACCTTAAAACGCATTGATACTTTTTACCTTTGCAGGCATTGATGCTTTTGTAAAAGATACAATTTATTCAAACAATAACTTAAATATTTTTGTAGAAGTTGATAAAATTTCCATCGAGCAATAATGTTTTTACTTTCTTCTCTTATAAATTAGGGTTACTCATTTTCATTTTAAAAATAAGACAAGGAAATATAAATTGAACAAATGTTAAAAATTATACAAAGCGATTTAGCAAGTATTTCTTTTCATCCCTTAAAGTAAACAAAATGAATTTTATCTGCGCTGCTGGATCTTTTACAACAGACATTTCATTGTATCATTCACATCATCTTAGATATTTTATTGATAACTATGCCTAGGTATGACCAAGTTGCAGCGTCAATGCTTTCTTCAGTTACAGAGTATGAAGCAAAAGTCGATTTAAAATCACAGCAAATGCTTCTACAATATTACCACCCTCTTTAATAATCTGATTTCTGTCTGACATAACATTATTGGGACATTTCTGTTTGCTTTTACTATCAGTTATGTCCCAGAATGTTCTCACATCCATTTTCATGTTATTTTCCCCATTATTTAAATGAATATGATAGTCAAATCTTATTTTTAACTACTTTTCTTAATCTTTTAAACACTATAAAATCTATTTCATTACTAATTCATTTTAACTTCCTTCTAATTCTCATTTTTAATCTAATAAAACTTATTGATATTTTGCTACACCAAACTAGATATCAAAATTTCTGATGAAACAAATAAAAGTCTAAAAAAATCAAAACTTTAGATTTATGTAAAAAATTTATCATTCTATGCTAGGTTTATTAGATACACAGCATGTCAATATGTTTCTTGTGATTTCTCTGGATCATCAACATCATTATTTTCTTTTCTACTCATAGCTTAAAGATAATAATTGTATATACATTTTGGACCGTTGCAAGCTACATATTTTGTTTTTCTGTTCTTTATAACAGAATAGTATTTGCATCTTTCTTCAGTAATTCTCATCAGAGCATCTTCAAGGGACTTTTTTCTTGAAAAAGAAAAACTGTCCAAATAATAGTTTTCAAGGTATTGGCAATGTTGGCCTCATATAGCCAGCGTTTGCAATGACTGGTGACTAAGTTCTCCCCAAGAAATAAAAAAAGTCTTTCTTTGTAGTTTTTACTTGACTATTGTGATGAAAAATAATATGAGAATTTATACTTCCAAAGAAAGATTGTAGGATGCAATCTTGCAACACCAAATTTCATTTTATTATAAAAATTTACCATTTCTGGTCTATCTTTGGTGGAATCATCTTCATAGAGAATTGAGAGCAAGAAACCTACTTATTATGTTTTTTTTATAAAGTCGATGTGTTTTAGAAACAAAATATTGAACTTGGTACAGGTCTTGTGCGATAAAAGCTGGGGGTATTTCTTTTTCATTTCCGCACATGATCCCAAGTTTTTCTTGTAAAGGTTTTTCTGCCAAATGAACAAAAACAAAATGATTATCGTAGGTTATGTTCCTTCTAGTGTTTTGTAAGTGATTGACAATGTGATGTACAACGACTGTTCATTGAATATGAACCAGGAGATTGATTTTCTACAAATATTTATAAATTAGATGTGTAGTAGATTTTGGCCTCTGAACCTTTATTACATTTACTCTAGTAATAAAGACCCAGAAACTACGCTGTCCTCTTAAGTTTGGTAGCATTTCATCTAGTGACAATGGTGTGTGGTAAATTGGACTTTCAGTTTTCAATAAAATGTTTAAAAAATCTCGATCATAAAAGAGCTCATAATCTTCATCAGAAACATTAAAGGTAAAAAGTGCTAAAATTTTCATTGGCTTATATTTAAAATAAAAAGAATTTCCATGAATTTCAAGTATCAACTGGAAACAAAATTCACCATATTGGTTTTGTTACAGTATAACTTAAGAAATTACTTTTTTTCAATGTAATGAACAAAATAACCATAAACTTAGTGTTCTTCTGTATAAAAAGGTATTTGTTTATAAGCAAATATTAGAACTAAGTGGCTAAACCCAGCCACGCTTTACTGCAGCTTAGTCTACATGCTGATAAGAGTTTATTTTTGACTTAAGTTGTTGGAAACATAAACGTTGACTGTTTATTTAATTTTATCTGAAATAAAGTAACTCACAGTTAGTTGTTTCCATAAATAAACAATAAATTGGTCAAAGTAATAAACTTATACGATATGATTTGATTATAATATCACATAAATCACGATAGTCACAGTAGCACTTATTTAGCACTGACAATTTATTTTCATTATTTGTGGAATGTAGGTAGGTCGGGAAATGCTTTAAATATTCTGTTCACACTTACAAGTTTAGAACTAAATATATAAAAATATTCTTGTTTATAAATTCAATGTTGTCCAAACATTTCAAGTGAATCCATTTTCTACTTTTCGAGTTTTGTCTAAAAAAACATGTGGAAGTTTTATATTTATACTGTATATAGATTTTAAAATGTTTAATTTGACTTATTCATTAAAACACACACGGTTCAATATGAATTAAAAAGTTTATTGGATTGAATATGATTAAAATTAAGTTATCCTTCACACGTTAATTTATGACATGGGTAGACTGATGCACAATGATAATGCGGATACTTTCAGCGAGCCTTACAACAATTTCTATTTAAAGGACAATTTAGCAGTTTGTTTAATTCAAAGATATTATTGTTCAAACTAATACTCTTATAAGTTACACCTAATGTTTACTCACAAATTTTCTAAATTCCTTATAATGATTAGTTGTCCCAAATATCAATGACTATCATGATACTTCAAGAACGTCAATGACCCAATAAATAATCTGAGGTTTATCTTAGCACAAGTGGCGCAGTGTTGTAACCCACATAATTGGGGGCAAAGTGTTGTGGAGATTGTAGGTGAAAGGTTCTATGCTTAGTCCTCTTAATCATGGCATCCACTCAATGGTTGCCATTGGTAGGGCACTTCTAGAGAAGTCTGGGATGTCCATATTAGGTGAAAGTCAGGGACTGGATGTTGTGTAATGAAGTGAGTTTTAGGCTTGTCAAATAGCTGAACATCTGACCAATGTGGAAGCTATGTGGTTTGGATTCCACGTAAAGCTGTAGGTCCCTTACTTGTCCTGGATATTAATAAATAGCTCTTTATAAGAAATAGTTGACCTAAATTACTAACAATGACTTCACTAATTCACCTACACTCGTCACACTCATTCACCTCTCATATTCACTCCTATCACTACAATTGGTGTCAGTAATGACTAATGAATATCTGGGAGGTTTTGGGACAATCTGTAGACACAGAGTAAACGCACTATATATAAGATGTTACTACATTTTATATGCCTGTAGAAAGTTTTGTTCATTACCAATCATTATCCATAGCCTTATATATTTCTTGTCATTTGTAATAGTTTCTTCCTATGGAAACTATTAATGACCTATCTCAATTGAACATCTAATTATATTACCAAGAAAAAGTAACAAAATTCAATCTTTATATCTTCCCTTATAATTTAAAGGAAAATAAAGTCTTGTGAGTTATTTTGTCAACAAAAAAATTTAAGTAATTACAGTTAAAACAAATAAAATATACCCTATTGCATTCGATAAAAAAATAGGATCAAGTTACCTAACCTGAAAAATTATCAGGTTGCTTTGAATAAAATGTTTATTAAGTTGCTTACAAGAGTTTTTTACTTTTATCTAAAAACAAAAAATTATATAATTTAATTTATTTAACCCAGCAGGTCTAGCAAGAGTCTTGGACCATAGAATCTCAGTAGACAAATTAATATGTGGTGTTATCAGCAGGATGTGACAATTGGCAAGGTAACAGACTGGTTTTAACAACCAAGCTCATTATTTTTCCTGTTAATCAGTTGTTTTACAATTCAAATCAATGTCACATAACACACATTTATTACTATATAAGAACAAAATGTAGAGCTACAAACGATAATCGATTTCGGTAAACCACGCTTACCATCCTCAGCCTAGAAGGACTCATAAAGGAATCCTTCCTATTAACCAAATAACCTGATTGGTGTCAACTAAATAACCAACTAGTTTCCAACTAATGTTTAATGTTGGTTTTTCTGCAGCTTGACTTATGTTGGTCTATTCTGTTCGGAATAAAGACTAATATAAGTTAATTCATAACTGCGACTAACTTAATAGTCTAAACTAAATAAAAGCCAGTTCTTACAATCAGAATCAGATTGAAAAAAAAAAACTGTTTCATGGTAATAATTTAGCAAAATGTACCTCTCGCAATGACAATATTTTTTAAAGCAAAATTAACTTTTAACTCGGAAGCAAAATTATAACTGCTGACTCAGTTAATAAAGAAAAATCACAAGAATAGTTCATAAAAGATTGCACTTGAATGCATAGTTGTTTTTTACTGTACTATGGTAGTTAATTGCTGAAATTTGTCTTGTTCGATTTATAATAGGAATAGAAGCTCATTATAGATAGGCCACTTAAAGCAACTGTGCAAGAGAGATGCACTGAGTGGTGGAAATGAGATAAGAGTACTACTTTCCCCAATGTGTCATTCCATTATAAACTGTCATGGCAACTAGGAAGAAGGTAGACTGCAGGCTGGTAGCACAATAACAAATCCCGGCTTTAACATCATTAGCTGCAGTTACTATTAATTGGTTTGATTAACAATAACAAAATCAAACCTAGAAATATTACATTAGTTATTACATAAGTAAGTCACGCCCGTGAAGTAAGGCAGCTCAGTGGTGGAACGATTTCCCTCTGCTACTGAAACCCCTATATGCACTATATATAATACGCAGGTAATTTTCTGTCCGGACCAATTATAGCATTGTTCTTTAGTTGGTGGACAAAGTGATGCACAGTCAGAGTGGAAAGATATTGTAAATGGAAACAGTGAAAACAACCGAAACATGTAACTGTTTAATTCTGTTGATTGAAGCATCAATCCGTATGTCCTCACTCTACTGCACTTCCCCTCTCGAACTGCCATGACTCTTGCTACAACTGCTGATAAATACATATATTTTAGTTTTATATAAAAAATTAGAACATAAAGAGGGTAAGGTGATTTGAAATGTAATAAAATACATTATGAATTTCCAATATTTTTTTTAATTTCCTTAAATTATGTACCCAACAACAATTATGATGCTGAATGACAGCTGGTTTCCCTCAGCATTATGGTGACAATCATGTTTAAATATAAAAGATTGGATCAGATGTAAGCAAGACTCTTTTCCTTGTATAAAGTATTTTTAAATATAGTATCAAAATGCAATAAATTTCTTGAAAAGAAATACTTATCATCGCATACAAATTGTACATTCCTGTCTAGGAAATAGTTGTAGGCCTAGTCTGTTGTACATCATGTTACGCACAGAACTCTTCAATTATAGTTTCTTCAATTAAAAAAAACTGTGTTTCATCAGTATCAATTTATTGCTATTCATTATTATTTTACTGTACTAAATTTTCAATATAGTTGATCAATTTTAGATTTCATATTTTTATTTTACTATATATTCCAAATAATTGTTTTTAAATTATTGTTGCCTATTATAGATAATTTAACTCTTAGTATTTGAGTATTTACAAACAATACAATTAAATGCGTGTTTTTTTAATAGAGCATAGTCGATAAAGTTATTTCTGCCAGTTTAAAGGAAATCAACTGAAAACAAATGCCTTATCACTATTTTGTATAATGTGTATGTTCCATATATTTGTGAATACTTATCAGTTTGCCTTAAATACTTTGCAATTTAGAACTTGATTTATCTCACTATTTTGTATTTGTTTCTATTTTGTTTTCAAGATCACTTACGAGTAAAAATGTTAAAAGCTTAACTTAATTCTGATGCTTAAAGGCATAGTCATATCAGCGTGATGAATGTGATGCTAAACCAGTGCCAAAGGGCAAGAACTGAGGCTGTTGAAGAAATGTACGCAACTAACTGTAACTTTGTTGTGTAACGTTTTTCTAAGACCATGAGACTGATGATCATGTAAAAAATTAAATATGTTGATAAATATAAATATAAAGGTATGACTTATATGTAGAATGGGCAGCCATATGAATAATGTGTATTAAAAAATAAATCACGAGCAATAATTTTGGTTCTATCATTTTTATGACCAGGTTTCTATATTTTTTTAAAACCATGTTTAATATGCAATTTCATTGAATGACTGATTCAAGATTTAATTCTAGATTTTCAATTCAAGGTGTACACTGGATTTGTGAGGTTGAACATACATATATATGTATCCTTCAACCCTTCAAATCACGCATATGCTTCATATCTAGGGTAATAAAGGTTTATAAATAATTAATTACTGATTGTATAATTCTTTGAACATAAAAATAAATAATGATGAAAGTAGTATGGTTAAGCGACACAAATGTTTTTGTCTCTGTGGAATTTTTATTCATAATTTATTTTCAGCTACCGGTAATTGTTATCATAACTAGGCTGTGACATAAAAAAGCAAATGTTCGTCTAGAGTCTGGCATTCTAATTGTTTTAGAAACAGTTGTAGGTGTAATTATGTTTTAAATTTTCAGAACAATAATTGCTTCTTTTCTTCGGGTATATGTATATAAAACACTATATGGTTATAAGATGTAAATGCCATAGATATATTCATAGCCTGAAATAATTATATTGATGTAAAGACAATTTTAATAATACATATATATATATTAGAGTTAAAGAAACCTCCTCGATGTATATTCTCCTATTTTCAAAGGATCAGCAAACACATAGCAATCTCTAGAACTTGAATAATTAATTGTATATTTACTTGATAGCACAAAGCGGTGTTGCAATGCAGGTTACATAAATAGATTATATTAAAAGGACAGTTTCAATTTAATTGTAGATTTATTTGAGAAATACCCAATTTAAGTGCTACTTATGGGCTGCAAAAATGCCTAGTGTCGCTTAGTAAGATGTAGGCATTCACATTACAGTCTCATCGTAGAACAATAAATGAAAATCAACTTTCCTCTCAAAACTACATGAGAGATCAATGTAAATAAGTAATTATGTAAAAATCTGTTTTGTCTCATTCTAACTAAAATCATAAAATAAAACTTTAAAAAGGGCAATTTCCTAAACCAAAAGAGAGGTCAGCATTTTAAATAATATTACAAAATATAATTTATTTGGATTTTTTAAATTCAAACCAGACAGAAGTTTGATCTTATTTTATATTTAGTATTCTAGAGATTGGGTTAAAAATTGTTGGCCAAAATTATTCACATAAACATTTTAAAAAGTGAAAGGATACTCATTGTCCTTACCTGATAGACATTTGATGTAGAATATTTTTATTTTTAGTAATTTTTGTCATATTTTAAGATGGCTGATTCCCAAACTGCCCAGCCATCGCTTGAAAGTTTGACAGTCCCAGACTGAATAGTAGTTTTACAAGGGCAAAACATGTTTGTCTATTTCGACTGTTCAGTTTGTGTTCATTATTATAATGAGTTATAGTGAACACTGTATGATTATTGAAGAGCCATTCTGTAGACCATAATTTGATATTATAAGTTTTTAATAAAATCATCAAGAATTCATTTAAATTTTCACATGTTTAACTTTGAAAAAAAATATAAATAGTTTTTTAATTAGCATAATACGTGTTGGTACATATACAGTACAAGTAAACGTCACACAACACAAATTTATGACAATATAAGCACAAAATGTACAAATATATTATAATACAAACACAAAATGCAGGAATATTATGGTGATGAATTTCGGTGAACCACGCTCACCTTCCTCAGACCAGAGGGATTCACAAAAGAATTCATAATTCAGGGATTCTTTTGTGAATCCCTCTGGTCTGAGGAAGGTGAGCGTGGTTCACCGAAATTCATCACCATAATATTCGTGCATTTTGTGTTTGTATTATAATATATTTGTACATTTTGTGCTTATATTGTAATAAATTTGTGTTGTGTGACGTTTACTTGTACTGTAAAAAATATAAAACTACTTTGTTTTTTACGGAAACCAACTTATGGTCCACTAGGGCGATCAAATCACACTTCAATTGTTATGATCCGATTATAAATACAGACTAAATTGTTGAAATAGACACCTACGTTTTTGGTGTTCATCTCAGAGGGTAACAGCCACCTTAAATTGGCTGATTGCCTACCACTTGTATTTAATTGTAATTCAGAACAACACATAACACATAAGTTAAACATATTTTTATTGGTAAACAAAGAAAATCCTAATTTGTTACCAATTAATTGATTTAAAAAAATTGTTATGGCGCAATATTTTAAGCAAAATGAGGTGATCGCCATTGCTAAAAGCAACCTAAATTCAAACAAACTGTTTATTTATTAGTTAATCAAGTGCCATACTAAATTAAATTTCCAGTATGAAAAGTACTGTTGCAATTTGTTAAAGTTAGCTTCCTTTGCTAGGCATACCTAATGCCTTTGGTTCAAAATCTGAAGTAAGAGTGTCAACACTTGGCTTGTTGAATAGATAAAACTGCTGGTCAAAGGCAATCAACATAAGAACATTGAAAAATAATTTTAAATACTTACTCCAAATTTTATAAGGGGTCTAAGGGATCATTGACCCTAATAAACATAACCTTAAACATTTGAGTCGGAGAATATAAACCCTGACGATGTAGTGGTGAATTTTATGTATAAATGGTACAGTTTTCAATTTGAAATTAGATTGAAATGATTATGTTATTGAAGGGAATAACTTAGTTAAAGCATGATCTGTACATCAAAGTACACAAACCTAGGATTAATAAAACTGAGAAAATAAAACTTCGCATCAATTTGAACTGTTGACAGGTTTGTCTAAAGATTAATAAATTATATATTACAGACTTCTGGAAATATAAACTAAGATTTAACAATAAAATAAATTATCATAATAAGATTAGAAAAATACTAAGACATATAATAAATATTCTTTATTCAATAAATTAACATGTCTGAGAAAAAATTTTAATTTCTTCTGTGCAATTAGAAGTAACTCACCACAAATTCAATAATAATGTTTCGGCAACTTTCTGTTCAAATATATATATTAAAAACTCTCTTAACTGAAGTCTCATACCATATACAATAAATATAATCATAAGTATCTTCGTACAAAATCTAACTGGATAAACATCGAGCATAAGTTGTTTAAACATTTTATCAAAAACAAAAATTCTGTATCCAATATTTATGTGTTGATCTGATTACAGCAAGGTTTATTTAGATGATAAAAATGTAACCGTACATTTACGAAATAACTAAACAGATTACTTCTGTACTGACAACATTGAAAAATGTTAACTTTTGTAATTTACTAAATGTTTTTTTTTTTTTTTTACTGTACAGTTTTGAAGGCACATTTTCAGCATCAACGAAATTCCAGTATTTTGTATTATTTAAGTAGGATATCATGTCTAGTCAACTATTTATGATATGAACCTATAAATAAATGAGTATATATAATATATATTAATACATAAGTTCGGCCTGATACCTCATATATCATAAATACATATTATGCAACTTTCAGTTTATCTGTTAGATAAATAGGGATAAATTGTTATTAATAAATAGATTAAAACTTGTTTTAGTGTGTTTATTTTTTGTGCTAATAAATAAAATGATGTTGACATTTTGTATGCAAGTGCTTTTGTTCCCCGAACACACTATTTTAAACTAAGTTATCTTTCCACAGAACATATTTAGTTTAAGCTATAAGAGCTTTGACCCAACATCCATAAAAAAGTCTGCACAAATTTACACACTAGAATGCATATTACGAGGATTTGTTGTGCTTTTCAAATGGTTAAAATTCAGTATTAAATAACTAGAATCTACATTTTCCAGTGACCACTGAGGATGCCACATCACAGTATGGGCGAAACGTCTGGTTATCTTGTAAATACTGTAGATAGTACTTTGATGCGGTTGTCGCCGGAAAATGTAGATTCTAGTTATGACACCGGCCGCCTAAGCTTAAGTTCAGTATTAAATCATAATGCTGCATTTGTTATATTCGAGATGCGGCACCAGATTTGAGAAAATCAATATATTATGTTCCTACGACATTTTCCTCTATCTTGCCTCCTTCACCATGAGGTAGAGCTAGATATTCAATTTGTGTATGTGTTTGACTCAAAACGATCAATTTATACACTCTGAAAGAAAACTTCTACGGTTTTCCTACAAAATACTCATACAACTAAGTCAACAAACAAAATTTTGCAGGAAAGTGAAAATTCTGTAGGATTACAGCAATCTTCATATCTCAGGGGATGTGTAAATACGGTGAGAAATCACTGATTCAGGCACAATTGTATTACTTTTGCACACTGTTAAAGTAGACTTGCAGATTTGTCTAGACTATAAAACTGTTTGCCTTGAAGAACAAACTGATTTCAGGTGAAAAACCTTTGCTAGCTCAGTGGTCAGCACTTCTGCTTCAAGTGCAGAGGGTCAGGGGTTCAAATTCCAGGAGGTCCGCTAAATATGTGCTTGATTGGTTTGGACTGTTGTTCCAAAACAACGTTTGTAGAATAAATTATAAATGCTACTGGATTTCTCTAGACTATAAAACGTTGTTATTTAGGTGAACACACTGACATAAATCATAAAACTTCAAAACTCATTTGAATGCATCAATAGCCTGATCGTAGCAATTGCAAAACCTGTGTAAAACCAGCCTTAACAAACTACTTCTTCATTGTTTCATCACTTTATTTAGAAATTGAAAGAATTCAGGAAGCTGAAATTAGAATAGAGGATCCCCTTATGGTCTATATGTGCAATAAGGCCATGGTTTAAAAAAATAACCATTCAAGAGGGTTTCGTTGTAAAATGTTTAAGGTAATTTCTAAAAACTCCGACATGATAGCACTTATTTACACCCTCCTAATGTACACTTAGAGGGGTTTCTAGACTCTAAAACTTTGCTGTCTAGGAGAACAGATGTAGATCGAGCTTTTATATTGATGTCATTGGTTAGAATGAAGCATGGGGGAAGGATAAGCAAGCGTAGAGAACCATCTCATTACAAAGCAGTCAGCTATTTGTTAGATAAATTCAGGTAATTTATTTTGCGATTTTAGGACATCGCATAACCTAATAATTTAGGTTATAACATATATGTGTTATCAAGTGAATGAGAAAGGAGCCAGTAGCCTTAAAATATTTTTAAACTAGAAACGGTATTTTTGGAGTATTATTACACCCACAATAATGAGAACACATGAAAAACAAAAAATGTTTACATTCTTTTGTTAGAAATAAAGTTCTCAGATATTTTTTTAAAAACTTAAAGGAGGTCTTATTTTACAAGGTGAAGAATTTGGGGAAGAAGTGATCAAACTTAGCCTGCGGATAAATAGCTTAAAGATGACTTCCAAATCTCCACCAGTGTAGAGGACTGCATGCAAGGACGGGATCTATCATTATTCACTCCTCCACGGAACAGCCATGCTCGTATTGCTTGGCAACTTTATCTAACGATAACCTCCCAACCCTTCAGTCTAAGCAATATCCTTTCAATTAAATATCAAGGATCCAAGTACTGTGTCCCATTAAAGTGTCTTGTAAATGTGTTAGGAGAGTTCACAACTGTTGTCTTGTGGGAAAATGGAATGATTTAATTAAGCTGTGTCTCATAAGTTGGTTGCAGGACTTATTAAGTCGTGGAGTCCTTAAATGGAGTGGCTGAAAGTCTTCATTCAAACTGTAGGTGTAAAGGGTGGCAGGTTTTTTAAAACAGATCATACAATCATACATCATGATATGAAATTATTTTAATTAATAGACATGCAAATGAAAGGAAAAGTTCCATACAGGAAATGTAATAAGAATAGGAAGTATAGAGAAGATGCAGACTGGTCATTGGTGAAACCACTAAAACTGTGATATAAATAAGCCTAGAAAAGTGAAAGGATAATAAACACCATAAAGTGTGGCTGTTCTATCGATGGGTGACAGTCTGAGCGATCCCGCCTATGCATGCAGCCTCACTGCTTGGTCACTGGTGGTGGTTTGGAAGTCACCCTTAAGCTGATGGCTCCTAGTTTAGGTGTTAGAGAGGGTTTATTATCCCTAAATTTGCCTAGTAAAATACTGTAAGACATCCTTTAACTTAACTTTTTCTCAAGGGAAAGCACTTTTTAAAATAAGTATATCACTTTCATTTCATATAATAGGGAACATAATTGAGTGGTATTCAATAAATAATATAAACTTTATTTTCAGCGATAAATTGAGTACACAGAGTTAAAATAGAATATAATACTATAAGTTTGATTATTTAGGAAATTAATAACAATCAGTGAATTACTTGTGAACCGTACAATCAATTTTTGTTCAACTGAAAGTTTACTGTAAAGAGAAGAGCAGAGTTAGTTTCTATCATTACAACTCCTTGACAGGTGTTGTCATAAGTATTAGACGTACTTATTAGGCCTCCAAATTCCATCTTGGTACTGTTGAGGTTCCATTTGAGGCCAGAAGTAGTTACGACACAAGGAGCTCCCAGGGGTATCAGCCCACAGGTGGCTTGGGTCTCAACCAGTAGTTGTGGTATAGATATTTTGTGACAACCAGACTTAAGCAGCCATGTTATACTATCGGAGGACAGCAAGAATAAAGGTCTTGAAGCAAGCACCTCAGTATACAAGACAGCAAAGTTAGACATTATGTGATCTAGACGACCAGAGTTTTCAACAACAGCAATTATACAACTGTTGTTGTCTTTGGAATGTTTTATTGTTTCTTCCACTGCTTTTTCAAAGTCAGTTTTGTCTTGATCAGGAGTGCTCACTACAGTGACACCATTATCCTTACAATATTGGAGAGTCTCGCAGCGAATTGAATCAAAATCACCAGACACTAAATCGGGATGAATTTTATTTAATTTTGACTTTTCTCTCATCGCTGAAACAAAGTCATACCATCTGTCAGTTCCTCCGTCAGCCGTCACGTGAAAACAAGCACCATTCCAAAGATTTGATATAAAATGTTCAGGTAAGCCTATAGGGCGGTTTAAAATCATAACAGTATACAACCCAATATTCACAAATTGTTGGTTTACTAAATTGTCCACGATTTCCCATGTAGAAGCAGTCATGTCACCTTTAATTTCGTTACACTGTTGATCCGTATTTGTAGAAGGATCAGAGATGTTCCTGATGATCTGGACGTAGTTTTTCAGAAAGGGATTCCCAACTATACTCTTATCAATCTGGTAGATAGTCAATCCTTTAAATCAATTAATTGTTTTCACTATGGTGTCCTTCTACAAACATTACCAGGCTGATTTTTCAAGATCAGTTGCTCCTAATGAACAAAATTAAATCAATAATTACAAAAAAGAGCCATACAATTTTGTTAAAAAACACAACACTGGTATCATAAAATGAAGCTGATATGATCTTATGATTCACTATTATTGTACATAGTCCATGCAGGATTTGTAATATGATTCGAGTTTTGGACATTTTGAGAGGGCAGATAGATTTTCGCAGAAATCTGTCCAGAATGACTCAAGGAATAATGTTGTTTTCCCACCATACATAAAAGTTTATCTTAAGGCGTAAAAAATCAAAATGTGACATTTTCCTAGTAAAAACCCTATTTGTTATTCATTTCTCGTCTATAATACTCATAGAAGAAAACTCACAGGATGAAAAAGTATTATAATGAAATTTTACATAAAATAGGATTAGCCAGAAATAATTATTTGTGTTGTCATTTCTTAATTAATAACAAAAATTGGAAAAACTTAGTTTTCTTGATTTTTTTACCCTTCTGTTTATACGAATGAATTTCATACTGAAGGGAACAAATGTATTAATAAGTAAAAACAACACTTAACAAATTTGAAGCAAATGGACTGATTACTTTTTGCTAAATAATTTCTTAAATTAATTATTTGCAAAAATACATTGTTTTAATTTCTGTAACCATCATGCAAATTAAATGATGATTTTTTTTAAATGTATACTAGAGCACTTAAGCTTTTAGATTGGATCAGAATTTTCAAATTCAGTTAATTTGGCAAGCCTAGAGATTTTTTTAAAAATTTAGTTTATTTTTCTTATAAACAATTTAGAGACTTTTATAACAAATTTTTGAAATTTGAAGGATGAAAGTACTTCAAAAGGCACTTATTTTGAAACCAACAACTTGAAATTTGGTAGCTTAGCTTCTGAGAAAATACAGTCAAAATTGACCACTATTTAAATATAATTAATTCACTTATTTTAGCACTAATTTTAGGGTACACAGGGTGTTTAAAAAGTCCCACACCAGCTTAATAATTCCTGGATGATTATAGATGTTTAAAGGAACTACAATTTTTCTGTCATTACAGGGGGATGGACCGCAAAGAGATAAGAGAAAATATTTAACGAGCATAGGTCTAGATCAAATTAAAAATTAAAATTCTTAGAAGTATTACAACATAAACCCAAAAGACCGACCTCTAAAGGTTCATAACTAAAAAATGTAAGCTGGCAGTTTTAAAAAGTTACAATATGTGTCCTGTTATTGACGGTTTAATATTATTTTCTTGGTTCAAGTTAATCTTTGTAATGCCTATTAGACTTAAGCAATAGTTTTTTAGGGTAGTTAGTGACTCTTCACATCCAATGAAGGAAGGCCCACTAGGAGTTTGACAACAATATTTAACGTAAGCATAAGTCAAGATGTACATTACTTTAAAGGGGTTTTATTACACAGATGAATACCGCAAACATCACTTAAAAAGGTTGATCCAGTACAAAATGGTAATGTTAAAAAATGTTAATTGAAAAAGTTATGTTTTCTTAACAAATATTTGTAGAGTAAATGTTTGAGTTCATAACTAACTCGATAATGTACATTTGTATAACACGCTTAATAAGACATAGCGGCATTTTTCTTCAACTTATTAGTGTACTTAAATGTTGACCACTGATAAAGTGTCAAGAGTGGACCTTTGAATTTTGATTTAGGGGTTTATATTCTTCTTCTAATTACCTTTAATTTGATGTACTACTCGACCCATGCTTGTTTAAGATTTTCTTCCAACTCCTTGCAGAACACCCACCGGCCTTTAAGTAAATGTTAGTTACTTTAAAAATAGATTATAAATCTATAGGTGCAGTAATAATGTGCCAAGTTTTACTGCTTTATCTGTAATCGTTCAGAAATTATTAAGACGGTGTGGGACTTTACAAACACCCTCTATATAGGACTATTATGCATGTCACATCTAGGTGTTAAACGATAATAAAGCACAATAAATTAAATACAATTAAAAACAGGATCTAAACTTTAGAAGTGCTACAAATTAGAACTAAAAATAATAGTACAAATATTTAAATACTATTTTTCCTTAAAAAACATATTTGTTTATTTGTTGTTAGTTTTTTTTTTTTTTTTTCAATATTAGTTTTTGTGGAAGGCTTATTTCCCTCGCACATTATCACTTGTTTGAAGGGTAGGTGGCTAGGCCGTCAACTCTTTGAGTGAAGGACAGGTGAGTGGGTCATCAAGCTTGTGTGTGAAGGTCTGGTGGGTAGGCAGTCAAACCTTTATGTGAAGCGCAGATGGATAGGCTGTTAAGCCTGTGTGTGTGAGGGCAGATGGTTGGGCCGTGAAGCCTTTGTGTGAAAGGCGGGTGGGTGGGCCATCAACAGTCTGTGTGAGGGGCAAGTGGGTGTGCCGTGAAGCCTCAGTGTGAAAGGTAGGTGGATGTACTGAAAAGCCTCTGTGTCGGTCCAGAACCGACATGTCGGGTGGCATACTGCCTTGCATGTAGAGACATACACCAGTAGGTGGGAATAGAGCACCATAAGCACGAGGAAAGAATAACGGGAAATGTTCAGTCCAAGAGAATGATGCAGGCATCTTCCGCTGCAACGGCATCAGATGCTCTGGATCTGGGTAGAAGGGATTTGCAAAGAGTGATTGGATTTCTTACTGGCCACTAGCAATTTAGATGTCATTTGCACAGGATGGGAATCCTGGTTCCGAATCTCTTATGCATGAAATGAGGTGAGAAGAAAGAAAATGCTCAAATTGTCATATTCGACTGCTCGGCACTATGGGCCAGAAGGAAAGAAACCCTTGGTGTTGTACGGGAAACAGACCAAGGAGACTGACAGGTACGCATTGTCAAGAAGCTCTCACGGTTCAGTAAGGACCTGGGATTTGATGGAGAGTGAGCTTCTCGGAATGAGAGTGCACAATAAGCTCAGTAGCTGCGCGGGAATTCCAGGTGCAATTTGCAGAAGCCAGGCCTAGATAAAAAAAATATATAAAAAAGCTTGTGTTTGAAGACCTGGTGGGTGTTCTGTCAAGCCTATGTGTGAAGGTATGTGGGTGGGCCGTCCAGTCTCTGTGTGAAGGGCGGGTGAGTGTCCCGTCAAGCCTCTCTGTTAAGGGTAGGTGGGCTGTCAAGCCTCTGTGTGAAGAGCAGGTGGGTGTCCTGTCAAGCCTGTGTGAAGGGTAGGTGGTTGGGCCGTCAGCTTTTGTGTGAAGAGCAGGTGGGTGTGCTGTCAAGCCTCGGTGAGAAAGATTTCCCTCCACTGCTAAACCTCCTACATGCGCTAAATATAACACGAAGGCCCCGCTTACTGTCCGGCCCAATTATATTATTTTTTTAGTTCATAATACATGCATGCTAACACCATTCAGAGCCACAAATTCAAAGACATCATATTTAAACTGTATATACTTCAGGTGAGAAACCAAAACTCACCTGGTTCTGCTTTATTTTGTCATTCACTTGCTTTGTCCACATTTGTTTTTAGTTTGTTTGCTTGTGTACACAAAACATTGTTAACATATTTCAATCTTGAGGCTTATCCTTGAAGAAATTAAATCACTATGGAAAGTACTAACAGGTGATAAAAATAATTAAAAACTATAACATGTTAAAAATGTTATATTTACATAAATGGAATACTATATTTTAATGGGCTTATCCATGTTCTATTAACAACACAAATCTAATCAGTAAAGACATAATAATCTTGTACTTTCAAAATAATGATCAGTAATTAGCTTATTTTATAGGCCTGGTGAAGTTCTTATCAGTTTTCAGTTTAATGATAGTGTATCCAATGTAGAGTCATTGTACAGCACCAAGTAACTGTAACTATTAGTTCTTGTCAAATATGAATTGTCAATTTGTTTAGTACGCAATACTCAAATAAAATTGTCCATAACATACCTTGCCAACATCACAATCAAGAATCAACTGTTATAGTATGACATTTAAGTGTTAAGTTTTATTTCAATTTAAATTTCAAAGGCTCAACCTGAGATTTGCTAAAAGTGATTCTCATCTGGGATTATCTCAATCTTCTGGGTGTAAATTATTTCATGAACAAAGGTAAGTCTATATGGAATGCTTATCACTTCATGTTATGTTTGGAAGTGATAACATTCAATAATGTTATATGAACACAGTTTGGTAAATTGATGACTATTCGAGTCGAGTATCACTTATCCAAAATAACAACCCGTGATGACGTTGGATAAGTAAAAATGTCGGATAATATGGAATGACAATAAAATCTCTATAAAGGGTACAATTAAATGGATTGTTTTAAGGACTTACCCAACAGTACTGTAGAAACAATAAGTTTTTAAAAGTTTGTATAGCAAAAACAATTAAATTTACTGTGAAAATGTTTTTAAAACAAACAAACCTAATACATCTCTGTATTAAAATTACTTTTAATGTGTTAAATACTTTAAAGTAATAAAACTTTATAGAACAACTTTAACAAAGAAATAATATGTTTGGCCGGTCAAAACTACTGAATAATAGAGCTTGAGTTACGCAATCACTATCCCCCCTCCTCTAAAAGTGCTGTCTGTCCTAAAAATAGTATTATTTTTAAGTATGCATTGACAAAAGTGATGTGCAGTCTTCTCACACTTTACATCACTCAACATAAAGTCAAGTAAGCAACAAACACGCACTCTGGTTTGGAAAAAATCTCACTAGGTACATATAGTTTTCGCCATTATGGAATAATAATATACCATATTTTTTCAGACAATTTTTGTTATTATATTATTTTTGGGATAAATATGTCAGTTAAAACAGAATGTTGCATTCGACAACGAGGCTCTACTATATGTATTTATGATCCTGTATTGGTACATGACGCCTAATTTATTTAACTTGTCGTTTATTTTGGAGTTGTAACTTGTTTACCATGTTGGGTTATCATGTTTCAATTGTTAGCTTTGCTCTAAAAATACTGGGTTTTAGGGGTTTTATTACTTGATTTGTATGGAAACGTATCACACATTGTTTGGTAAAGTACAGTTTTGAATTTAAATAAGTAGTTTTAGTCTTTTTAGTAGCATTTAATTAATAAATAATGAATCAACAAGTTAATTACATTTCTTCTACTAAAACCACATAAATTTGTTGATGAATGATGATTGTAACTGCTGCTTACAAACTTCAAAAATAGGACTGGATGTTTAAGATACAGAACTAATATGATTTTTTTCACTCTTTGTCATATTTAAAAAGACAGATAACTAATTGTCTGATAAAGAACAGACATTGAAACAGAAAAAGTGAGGTGTTTTGTGCTCAAGCGTTTCCTATCTGAAACTACTTAAAGCTTCTGTGAGTGAAGTTTACACAATGCTTGTCACTAATTGAACTGACCTTGAATCATGATACCTGGCACTAACTGATAGCATATGTTTGTTTCCATCTTAATACCAACAGTAATTTTTATTTAAACTTTTGTCGTTCTTTACTTGTTTAATTCTGGATTAATGAAGAATATTTTACAGAGTAAAATTTGATTTTCGAAGTGAGTTCATAATATTTTACTTACTTTGATTATTAATCTAAACAATGACTCAGAAAAAATATAACACAAACTTAGTTAATTTACATTCGAGAGGGAAAATATCAAGTCCTGTTATACTTGATAAAAAAAATCAAACAATACATTATGGTTAGTATAAATATGTGTACTTCTAGTTTTTTTTTTTTTTTCAAGCCCGAAACCTAATTTTAAAAATATGTGTGTGTCACAAGATAATTCATATATTTTGGAACAAAGTAGTATATTAAAATATAAATGATAAAAAATTAAATATATTGCCTCAACTCTTGGTTGTCTTGATGTTGTAATATCTTACTTTGGTCTCATGGTTAAATAATTTAAATACAGTAATTAGTAACAGTACCTCAATTTATCTACTGGTCCTAATATTACTAATGCAATAAAAAACCTAAAAAATTTGGAATATTATTCAAATCTCCTTGAGCTACGCAGCAAAAATGTTATTATTACACTGGTTAATAACTGCATGAGCTAGAGCAGGTGTTCCCAACATTATAGCAACTATGTACCTCCTGAAAGTTCTGAGGAATTTGTACCACCAAAAATTATGGGTCTGGAATACCACCTAGGTGGTGTAGAGGATCCAGGAGTATCCCCAGGAAAAATTTTGAAAAAAATGGTTAAAAATTGTAAGATTTGCGGCCCTCTGAGAGGTTATTTTGTTTATCCTGCTTATATGCAACACTGATAAAAATGTCAGTAAATCTATTTAAATTACATATATAGCCTACTGTCGGTGCAGAAATTATGTGTGCCCAAGTTTGAAGGTTGTTTACTATGAAACTAAGAGGCCTATAGAAAATCTAATCACATAGTTTTCCTTATACACTTAATTGTACGTTACGTCAAATGCATTTTAAAATTTCATTGTAACTCTTAATAATTTTAGTCCTAGGTCGATCAAAAAACATACCGGAATTTTAACTAGTTTTTACTGTTCATCACCTTAATACTGTTATTACTAAAATACACGATAAGAACTTTTTCTTGAAAATTTAAAATTCTGAAATTAATAAAACTTAAAGAAAACATTCCTGTCAACCATGACATGTAAATGTGATGGATTAATATCGCATTTAAGTATACACTAAGGAATAAAAATTAAGTACATAATGTTTTTCATTAACTAGTATTAGAATATCTACCTGAAGTTAAAAGCTGAAATATTGTATAAATATTGAGCATGGGGGTGGGATAATCTTGAAACAGCAAATTTGTTAATATTATTCCTTAGTTAGCATTTTTATTACTGTCTTTGCCTAACAAAATCCAATTTAACAAAGTTCCTGTGAATCACACGGTTTATAACCCTTTGACCGCCAAGGGCCGATGAGATTGGCTTTGTAGTTAGTATCCAAAACCGCCAGAGGCCAACTACATTGGCTCACCACTTCGTAGCCAGAACTGCCACGAGCCGATCTAATCGGCTTTTAGTAATTTTGTCACATTATTGTTATTTATAGAAATAAATGGCATATCTCATAGAAGGGGAATAGACCCTCTTTAAGACATTAGCCTATTTATTTAATTTAGTAAATTAACATACGATAACAAAAATTATTGACATTGATGTAGATGTCTCTTGGAGTATAAGCTGGTTTGTGCAAAATATAAAAACATAGTTAATATATTGTATATAGTGTAAATAAAAATATGTTGAATAAACTTTTAATTACTCATTTAAAACTTTAAATGTTTCAGTTAATTTTTGTGGTGAAAATTATCTTTCCTCACATACTCCTGGGAATCTTTGAATTGTTAGTTTAACAATTATTTGTATTTTGAGATAAGTAACATAATTATGTGTGATGTTGTTATTAATTTGTGTTAAATTACCTTTCTTTATTACATTTCAGACACTTCTGGAATAATACATTACAATATGTCGAAAAATAATGCAAGTAGGCTACATAGGTAAGCATTATATCGATTTTTGCATAGTATACAAACTTCCTCAAAATTAAAAAAAATCAATATTTATATGAATATTTATAGCTCAAATTCACAGGAAACATTCCTCATTAGTTGTTCTATAACAAAAAGCAAGAGTTTTATCTTTATTTTTAAGTATTATTAATGTCATTTTATTTTTAAAATAAAAATTTATAAAATTTTAATTTAATTTTGTTAGTTATTTTTTATTTTCAACTCTAAATTAAACTAAAAACATAAAATGGTCTTCATATACCTGTAGAGAATATCTTTACAAAAATAATGACACCTAAAACATAATTATATCTTTAAATTAGCGAAACAACAAATATTTATTTGTACTTATGCAAAATCGGTTAAAAATGGCTTGGGGGTTTTGAGTAACACACTGCCGATTCAGCTCGGCACCTGGCGGTAGCACTAGCGTCACTGGGCCTGGTGGTTCTGGGACACAACGTAAGTAATTCCTCGGCAGTCAAAGGGTTAATGTTCACCTTGTAACTTATTATTTTTCAATTACTAATAGTCGTGAAAGATTATTACCGAAGTTCCTATTTGTAAATCCTGCATATGAGCATGAGAAATACCATATAACTTTCTACAAATAAACTTTGAAAATGATTCTCAAATACTAACATACAGGCCTACCTATGTGATTCTAAAAAAATGACAGAACAATAATGATTGTTCAATGTTTATTTATTATCTTCTAAATAATGTAAAATTACATTTGTTGTATTGAAGTGAGTTTTGACTAAGCTAACAACTTCTTCCTCTATCCAATCAACTTCTTCTGGAGGACAATAGTCATCTTCACTTGACCTAGAAATAGTTACAATTGTTGGTGCACTGGGTAGAAGTTTTAAAAATTCAGAAAAGCTATTTGAAAGCATACAAGTTATTTCTTCCCTGCTTGAAACATGCTCTGGTAAGTCTGTATCATCACATGTACAACCAGCTTCATGAATCATCTCCCAATCAACCTCATTATAAAAACTTAGAACTTTATTTCCTAATTCTTCAATGGTTGAAACTGGAATTAAACTCCCTTCAAATCCTTTTAAGCTTCCATTTCTTCCAAAATATGACCAAGCTAATTCCTAACTGTTCCAATTTCATTTTTCTATCAGCTACAAACTCTTCAACATTCTTCAAGTTACTTTTGTCTGGAGTAGAAAATGAATAGATGGATTTCAAATGATCATAAAGACAAGCATTTTTATAAAGTCCTTTGAAAGGATTACGAGTGCTAAAATAATCTAAATCAATGTCCAAAATAAACGAATCACCATTCTTAACATACCTATCGAACAGTTTTGCGGAATATTTCAGGTCGCTTTTGGAAGTTAAAACATTTCCTAATGTCAAAACTTCAAACTCGATTTCTTTAATATCCTTTAACAGATCTTTAGTACAATACAGACCGTCACTAAGAAAATAGTTGTCCAAACTCGTAACACGTATTTCATCACTATTCTGTTCTCGGCCAATACTGAAATTGTGGTTTCCATTTTCTATTTGATTAGCCCATGGAGGTTTAACCCATAATATTTTACTTATATGACCAGCAAAAGCAGCAGGCAAAATCCAATTTTCTATACTAAGAGAATCAAAGAGCTTATATTTATCAAACACTGTATCTGCTTTCATATTTCGTGGAATTAACATATCAGGATGAGAATCAAAATGAATAATTGTGTTGTCAACAAATGGTAAATGTTTAGAGCCAATGCTTCTATAAATGAATGGTAATACATCATTGTGATCCTCAACAATAAAAATAGGAATCTCTTTATATCGTTTTAATAGAGAAACATTATTAATACCTTCATGGTGTCTTTTATTCATAATGAAAAATCCAGAATCGTAATTCAAATCACAAAGAATAATCAGGAATTACCAACCTATAATGTAATGAGGTTAGGTTAGGAGTTAGTTCAGTCAGTAATTAATTTCAAAACATTAGATTACATTTTTTAGGCTACATCTGTTACCTATGTTATTAACTTCTGCTTCTGTCTGATGGTCGATGGCACGGTAACTGAAAGAATAATATTATTCTAGTTACCGTTGTCGATGGTGTTTATAATAGGGGGCGTTGGCTCAGCTACGCTCATTTGTCCGCTAAAACTTTTATTGCATTGCTGTTTATAGTATAAACTTTTATTATAGAGGAGACTAAATGGTTCAATCTTCTCAAATAATATTGATATTTACAGCAACACGTAATAACCCTTTCTGCTACAAATTGGGTGTGCGTCGGACCACACGGTGGAAGTTATACTTCTTTGGCCATTCTCATACACCCACTCACGCACACAAACAGACAGGATATATAAATGAAATATAAGACATTTTTCAATATTATTCAATATATTTATCTTCAATATATTATACGTCACTTCATTATTATATTATACACCTATATCATCATTATCAGTAATTTCTTCGATTAAATTTCTTCGATTAACAATCGATTAATCGATAGTTCTTAAAAATTTGTTCTTACTTTTCAGCGTGACGCGGTTTCTCGACCAACATCCCATCCCAAAGTGTCTAACGGGCGCAAAGAAGTATAACTTCAAAATGTTTTCCCACGCACTCTTATAAGAAAATCTCAAATAAGTCAACAAGTCATTTATTTAGTTAAAGTGACAATACAACATTGCGTTAACAATGACTAAGAACAATAGTCAATATTTATAGTTCTTAGTATTTATAAGTCATACTTACTTACATATGAGACGCCGACACAACGTTACATAGAAGCCAACAATACAATAAATTATTATAAGAATGCCTATATCGGGTACTTGCTTTATTTAAACACTGGTTTAGGGTTAATTTACTTGAGAACAAGTGTGGAAAGGCTTGTATAAGCTTAAAAGCAATTAATTATTAATGTTGCAAGTGAATGTTGAATGATCCAAACTCACCCCCACCTCAACACTAACCCTGGGTGCGTTTCTGGTGTGAAAAATATTTGAAACACATTTAAAATGGCATTGATACTGTGATAAACTTAATAACTTATTTTTAAAGTTTCCATTGCATTATTTTTAAACTATGAACAAAGATAGTGAACAAATCGATCCCGTTCGAAAGGTGTAATTAATATTTTGCGTCCGTGTAGGTGTATGCATGCAAAACAGTAACAACAGATATCGTTGAAGTTAATTGTAATCTTTAGCTCATGTTAGAATACTAACGATCTAATTTCATTTATCCATTTTAAATTAATCCACCACAGACAATTATTTATATTTAAAAACTATTCAGTATTTTATATTTATAATACTATCTTTTTGTATTATATATATAATACAAAAAGATTATATATATAATACATGACACCTCGTTTTTTTTTCAACGCAACTCCTCTCTTATTTCTTGACCAATTTAAACTGTTGAGGCGTCAAACAATTTGCATCTGTTCGTAGTTCCTTCAAAATGTTCACCCTGAGGGCTATGGGAAGCCCTCAAAGTACGTTTTTGGGCCATAAGAATAACATAAGAGAGGTTTAAGTAAATCGAAAAGTAACGACTGTTCAAATTTAAACAACAATTTCCAAAACGTTTAAACAGCGTTTGTAATATTGAGGACGTTCGTAATGTTAAAGCAGGAAAGGTTGTAAGCATGATTTATTTCATTCGTAATAATCCAAAGGACTCTGCTGTACTATACACGAATGTTTCATTGGTAACCTAATGCAGTTATTTTATTTATCTAATTAATATTCGTCTGTTAAATAAATACAATGAAATGAACACGTTTGAAATAGGCTAAGTATTTAAAGTATTATGGGTGTTTATAGTAATAAATAGGTAGCAATGCAAGTAGTGTGAGTGAGATACTGTAAATTAAATTAAAAATTGTGATTTTACGTTACGCTGGCCGAGGTGTAACGAGCGCAGTTAGTGATGGGGTTGATACGCAAAGCGAGAAGGGGTGTCCTCTAATAGTGTAAGACTGACGTGGGCAGTGTAACTACTGGAAATATAAATGGGGATCGATACTTGAAGAGTCATAAGATTGCGACTCTGCCTGCGCAAGAGCCATGAGGATTGGAAAGAAATGTACTTAGAAATAGATATTGACGACAAATATGCAATTTTCCAAAACAATTTAAGATACATTTTTGAAATATTTTTACCTAAAAAAAAAAAAGATTGAACTAAAACAAACAAACAACATAACAAATAAAATTATTGAGCCCTGAAATCCAAAACTTTAGGCAACTAGCACAAGAAATTCACATTAGCATTAAAGACATCTATTATACTCACTTCATGAGGCAATATTACTTTAAGGCAAACATACCCACAAAAACCTCATAAGAGATAGAAAATGCACATGAGAATAGACGAGGACAATATGGCAAGGTATTAATGATAACAAATCAGGAAAATCACAAACATATAAACTGATTGGAATAGTAAATGATGACGGTAAAGTAATTAAGAAACCAATATTAATGGCAAACACACTAAATGGTTATTTTGTTAAGGTAGGGGGAAAAAAAAGAAGTTGGGTCAAGGCCTAAAGCTGTGGGTGGTGATGTAGCTGATCTTTTCACCCAGTAACAGAAAAAGAAGCTGAACTTATTGCAAAAGGGCTGACGAGCAAACAGTGAGCGGCATCAGATGGCATATCCTCTATATTTCTTATAGAAACGATTGACTTGCTATATGTGCCTTATTATATAACAACACGAGCCATTGTCTGGCATGTTGATTATTTATATTTTTTCTGCTACGTGTTGATTGCCACAAAAACTTGATGATTACCACATGATCAATTCATCTTTTCAGCAGGGAAAATTCCCGACAGCCCTAAAACTAGCTATTATTAAACCTATAAAAAAGAATAAAGGTAAAAATTCATGTAATAACTTTAGGCCGATTTCCATTCTATCAACAATATCAAAGGTGTTTGAAAAAGTAGTCCTCACCAGACTCTGTGACTTCCTGGAAAAGAACAACGTTCTTTTTTAAAATCAGCATGGTTTTGTAAAAAACAAAACAACAGTAAATGCCATGTTCACTCTTATATCTAACATTACTATATGTCTTGACTCAAAACTGTTTAACTTGGGAGTTTTCTTCGATTTGAGCAGGGCGTTCGATTACGCAAACCATGACTTATTGCTGAAGAAATGATCTATGTATGGAATTAGTGGCTTGGCCCAAGAGTGGTTCAGTTCCTACCTAAAAAATCGTAAGCAATACGTGAAAATAACTGCTACGGATAATTATGTTTATATATCATTCAGAGAAAAAAGACTGCCACAGGGATCCATCCTCGGCCCCGTTCTGTTTTTGTTGTTTATTAATGATGTCTCTTTGCGGACGACACATCATTATCTGTATCTGGCTCTAGTATAGAGGACCTGGAGGTACGTGGATTCATTTAGGCCAATAATTTGCTTCAATGGTTTGACGAAAACTTACTTTCACTTAATGCAGACAAAACCAAAATTCTTGATTTTCACATAAGTATAAAAGTAGCACAAAATAACATCGGAATGAATATTTTTCTGGGTAAAAATCAGATAGGAGCTGCTCAATGAGTAACATTTCTAGGTCTTCATCTGGATGCTGCACTTAATTTTCATTCTCATGTTGAAGTCATTTGCGGTCTGGTTAGCTCATGAATTTTCCTCCTGCGACGCCTATCTAGGTTTGCCGGAGCGGAGGTAATGCTTTCTGCCTGCTACGGTGTAGTTTAATCTCATTTAAACTATGCCGTATCGATTTGAGGAGCCGAAAACTAAAGGAACTTGTTCCTTTTCCAGAAACGCTTGTGAGGGCAATCTTTTGTCTCCAAAGACGACAATCCTGCTGGGAAATATTTCGTGTCAATAACCTATTGACATTTCCCTCGATGAATACATATTATCTTGCTTAATATTTGTCGAGGAGAACCTTTTATCATTTTCTAGCTCAATTTCATCTCTCCATAACCCCTTTCTCAGAAACAGTACAGATTTGAAAGTTCCTCACCACCACACGTCTTTTTTTAAAATCATTTTAATAACGGAATTAGATTTTTCAACACGTTACCTCTTGAACTCAAGTTGGAGTCAAACCTTTCAAAATTCAAAAATAAGTTTAGAGCCTTACTTGTAGATAGATCTTACTACAGCGTTCATTAATTTCTTGCTGGTAGATCAATGTAAATAACTCAGCACATGTTGTACACCTTAGATTTATATTTTTTAGTTTTAAAATTTAAATAGTATGAAATAGCATACATTTCATTTATGTAACCATAGCAGTTAGATTATTTTTGGTTTGTAAGACATATAAATATTGACTTAGTTAATGCAATGTTGTATTGTCACTTTATCTAAATAAATGATTTATTGACTTGTTTATTGCAGGGAGTTTATCCAAATAATGGACTACTTACAATAATTTACAATAATTGATGAGTAGTTACAAGTTCCCGCTGTGCTCTTTTACCGAGGGATTTGCTAGCATAAATAGAATAAGTGAGGCAGACATTAAATGATTTGATTGATTGGATTTAGATTTTAACCGGAGATCAGTTTATATTTTTATTAATTTAACATGACTTTTGGACCTTTTTCTTAATATAGATTACAGCGTTCATACTATTATAAAATTAATAAATTATATTTGACAACAAGCTGTAAGTTTTATGTATAATTTAAAATAATTAAACGCAGGCCAATAGAAAAATATGGTAATACATTGACCACTCCTAAAATAAAACATTGTCAATTGTGACTAAAACAAAATTATCCTAGGGGAGAAACTTACATTGAATGATGAATAACTAACATATTCATAACAAAATTATCTCTACTCAGGAATGATAATCGGAATTGGTGATATTGTTTGATTTTCTTACACTAAGCACTTACTGAGTGTCATGTACTCTTTGCCATACTTCTCATATTTATAGCAGACGACAGCATTTTGAAATAATTGATATGAGATCTTACGTTTGTCTGTGTCTGACCAGCTAAGATATTTAACCTAGTCTGAAATCTAATCATTAATTTAAAGCTAAACGAAGCCAGCCTTCTTGTTCAGGGCCTAACCCTGTCATTATCCTTGTACAGTTGATTAATTTAACGAGGTCAAGGCTACTTTATGCAATAAAATAGTACTTTAGTTTCCTGTAAACTCAACATAAACTCGTGCTGAATGGACCTTGCTCAACATTCATTAAGCCTAATTGTTTTTTATTGATGATCAAACAAAGTAAGGAACATTTTTATTAATTTTATTTACAACGCTGCAAATATAAGTGAATTGAACACAATACTTGGTGTATGTTAATAATTTTTTTGATAGGTCAATGCTAATAAAATTGATTTGTTTTCATTTTCAGGTTTAAGTAAAGCTCATACTTTCTGTACCAAGACTCTTACCCAGAAGATGGCATTAAAAGACTTGTCGTGTTTAACAGGACAAGAATACAAAGGATTCCTTGATTCTTTTGATACAGTCCTAACTGACTGCGATGGTATGTCATATTTAGCTACCAATTATTACTGTGAATTTTACTGCTGTTCTGTAAACTGAACATAGACAGCATAAATGATAATGTTATTTTATAGCACAGGAGCCATAACGTTTTTGGCTTACAGTTCTGTTTGTATTTGATATACCAATAAAACATTAAAAGGCTAATTTGATTGTTTTTTTCTGTACAAGAATGGAAAAATTACAGTAAAGATACTGCGATTGACCAATTAGACGAATATAAAGCGTGTTAAAGTGCCATTTTGGGCAAGGATAGGCTATGCTAGTTAGGTGGATTTTTTAAAGTTTAGATTTATTATTAAGTTGATAGGGGTTTGCTAGGTGAGGTTAGTTTTGTTAGGTCAGGTTCTCTTATGTTTTAATTTACATAATGTGACTCGCAATATCCACCAAAATTACAAAAAATATAACCCTCCAAACTTAACCCGTATGCTTTGCCAAACAATTGTACCTAACAAAACCTAGCCTAATGGTATTGTGTTTTTTTATTATTCTTACACAGGGAATGTTCGAGTTGTTTTTAAACCTGGTTGAAAGACTATGTAGGGCCTAGATAACATTTCTGCCTCAAAGTTATATATTGATTATATAAATTAAAAATAAACTTATAAAGGTTTTTTACTGTGAGTAGGTTATATTAGTTTTTTTATTATATTTTCACACTAATGTTAAAAATCTATTTTTATTAACTATATTAATTGAAATAAAATTTATATATAACAATAAGTAACATAGAAGTAAGCTTTGTCTACTACAAAAACAATTATACTTACGGAATAACATAAAAATCATGGTAAGAAAGACTGGAGTAATAAAATACAAGTTGTTACGACTACTTCAAAACATTTACCAAATATATAGAGAAATTAAAAATTATTATTAATCTATGAACTCTAACCAATGAAAAGCCAAAGTATAGATACTAAAACAATATAATACACAATCTTACTACTAATAACTTAAATCGATGCAATAACAATGAATAGAATAGAATAGTTTATTGGCCACAAAATATTTCAAGCAAATACATAGGCAAGTCAGTACAATTCATATTAAAATGTATTTAAAAAATATCTATTGTTAACCCTTTCCAATCTGTTTATTTATTATAAGCTGTCCTCTCCAATCTTCTGGCCAGCTATACTGGCCATAGTTGAATGCGCGCCATATCTGATTAGTTTATGCGTCACATGTCCTTGCGACTCTTGATGGGCAGTGACACTGGCCAATGGAAAATTCCGTCTACGATCTTGTGGCCAGTACCACTGACCAAGAAATTCATTCCACCAATGTTAGAACAATATGCAAAGAATCATGATACTAAAGAATTTATAACAATAATAAATACTAGAGAACGAAAAGAATATAGACCTAAATCTAAGAATGACAAATAAGAATTACTGTGATAAATACTAAACAGCAAAACCAGTATAAATATAGGAATTATAACAATGTAAATAGTAGGAATGAATAACAAAATAAATACTAAAGAACGATAATAACATTAATTTATCTCCACTTGGACTCGCCCCTTCAGGTTATTTCTGCAGTTATATGTCAAGGTCATCTGGCAAGGTATTTGCATGCATCTAGATGCGATGGATGAAACTGTTCTTCCCATAGCTCGTTGAGTCTGGTGTTCTTGCAAACACATCTCTAGATTTAGTGCTGGTTGGGACTCTGAAGGAAAGTCTTTTGAAAAGATCAAAACAGACCAGGTTTTAGGAGCAGGAGTGGCTCTGAGCCAAAATAGTACGTGCAGCCCAACAATACAATCATCGTATTCATGGGAAGGAAACTTGGAAGTTGGATGAACAATTATTTTATTGTGGACATTACTGTACTAACTGAAGCTTAAAACAAATCGCTTAAATATTTATCCACAGATAAATTATGTTAATTATTTTTATGAGTTTAATAAGAGGCCTATTAGTTAGTTTGGGGAGGTAATTATTTAACTACCTGATTAGCTAGCTGTTTTATTGTTAAATTTGCAAATACCAATTAAATACAAACAAATTCAAATGAACGCATTATTATTGCAAAATAACATTGCAGCCCAACTGTAGGTCAGTGAAATATCACCGTAAATTATACAAAGTAATTTCCTAGTCAGCTAGGCTGCCACACTTTTAATTAGTTTTATAAGTAGTTAATAGTGAAATTTAAGGGGGATAGCAATTAAGCACATACTTGTAACTTTATTTTGTAATTTCAAGGACAGAACTTATAAGAAAATGTTAGTTTAATTGATTGTAGAAATTCATGTTATTTAAGAATTATTTTACATTCATGGTATGTTTTTGTGTTGTAGGAGTATTGTGGATCGGAAATGAAATTTTACCTAGTGCTCCTGATGTAATGAATAAGTTCAAATCGTTAGGTAAAAAAGTATTTTATGTCACTAATAACAGTACAAAGTCAAGAGATGAATTTATAGACAAATTTAAACAACTTGGATTTATTGTGTCAAAGGTTTGTGAATGTTTGTTATTACATAGAAAAGCTTTAAATTTATGTCTATGTGGATGTTTTTAAGATAAATGGTAAAACTACTTAAGGAATTATAACTGTACGTGACCATGCCTTGTTTGTTGTTATGTACTAATTGTACAAGTTGCCGACGTTTAAAGCAAATTATTGAACTCTTCTTCAGGGTTATTCTCTCAATCACCGGGTATATATAATTAATTATAATTTAAATACAGTAAATTTACACTATTAAAACTTTGGCTGAATTATCTTCTCTTTCTTTCTACAACTATGTGTTTCTCCTTGAACAGAAACCTGTGGTGATTGGTGTAGCTGGCTAACCTGTTTTACTGGTTCCACTTAAAGGTTGCTTGATTTTTCGACAATCATCACAATATCAGGTAGCTTTCTTAGAGTAAGAGTTTTTACGTAGTTCGGAAATTCGTTAGCAATGCAGGCTAAATGAACACACCGTCCACAAGAACCAGAACACTTAATCGAGTCACTGGCTTCACCACACTCCACAGTTAACCGCCATAATAATATTAACTAATTATTATTTTGGAAATATATCAACTATTTTACTTAAACAGAACAGAAAAAAAGGCCAGCAGGATCACGCACAGAGGAGAGCTCGCTCTTATCAGTAGGTCCGCTCAGTATCGCTGACTGAAGAAGACTCACCTATATAATTGCCTTTACAATCATATTACCAATGGTTTTTGCAATATTATTTATTGTCTTATTCACATATTAATTTACACAAAAATGGAACTGAAGTGTCACCCCCTGTTTCAAAGAAGCCAAATTTTAAAGAATAAATTGTAATTTCTGTATGAGACATACAAAACAGTCAATATTCACATTAACCCTTAAGTGTGTTTTTACGTACATGGTATGTCATGATCTATTAAGGCAATGTAACTGAGTCACCATTGGTGTTAAAATGGACAAGTGGTCTAAGTCATTGTACTGTGGCCAGGTAAATCGCTGAGGATATTCAGTTTGAATCTAGCTTGGGCTGGTACTCTTTTCCGTGCAACTGTGTAGAGGCACAGGTCCACCACAAATAAACAGTGTCTGGCATGAGGGCTGGAAGTTGATGAGATCAGTGTTTCTATTATAGTTGCACGGTGATCTGCTACTTTTTACTTATGATAAGAAGAAAAGGAGGAGGACTCGTTTTTCTGATTTATTTTAAACTGGCTGTATTTTTTATTTTTTTGAAATGAAATGAAAAATGCCTTTAATAAAGGAGTGAAGTTGAACTGTAAAGTCCTCTCTAACACTTAATCCAACATTTTATTTATTATTTATTTAGAATATACAATACGTAAAGTATACATTAATAGACATGTCAATAATTGGAGATAAAAAATTGACATTAAAATAACTGGAAAAATGAACACAATGAACATTCAAAATAATTTGTAATCATTGGAAATTGGACATATTAAAAAAAATTCCTCGTTGAACGGTTAACTGTTTTTTTAGTTATTTATTATTCGTTTTAGGAAGAAATAGTGAGTACAGCCTATTTAACGGCTAATTACCTCAAGTCACTGAATTTTAAGAAAAAGGTTTACATCATAGGATCATCAGGAATAGCAAAGGAATTGGACAATGTTGGAATCAGTCATATAGGAGTGGGGGTAAGTATTCCATACACTTGCTATTTTGTATACATTAAGCTACTATAAATTAGAGCTCATATAGATTTGCCTAATCCTTTAATATAGTCAGCACTAGTGGCGCAATGCTGTAACCCAGCTACTGGTGGCAAAATGTTGTGAAGATTCTACCTAAAGCTGTAGGTCCCTTGGTTGCCCTGGCTCAATAGCTATTAATAAATAGCCCTATCTGGGAAAGTCTACTTAGTAGCTATATTTATACAGGTCATCCACACCCATCCTAAACTTATTTAGACCTAATTATTCATATTCGCCTTAAAATACTCACAGAAGTTGAATCGGCGCCTCATGTCTGTGAATCTGCCAATTAAATTCAACATTATAACGGAATTATTATTGATGTATAAGACGGATTCTTACCCTATGCTTGGATCTGAGATGAGTCAGTTTCATAATTGTAATATTTATGTTTAAGTGTTCTTTCAACAGTTAAAGAGATTCTAATTTCATTACATCAATTTGAACAATTGTAGTACACATAAAATGTAATTTTCTCAGTTCACAGTGGCCAACGTTTATAACTAATAATTATTGCTTATAAATATGGTTGGCCATTACGGAAATACGATCATTGTTATGTGTGTGATCAAAGAAGATTCAAACATTTATTTAAAAATTTTATTAATATAACTATTGTTTGATTTATTATTTTACGTTCATTAATGAATCAAATCTGACATTCGGTAGAGCCTCACTTATCCAACATAAACGGGCTGTCGGATCAGTAAAATAGTTGGATAATAGCATTGATTTTACTATACAAAGAGATACTCCATCCATATGGGAGAGTTGTGGCGAGGCCCCAAAACTGTTTTGAGGCACCACGCTGCGCTGCGCATAGCCCTATTTCCTCTCTCTCTCGCACGCTCTTTCGTCTCTCTCTCTCACTTCCCTCCTCTTAACCCACTCTCCCATTCTCCAGACAGCCGCCCCGCCCTCTCCTTCCTCAGGTCCCACACACAAACAACACGTCCTGCTTAGATAATTGTTTACGTTATTCCATATGGCCAACGTTTATCCGGGTTCTCTGTTTTTATATTTGCTTGCATCTCTTTCGAATAATAAAGAATACTGTGTTGATACTATTACAGTAAAACTCAGTGTGACATTCATATTGAATAAAGAAATATTTATAACTGAATAAATTAAAACACCATATTGATTTATATGATTAACACACCGTGTATTTGTAAATAGACACACTTGAATAGACCGCTAACTTATCGGCAATGCTGGCGATAATTACTGCTGATTTAAGTAAACATTTTCATATTATATAGCCCATCTGAAAAATCTTTATTTATTGCATTTTAACCATCGATTAGGTGATTAAATCGACTGTTGTACTCAATCATTAGTTTTTCATATGCGGTAATTGATTAAAAAATAAATTGTTTTCAAATCCAATCAATGACTCTTCTTTCAATTATGAAATTAATCTGCAAATATTCCAGGAATATATAGTAGCCTATAGTGAAATATTAAAAAATGTGACATTATTTATTTCTTTGACAAAATAAATATTGAAATTAGGCCTATGATATTTATATAGAATAATACTGGGCAAAATATAAAACCCAAATGAGATTCAAATTGCATGATAGGGTTAGAACAAATCATAACAAAACCACTAATTTACTTCTATACAAGATAAAAATAGCTTTCATCTTATGGCCTGATTCAGACAATCTGTGTATAGGCATTTAATTTAAAATAGCATTATTTTTAATTTTATTATATACATATGTTTTATTATTACTGTCTGTAACATTAACATATTATTTGGTTCCAAGTAATTGCATGATTGTTTGTAAAATATTTCATTGTTTGGTGAATGGTCAGTTTTATTTTTTTCGGAATCATGAAGAGTTGTGACTCTATTATTACTTCTTGAGAAAAACAATCTCGATGTCAATTGCAATTGGTTAGGAAATATTATCGCGATAGAATATAACTAGACTACTGATTATTTAGATTCAATTTTCATTATTTTAATCAGGCTGTGAAATTATTGTAAATTTTGTTTATGTCCCTCTTTAAAAAATACCGATTTATAACATTGATTGAATCAGACCATTGTAAAACGTATGTTTAAGGCGAATATAATTAAAGTTAACACATCTGTTTTTCATACTATTATTTTACTAGATGTGAAAGTATGGATAAACTACAATTTATTTATATTTTCAATTTCTCTGGAAAAGACACTCTGGAATTACACTGGTAACACTTCACAAGTAGCGTGACCAGCAATAACATAAGAAATAACTAATTTTAAGTAACCACAGTCTAAATAATAACAAAATTAACTATAGCCGCACTCTGTGGTGTTTTTAATTATAACAATTCGAATATGACTTATTTACACAACTGAGAATGAACAGAACAAACAATGCCAAGAACTAACAAAACTATATAAACAAATAAATATTACAAATAAACAGTAATATAGTTAAAAAATAATACGTAAATTTGGGTTTTGCACATATTTTGAACTGTAATAGTATGGTTTCAAATTGAAACAATTATATATATCGTATTAATGATAAGCATACACTTTCAAATTAGATAAATTAATCCTAAGTAGAAGAACAGGGACCTTTTTTTAATAACCAAACACTTCAACTCTAGAACTGTGGGCCGTGGGGAGTAATATAGGCTATACATGTTTAAAAATTATTGTGATTTAATAGTAACATTTAAATGAATGGCAAACATAATTATATTAAACATCTGCGGTTAAAAAGATGACTAAAAGTCAAACAACTTATATTATTTACACTTATTTAGCTACACATTAGATTAATTAGGATATAGTATTACGGTGATCACTTAACTTAAATCACTAATGAGAGTTAGGCGAGGGTCCAATAACAAAACGTGCGAGCTGTACTTAAAACGTTAGAGGAAAAACAAAGGATATGCGATGATTGTTAGTCTAGTACCGTACACTAAAATAATAAATATTAATAAAAATATTTCCATTTTATTGTTTTTTTTTTATCCAACTCAAGCCCAAAATCAATTCAGATATTGTCACACTTTAGTTGTTATAGAAAAATGAAATCCTGGTTTTGTCATCTTGGAAACAAGTTCAACTGATATAGATAATTATTATATTTTACCAATAACCAAGAAAAGAAAATATTATATAATTTTTTACGTCTCTCAAATTTATATAAAATGTTTGGTGCTATCCAGGGACTTAACAATTTAGCCTTTAACAATTTAGAACTACCACCATTTTTCTTGCTACTTCTAAATATACAATTACTTAAAATATCAATAAACTTATAATATAAACAGTATTTACATCATTTTAGATAGTGTATAATGTTTTAACTAAACATCTGTAACACACTGTTATTTACATTGACAAAATAACAAAAAAAATGTCCCCTAACATTTTTCATATTCATAACCCACTAAGGCCTAAATAAAAGATCGCAATTCCTTTCCGTGCAAGACAAACCACAGCAAGGAATAATATCCCACTTTGACCCACTATCAAGGCCAATCGGCGACAGTACAGGTGCAGTGGCGACAGTAGACAAGTACTTCCGGATGAGCGTCTCAATAGAAAGAGAGAGAGAATGGGGGAATGAGAGGGAGTGATTAGTTCCTTTACTGCTCACAGGTTGTGCAACCGAACAGTCGAAACTGGAGGCAATTTCGACCTCTTAAACTTGATTGACGACAGGTTGCAGCACGGTCGCTCCCATTTTCCGTGCCTCAATATTTAACATTGGATGGAACTATCTTCTATGTATAGTAAAATCAATGATAATAGTAACAACTCTAAAAATAGTATTAAAAGATGAATTTTATCAAGGATTTCACTACAGTATTGCTTAAACAGTAAGTCTTGTTCAGTTTTTATAATAAAATCAACAAATTTATTTTGAAAATGTTTTATAAAAGAACTGTCCTAATGTTATCCTATTAAAATTATTCACAGTATTAAATACTGTACATTAATGCAACAAACTAATACACTCGACCAGTCAGGAAACTACTAAATGAGTATTAGTTTCTCTTTAAAAAAATACCATTATTTGTAGGCATTAAACACATTGACTAAAGTGATCTAGTCTGCTTACACCGTACAGTCCCCTCAGCATAAAAGTGAAGTACAGTAGGCAACAAAACAGTGCACTGGTTGGTGAAACATTACCAGGTACATATATAGTTTGTGTCATTATAGAACAATAATTCGTTATATTATTTTCATACAAAGTTCATTACAGTATTGTTTTTTGGACAAGTACGTATGTGTTTAAACGAACTGTTGAACAATGAGACTGTACTGTACTTAAAAACTTAAAGTACATTGACCACAAATGTCACAAACATAAGAAAAATATTACACGAGAATAAAAAAAAAAGGGGAGTTTACCTTTGCTAAGCATAAATTAATAGACAGCCAATTACTATTTGCAATCAAAACTAATTATTTTGCTCTAGTGGTTTGAATGTTATAATTAGTTTTATTAGAGTGGTATTAAAATAGTAGCACAGCTCAAAATGTTATGTTTTTAGTTGTTTTGGTTATAGCTAAACTGAAACAATTCAGATTTTAAATATAATGTAATGTTTTACTATTTATAGAAGTAAAACATTCTATATTTGTTATATTTATATAATGTATCAATAGAAATGATATAGTCCAAGCAGCTAATTGTAACCACCCGCCCACCCTTACACTTAGAGTGGTATTGACACACCCGCCAACCCTTACATGTACAGTAGTATTGGCCCACCCGCCCACCCTTACACTTAGAGTGGTATTGACCCACCCGCCCACCCTTACACTTAGAGTGGTATTGATTATATACAATTATATACAATGTATAACAAAAAAAATTTCTTCAGGGTTATATATTTTAAAAAGAATGTCCTTGTTCTGTGAACTAGATACATTAAAATCGATTTATTTCGCTCACATCCATTCACATATATCATACGGTCTTGCAGTTTATGGGGGGACTTCAAAGAGAAACCTTGATCACATTTTAATTCTTCAAAAAAAGGCAATTAGAATAATGTTGAAATTAGAATATGATACTTCAGTAAAGAATTGTTTTTCGCGTTTGGATATCCTAACCGTATATGACCAGTACATACTTGACTGCATAGTTAGAGTAAACGATCAATTACAAAATTTTATTTTAAGGAGTAACATTCATTCTTATAACACTCGGAACCGGAACCAATTTGACACCTCCCAACATAATCTTAGTTTCTATACAAAAAAAGCATCTCATATGGGAGTTAAATTTTTTAATCACTTACCAATTACTGTAAAAAATCAGATAAATAGCACTTCTTTTAAAAAAACACTTAAAGAATTTCTTCTGAAGAAGAGTTGTTACTCATTAGCTGAGTTTTGGAAAAACGATTAAAGACAGTTTTTGATTGAATGGTCAATTTTTATTTTTTGAATAGGCTACTATACATTCATGCAAGTTTGGTAATATCTATTCAATGTTAATGGAAACGAGTATTTTATACTTGAGTATGGTTAATATTTAAATATAAATTAACATAGAATAATGTAACATACTAGTTTAATAATGCTAAATTAGTATTTTAGCTATCAATTGATTAAATGATGTATGATAATATGTAACAGTGAAGTGGAAATGAATATAATGTGTGTATGTATGTGTATATATGTGTGTGTATATATATATATATATATATGTATTAATCTTAGCGAAATTAGATATGACACTATTTCTGTATGTATAGTACAACACAAATAAAGAATTTTTGATTTGATTTGATGTGATCTTATTTTTTAATCAAGTAACTTCGTCAGTTTTCATAATTATCTGTCCATTCCTCTATCTTTAATTTTTAATCTTTCAATTAAGAAGGGCATTTTTCCAAAGTTATTAAAACACAGTATAATTAGGCCAATTTTGAAAAGCGGGGACCCTTTACTTGTTGAAAATTATCGACCTATATCACTATTGCCTGTTTTTTCAAAAATACTCGAGAGGGTGATTTATGATCAAATGGTGAAATATCTTGATGTTAATAATATATTAAATGATAACCAATTTGGTTTTAGGAAGGGACAAAGTACATCAGAGGCAGTCTATAAACTGGTTACTGAAATTGTTGATGCAATTGATGGGTCTCAGTATCTCTCAAAAGCTTTTGATTGTGTAAATTTTAAAATTATGCTTCAAAAGCTCCATTTCTACGGTTTTTGGGGAACTAGTCTTAAATTGCTAAGTTCCTACCTTTCAGATAGAGAACAAAAAGTAATACTCCCTAATAAAAATATCAAATCAAATTTTAAAGTGGTCATGGAGGGAGTGCCTCAAGGATCCATTCTTGGTCCCCTTCTTTTTATTATATATGTTAGTGATATTTTGAATTAAATACTAAACTCTAAACTTCTTATGTACGCTGACAATACTACAGCTACTATAAAAAATTATAATCCTAGTAACTTAGACCACAATTTAAAACGGGATATCGAAGTTCTAAAAGAATGGTTTACTTACTTACTTACTCTTACTCCCATGGCCACTGATACCCAAGGTGGTATTTGGCCTCACCAACAATTTGCCTCCACTTCTCACGATCCTCTGCATCTTCTTCATTGACCCTTAATTTATTCATGTCGATGACCACTTGATCCTTCCATCTTTTCTTAGGACGTCCAGGGGGCCTTCTACCGTCAGGGTTTTCTTTCCACACTTGTTTTATCATAGTATTATTATTTTTTTTCATTACGTGCCCCGCCCACCGCAAACGTCGGCACTTGCCTTCTGCTATAATGTCTGGTTCTTTGAATAGATCTCTAATTTCTCTGTTGTGCTTCAGCCTCCATACTCCGTTTTCTATTGTGGGTCCAAAGATTTTTCTGAGTACTTTGTTCTCAAAAGTGATCAGCTTTTTTTCTGTGTTTTTGTCAATAATCCATGACTCAGCTCCGTAGAGAATTACTAGTCTGATTATTGTTTTGTAAATTTTAATTTTTGTATGGTAAGACAAAAGTTTTGATGACATAAGTTTATTTAGAGCAAACATGCTTCTGATGCAAACATGCTAATGCTGAGTTTATTCTACTTTGAATTTCTGTATGTTCACTGTTGTTAGAGCTAATTATTGTACCAAGGTATTTGAATTCATCTACTCTTTCAAAATTGTTTCTTTCTACTGTAAAATTTTGTGTGTTGTCAGGATTTCGGCCAAAATACATAAATTTAGTTTTTTCATTGCTAACTTTAAGTCCAACTTCTTGGGTTTCTTTAATTAAGATTTCAGTTATAATTTTTAGATCTTCTTTGCTTTCTGCCAACAAAACTACGTTATCTGCAAAGGCCAGAGCTGATATTTTATCCCCTATTTCTATCCCTATATTAGTTTTCTTTACTTCTTTTAATGCTCCTTCCAATGTGATATTAAAAAGAATAGGGGACAAGCCATCACCTTGTCTCACTCCTGTCTTAACTTCAAAGGTTGTGGTGTAGTCGTTTTCCACTTTTACTCTACATCTGCTGTTATTTACACTAAGCCTTGCCAAATTTATGATTTTCCTTGGTATTCCGAAACCTTCCATTTTTTCCCATATCTTTTCTCTATACAAACTGTCATAGGCTTTGCTGAAATCGATAAAAATTCCAACAAAATGTTTGTTAAACTCCCAGTATTTTGAAATGGCTTGTTTAAGAATGAAAATTTGGTCTGCTGTCGATCTGCTTTTTATGAATCCAGCTTGGTGTTCTTCTATAATTTCATTGGTGTAGGTTTCTAGTCTTCTAAGTACAATTTTGGAGAAGATTTTGTAGGTAGTGTTTAAAAGAGATATTCCTCTGTAGTTTTCTGGGTTCTGTTTGTCGCCTTTCTTATGAAGTGGTATTATTATTGCTTCTTCCCATTCCTTCGGTACGTATTCTTCTTTCCAGATTTGTAATAACAGCTTATGGATTTGCGTAATTAAATATTTACCTCCTGCCTTTATCATTTCGGCACTGATACCATCTGCGCCAGGTGCTTTGTTACTTTTCATCTCTTTTATTACCCTTTTTACTTCCTCCATACTTGGTTCTTCTACTTTTGGTTGTACATTTAGGAATACACAGTCACTATTATTGTTTGTAAAATCGTTTTCTACATTTAATAGATTGTGAAAATATTTTCTCCATATTTCTAGGACTTAAGGTTTTTCTACAATGACTTTTCCTTCAAGTTTAATCCCAAAGGAGTTCGGTTGGAATCCTTTCTTAAACATTTTTACTGTCTTATAAAATATTTTAGTGTTTTCACTATGCATAGATTCTGCTTTGCCTATTATACTATTTATATACTGTCTTTTCTTCTTTCTCAACAGTTTATTTGTTTCGTTTTGAAACCTTCTGTACCTCTGATTTAATTCCTCTGATTGTTCTTGTAGCCATTTTTTCCTTAGATCTTTTCTCTCTTCCAGTTTCTTCTCACATTCTTCGTCGAACCAGACATTTCTCTTTTTCCTTTTCCTTTTTCCACATATCTCCATAGTTGTTTCTTGTATAGCACTTTTCAGACTAATCCATCTATCTTCTATACTTGTTTCAGTTTCAGCTTCTAGGTCAGTAAGCACTTGGAACCTATTCTTAAGAGTTAGTTTAAATTTATCCGCCACTTCTTTTATCTTTAATTTATCTATTTCATAAATATCAGTTTGTCTTTGTCCCTTTTTCTTCTCTACTGCTATTCTTTGAAAAACTTTTATGAGGACAAGATTATGGTCCGAGCCACACTCTGCGCTCCTTAGACTGTATACATCAAGGATGCTTGTTTTATGCCTTTGATCTATTAATACGTGGTCAGTCTGGTTCTTTACGAGTCCATTCGGTGATACCCAAGTTTCTTTATGTATTCTTTTGTGGGGGAACATTGTACTCATTATTTTGAAGTTGCTTGCTTCACTGAAACTTAACAGTCTGATTCCATTATCGTTGGATGTTTCGTGGAGACTTTCCTTGCCGGCAACGGCAGTCCATATTTACTCTTTCCCTATTTTGGCGTTTGCATCTTCTATTATCATCCTTAGGTCATACTGAGAAAGGTCATTGGTAACTTCTTCCAGATTTTCATAAAATCTGTCTTTATCATCTTCTTCAGCATCCTCTGTGGGAGCATAAATGCTCACCAGCGATATGTTTGAAAACCTTCCTCTAATTCTTATTGTACATAGTCTTTCATTACAAGGATTAAAAGATAAAACTGCTTCGCTCCACTTTCTTTTAACCGCAAAACCGGTACCTCCGTAGTATCTATTATAATCACAGCCACTATAATATATCACATACTCTTTGGTATTAACTCTTCCTGCCAAAGGCCATCTTGTCTCTTGAAGTGCTACAATATCCATGTTTCTTTCTTCTAGCTCCTTTGACAGAATGTCTATTGCACCTGGTATGGCTAAACTTCGAACGTTCCATGTTCCAAATCTCATTTCCTTTATGCAAAGCCGGGTCTTATTCCTTAAGTTCCAGTCCTGTTTCAAAGCATTTTGTTGGTGATACGTAACGAGCTATTCTTATTCTTATTCTTATTCTTATTCTTATTCTTATTCTTATTCTTATTCTTATTCTTATTCTTATTCTTATTCTTATTCTTATTCTTATTCTTATTCTTATTCTTATTCTTATTCTTATTCTTATTCTTATTCTTATTCTTATTCTTATTCTTATTCTTATTCTTATTCTTATTCTTATTCTTATTCTTATTCTTATTCTTATTCTTATTCTTATTCTTATTCTTATTCTTATTCTTATTCTTATTCTTATTCTTATTCTTATTCTTATTCTTATTCTTATTCTTATTCTTATTCTTATTCTTATTCTTATTCTTATTCTTATTCTTATTCTTATTCTTATTCTTATTCTTATTCTTATTCTTATTCTTATTCTTATTCTTATTCTTATTCTTATTCTTATTCTTATTCTTATTCTTATTCTTATTCTTATTCTTATTCTTATTCTTATTCTTATTCTTATTCTTATTCTTATTCTTATTCTTATTCTTATTCTTATTCTTATTCTTATTCTTATTCTTATTCTTATTCTTATTCTTATTCTTATTCTTATTCTTATTCTTATTCTTATTCTTATTCTTATTCTTATTCTTATTCTTATTCTTATTCTTATTCTTATTCTTATTCTTATTCTTATTCTTATTCTTATTCTTATATATGAGACGCCGACACAACGATTGTTGGTATTTTAAGGCGAATATGAATGGTAATATGAGTGTAGGATGAGTGTGGATGAGTGTAGTCTTGTTACTATCTGAGTTCGACTGTTCCTCAGAAAGGGCAATTTATTAATAGCCCAACAGCCAGGGCTTTTTTTTCCAATTCAATTCAAATATTCTTTATTCAAAGTTTGCATAGTATACTAAGAATAGTGTCATGATAATATAAATTTTACCTTAAAAACTATTAAACCTAATTAAACTATATTATTAAACTATTAAACCTTAGAACTAGAATATGTTCTTCTAAAGGTCTACAATTTTGTAATACTGTATAACAATGTTATGTTTTTCAAAATTACAACATTATTACTATCCACAATTATACTATTATTTAGCTGTCTCAAATACCTCATCTGTTGTATATGGAGCGATATTGATTAAGTACTTTTTTAATTCTTTCTTAAATACTTTATTTGATTGGATGTTTTTTAATTTACAAGGAAGAATTTGCAGAAATTTTTGACCAGAGTAGCTTGTCATTTTTTTATAAAATTCTAGATTGTGTCGTTGTGTGATGAGACCCTTACCCCTGGTATTGTGTCCATGAGAAGAGTGCTCCTTGCCATGTTCTTTTATGTACATAATAGAGTTTAAAATGTAGAGTCCATACACGGTTAATATATTTAATGTTTTAAAGTGAGATTTGACTGAGTCAAGAGGTTTTAATCCAATAATTATTCTTATTGATTTTTTTTGTAAAACTAAAATTTTGTTGAGATTTTTATTGGATGTGTTTCCATATAAGGAGATGCCATACGAAATGTGTGAATGAATGTACGAAAAGTAAATCAGTTTCAATGTTTGCTGACTTCAAAGGCTGTACATTCTTTTTAATGCATAGAGGCCTGAATTTATTTTAGTGCAAATATTTTCAACATGTCTATCCCATGATAAGGTTTGGTCCAAAACTAATCCTAAAAATGTTGTCTCATCTATTTGTTTGATTTTATTTGTTCCTAAATAAATGTTTGGGTCTATTTTATTTTTATTATTTATTGTAGTGAAGACCATAAAGTTGGTTTTGCTTGTATTTAAATATAAATTTTGATTGAGTAGATGCTGTTCAATTTTAGTGAGATTAATAAATGATGTCACCTCTATTTCTTCGACTGAACTACCAGCAATTTTTAAATTTGTATCGTCTGCATATAGGCACATTTTTGCTTTGGGTACTTGAGATGTTATGTTTGAGATCTCATTTATGTAACATAAGAAAAGTAGAGGTCCCAATATGGAACCTTGAGGAACTCCAAATTTACAAGGTTCAATCTTAGACCGAGCCACTGTTAGCCATTCTTTATCTTGATATGAAATCTCAACAAACTGACTTCTCCCTGTGAGGTAAGATTCAAACCACTTGAGTTCTTTGCCTTTTACACCCATATTATCAATTTTTGCAAGTAATGTTCTATGGTCAACTCTATCAAAAGCTTTTGATATGTCCATTGTTATACCAACTACATGCTCCCTTCTATCTATAGAATCTATCAATGACTCTACAAAATCTGTTGCAGCTGTAATTGTGGACAGGCCGGATCGAAAACCATGTTGTTCATTATTAATTAATTTGTTTTCTTCTAAATATAATGTGAATCTACTACACATGGCTTTTTCATATATTTTTGATATTATGGGGAGCAGGGATATGGGGCGGTAATTTTGTACTTCCTGAGTAGATCCTTTTTTGAAAACTGGAATTATTTTTGATATTTTTAGATTGCAGGAAAATATGCCTGTGACAAAGGAAGAATTAACTAAATGTGTAATAATTTTTATTAGATGATGTTTTGCATGTTTTATAACTTTTGCTGGAATTTCATCATGTCCACATGATGGTTTGTTTTTGAGTGAGTCTATGATGCTCTCAATTTCCTTACAACAGATGGGTTTACAACTAAATTTATTCCTAATACTATTATCATGTAAATTTCTATCATTATTATTGCCAGATGGAGTTGAAACATATGTGCTATTACAAGCTACATTCAAAAAATGATCATTGAAGACATTACTAATTATTCTAGGGTCCTTATAAATAGTACCATTGTAATTTATTTCAAAATTTGTGATATTCTTTTGAGTACCACAGCCTACTTCTCCATTTATAATACTCCAAGCTGTCTTCATAATATTACTAGAGTTACTTATTTTTGTATCAAAGTAGTGCTTTTTTAATTGTTGTGCTTCTTTCTTAAAAGATTTAAATTTTACTTTAGAGGCCCGAGCCAATGCTTTATTTTTAGTTTCCCTTGCTAATTTTGATAAAATTTTAATATTTTCTCTTTCTTGTTTTAATGAGTCTTTATACCATTTATTTTTGTGGTTAAGTTTCTTAGTAAGTATTTTTGGAAAAGCCAAATTAAAATAGTTTTTAAAAAGTCTTAGAAAAATGTCATACTTTATGTCTGCCGGTGCCAAAAAGACTTCACCCCAATCTTCTTCCTTTAGAATTGCTTTAAAATTATCTAATTTATCTTTTGAAAAATTATACCAACAGAACAGTATCTGTATAGAATGGTTTACAATGAATGGTTTACAGCAAATAATTTATTATTGAACGAAAGTAAAACAACGTATGTTAATTTCCATAACAATTACAAAAAAAGTGCTAAATCATAATTCAGAATGTTGGATGGTTCAATTGCTACTTTTTTATATTCCAAGTTCTTAGGTGTAAACATCGATTGTTCAGTCTCTTGGAAAAGTCACATTTCGCAAATAGAAACAAAGCTTAATAGATCGCTTTTTGTAATTCTTACTCCCTCTTAAATGGTAAATGAAGATATTCTTAATATGGTGTACTATGCCTACTCTTATTCTAATTTGATCTACTGTATTGAATTTTGGGGTAATTCCACAGAAATAAACAAAATCTTTTGAATTCAAAAAAGAATAATAAGAATTATTGCGAAAGTCCCTTCCAATACATCATGTAAACAAATCTTTAAAAAGCATAATATTTTAACTGTTCTGTGTGTTTACATATTTCGACTCCTTTTATTGGTAAATAAACATATTACATTTTTCTCTGGACAGCCTAATAGTAATTATAGATTAAGAAATGAACACTTTTTAAATTATCCCACTCATAAAACTAGCAATTTCACTAACAATGTTTACTACATGGGAATAAAAGTATACAATAAGTTACCACTGGAAATAAAACTAGCAAAAACCAAAAATATTTTTAGAAATAAGTTGCTGACCTTTTTAAATACCAAATGTTTTTATTCAGTTCAAGAGTATCTGTCGTGATCTCTTTGTTGGTTTGTTTATCTTTTGTAATTTTAGTTAATTTAAAAAAAACTATATACATATCTGTGCATGTCTGTAATTTTCTTTTGTTGGTTTAAGATTTTAGTTATTAGTGAAATTGACATGTCATCTAGCATTAGAGTAAAACTCTGTATCTTATGCTGTAATTTGACTTTTACTGGATAAAATTAAAAATAGCAAAAAATTCCAAATCAGTTTGTGTTTAAATTGTCCATCATGACGTGATTTTAAATAGGCTAAATTTTGATAATAGTGGTACATGGTCACGCAACATATTTAGAAAAGTATATAAAAAGCTGATTAGATGTTTAAAATGTTTAAATTAAATTATTTACCATCAATGAATCTCTCCAGTCTGAGGAAGGTAACTGTAGTTTACCAAAATCGATCACCGTAATATTTCTACTTTTGTTATGTATATTGTTCTTAATTTGTGTTGTGTGCAATCCACTTGCTTTTTATTTCTACTATTACGTAATATGCTAATAGTTTCACGTAAGGTATCTTTTTATAGTAAATAAATTTGGAAAAACTGAATTTATTTTCATTATAACATTAGAATTCTTTCTACACACATAGGATTATATGTTTTAAATATTGAGGTATAGTTTTTTAATTAAATTAATTAATTTTAATTTATTAATTTAAATTAAACTAATTAATTTTAATTTATTAAACTAATTTAATTTTAGTTTGTTTTTTATTGCATATATTTTTATTTCAAATTATTGAGAGTTTTTAGCTAATAATTTAACACCAAGATATTCCTTCATTTTTTTTCATAAATCTTTTATTTATATGAAGGCTAATGTTGCATGATCTGAAAATGTTTATATAATTAGAAGATAAGTGTTCTTCCGAATTACAAATTATTGAACTTTGAAATTTATTTTCATATAATAGACACATATTCCAATAAGCAAAGTGTTATTAAAATTATCTGACAATTATGCCAATAAAAGGTTTAATATTACCTGGGTACTGCCAAGTGATCTGTTTTAGTTGAAACTACCAATGGTTTCGAAATTGCCGGCGTGATGCCTTCGAACTGCGGAGGGCAAGCTCGAAGGTTTGAATCTCCACTGAGCCAACGGTCGGTACTTTGCTCGTTGAATAAAGTTAATGGACAGGCCTGCTAGGCCATATGAACTGGCAAGTGAAGTTAAAAAAAAATAAAGATTTCATTGTCAAGTTCTGAAAAACATTAAACTCAATTTCATTCAAAGCAGTACCCAAGTAATATTAAACCTTTTATTGGTAAATTCGGTCATTTAGTGGCTATCCCATCATGAAAATGTTGATTTTCTTTACAACGTTGCTTTAAATTTTATTCTGAATAGAAAGTGATGTGACACTTTCCAAATGCAAATTATTTGAAAACTCTAGCGCAACACCAACGATTATGACTGAGGTCGTTATAACACTTAATAACTCTGTATGTCTTGATAAAACATGGTGTTGCACTGAAGGGTTAACTAGAGACTTAGAATGTGATTCTTTTATTGATTCAGCCAGATCCGCTAACCACAAACCTCCCCACTCTTGTGGCTGATGTGAAGCTGGACCCAGAAGTTGGAGCTGTCGTTGTGGGCTTTGATGAACACTTCAGCTTGCCAAAAATGCTTAAAGCTGCAACGTATCTAGAAAGAAAGGGTTCTTTATTCATTGCAACTAACACAGATGAGAGATTCCCGCTGGCTTCAGATGTTATAATGCCAGGTTTGTACTTAGATTGGAGAACATTAATAAACTAACAAAGCAAGATATAGAAATTGAACCCTTTAACTGACCCACTATAAGACCTTTTATAATATGTTAACGTTTCTTTAACATTTGTAATATAACCCCAGTGTCATTGATTAGAGTCAATTCAGTTTATAAAATATACAGTACAACCTCGATTATCCGGCATAATGTGGCAAAGGTCAAGCCGGATACAATAAAAGCCGGATAAAACATAAGTCATAAATAACTTGGTATTATTGGAGAATCACATTTAGTAACAGATAACGGACAGCATGCGTAAGCGGGGCACCTACAATTGCACGTGACGCAACACGCTCTGCAGCTATTGTAATGAAACGAACGATGTTTATCAAGATCGAAAACTTTGACGCTGCTGTACAATATGAAAGATATTTAAAAACACAACTGTGTTTTAACTAGGCTATCAAAAATTCTAATGTAAATGTTTTGTAAATTATATATTTTTACTTAAATATTAAATCTTATACTTAAATTTAATTTTAACTCCGACTGAATAAAAAAATATATACAGTTATGTAACTGCAAATTATGTGTACGTAAAATTTACTGTTCCAGTTCCGACTTCCCTCACTCGCTAAATGACTCTTCCAGCCAGCCACACTGAACAAAAGTAAACAACATTACCAGCTCAAATCTTCAGGCGCATTATTAAATTATTAGGCAGTAACAAGCGACCGCTTGTCGAGAGAGGGTAACTAGTCAATACAGCGCCTGCAATTTACGAAAAGCAAAACCGAAACACTCGTGTACGACATTCGCATTTGAAAACTTAAAGGAGCTTCTGATTAATTCTAATTGTATCTTGTAAATAATTTTTATTGCTATCTACTTGCTGAACCGGATATCACTGACTGCCGGATAAAGCGAGGCCGGATAATCGAGGTTGTACTGTACTAAACTTCTTTGGACACATTTTGGGATGACTGCGTCCCGAGCCATCCACAAACTTTACTTCTGATGGGCCCAAATAAACCCAATGTTCACTTTTCTTTTCACATGCATTAGTGACCCACTCCTACGTACAGTGGCATTCACATTTTGGCAGGCTGATTTAGGATATCAAATCAACTGTATTTCTTATAGTATACACAGACTTCATGTAAAATAAATAACATGCATTTTTTAACGTAAAACCTGTCATGCGTTGTGTCCATACTGGTGGCGCAGTGCTGTAACGTAGCTACTTGGGGACAAAGTGTTTGGGAGATTGTAGACAATAGGTTCCATGCTCGGTTCTCTTAATACCGACACAGCGTCCGCTCAATGGTCGTCATCAACGTAGACTACTAGAGAAGTCTGGAGTGTCCGTGTTGAATGCTAGTCAAGGTTCAGATGTTGTGTAGGGAAGAGAACTGAGTGTCAGACTTGTCAGTTGGCTGAAAATCAGACCAACACTACGTGGTTCGGATTCCACGTAAAGCTGTGGGTCCCATAGTTAATAATAATAATAAATAGTCCTTTCTGAGCTAAGTCGAACTCAGATAGTAACAATGACTACACTCTTTCATATACACTCATCACACTCATTCACTCCTCATATTCGCCCATATCTCTACGATCGGCGTCTTAGAGATGAATAATGAATTTAATGAATAAATAATTACAAAACTCATAATGCATAGCACTGTTCACTATATAAAAAGTTTTTTTAAATAAGTTAACATTTCAGAAATTCATTGAAATACAAGAAGATATACCTAAAAAAGAATGACAAGTATGTAATTTGAAAATTGCAAAATAAATGATATAAGTAATAGTCAAGCTTTACAAATTTTAGTATACAGATTTTTAAAGAGTGATTTGATTCATTTATTATTTGTAGTTTGTAGTCTGCAAAAAGCTCTTGAACCGCTTTTAAAATAATTATTCCTTCTTCATCCGTTAACAGCAGTGACATAGATAAAAATAATACATTTTGGATCCTACATTTCATTGTGTTTCCATTGATGTATAAATCATAAGGTATGTACCCTATAGTAGCATATGGTTTCTGTTCAACCACGTTTTATTAAATGTAAAAAGAAGTATAGTAATCTATAAAAGCCAAATACCACTGACTCACTTACTGATCACTGTTTATTGCTGACCACTAAACTTTCGAGTCTGAAATGTTGTAGGATGATTGGTCCTATATTGTAGGTGTGCAATAAGAAGGGATTTTGAAAAATTATGCGTAGTTCTAAATTGGCAGCCGTTTTAGTGCCAAAACTTTTGAAATGTCAAAACCAGTGTTTTCCGATTCAGCCTGTAGCAGCTAAATGAACGGCCCTATTGAAAAATTAATAGCATTTTCAGCAACAGATTGGAGACGATCTACAACTTTGTTCCTATCACTTTTTGCGGAATCTTACAGCACTCTTCATATTCCAAGGAAAGTGTAAACATGATGAGTATGCAAAATTGTTGTAATTTTTAGTGTCCCTGATACTTTTTATAGATTTTTAGGCTTGTATGATATTATTGACTCAAAAAAGTGTGTTTGTTATTGTTATTTTGTCTTGTGAGCTTTTGTTCTGTTGTTAATTTTTCCCTCTTTTAAAATAGCCTTGTCATATCGTCTTCTATTCTATACTGGTTTTTAACTGCTTGTTACCATTTTAGGTACAGGTTCATTCGTAAAAGCAATTCAGACCTGTGCGGAAAGAGCACCATTTGTTATTGGGAAACCTGAATCTTACATTAGAGAATATCTCGTCAATAAACATAAAATTGACCCCAGTAGGTCAATTATGATTGGAGACAGGTAATAAACAGTTATTAAAATTTAGTCAATATCTTTATAACTCATATTTGGAATCAAAATACTGTACTTGCATTATTTATTAATTTTTACCATAAAATAATAAATTAGTTTCAATGTGGCCTATACAAAATGTAATACTTGTTAATTTATAAAACTTATCCTTCCATATTAAATAGTGATATTAAAAAGTTTAGGATACAGAAGAAGGTATTTTGGCATTTTGCTGAAATATGACACTTAAGTATAATGTTGAGCAATGAGCATCTGTGAATTTAATAATGAATGCCATACTCATAACTTAATTGGTAAATAGATGGAATAATAAGACCAAGGCCATGCAACATTTAAATCCTCACTTTTCCTCCTACATTATTCTCTGATTTTTAATTATTTTCTAATTTTGACTTCGCAGGTGCAATTCCGACATTCTTCTAGGGACCAGATGTGGGTTTAAAACTCTCCTAGTACTCACTGGTGTAACCAAGCTGTCAGAAGTCAAGGCCTGGAAGGCTTCCTCAGATAAAGCCTTAAATGAACTTGTTCCGGATTGTTACACTGAACAAATTGGTGATTTGCTTCCTCATCTTGGTTAGACTCGTAAATAATGATACCACTATAGTGTTTCTTTTAAGTCATGCTGTGCAACAAAGTTACCTCAAAGCTAATGTTTTAAAATTTGTTGTATATTGTATATATGGTTTAACATTTAATTCTCTGTTCTTCGATGTGTTTTTTGTTACTAATCCTGTAGCATTATGAATCATTTTAATTATTTCTATACCATAGTTTAGCACTCTTCAAAGCTTGTTAACATATATATTCTGGTGAAACAGTCTAATAACCACTGAATGGCAAGCATTCCTGTTAATTATTTGGGGAAGTAATGAAATGTTCTTAATATCTTAAAATAACAAAAACTGTTAATTAGACGAAATTGTTATTAATTTTAACATATGTACTGTATGTCTTATTACTTAAGAAACAAATGTCCTATAAAGACATCAATTTGACCAATGATATTTAAAACAATATGATTTTATTTAACAATTTCACAGCTGATCTTCCAATATGGGAGGGGGTTGCTGATGTAACATGGAGGTGGGGGGACATGGCTGTGTCACTTCATACTGCTATGGTGTATGTAACATAAAAGGAAAAATTAAACTGTGGAAATATATCATTAAATGTGCTATAGACTTATAACTTACATCGTTTTATGCTTCGTATAAAAAAATGTATACTACAGATTTTCTAGATTTCCTTTTTATCAACCTAAGTATATAAGAAGTAGAAAACTTGTTCAATAATTGTTAAATTAATTGAACAGTTAAACTTGTTCAATAATTGAGAAATCCTTTGCCTACTACGTTACCAAATTTTTTTGACTCATTCTTTAATTGCAACATGGTGCTTGGAATATAAGACGAATAGTACATCTTTTGACTGTATCAATCCTTTTAAGTATTACCACATTCAAAGTACATGGTAAAAACACTATTCACTGTTCACAATGGTGAAAGAATTTCCAAAGTGGTCAAAATTACGCATACAAACAATACGTGATAGCACTGATTATTTGTGTTGTGACTTATTTGTTTACAACTGCCATGTGTTGATAGCTTTCTCTTCTAAGTTAGTTTGCTGAAGCCCTATCGTTCCTAATATACTAATGCCCGGTGTAGTGCCATTTAATGTACCAAAGAGACAAATAAACACAGGTAGCTTTCTTGTGGCCTCACTCAATGACTTTTTTATAGAGATATAGCTATAATGACTATGTTTATCCTTGTGGATTTGGAAGAAATAAGGGAGAGACACAATGTGCTGGCTCAAGGCCATGGCATGATATACTGGACAAATAACTACTCAAACCTTTGTTTATTTCTTCTCTGTGATGGAACCTAAAATATTAATTTTGTAGATTTTAGCCTTACCGTGGCTGAAAAATGCTCATGAAGAATGTTCACTAATAAAATTGAATATGATTTACTCAGAAATGTTATTACATATTTGGTCTCATCCTCATTTGTAGCAGACATCACTTGTTCATCCAAATGTTTTGATAAGAATTCTATCTTTCCTTTTCCTATATTTATTGTAGATATTTTCAAGCCTTTAATCGTGATATAGGCTTGCTAACCTATACAAATTTTTTTAATAATAGAAACTGACATCAGATACAGGTGATCTAATGTGGCACCAGCGAGTGAGTTTGGTATCAGTGTATTTTTTTTTCTCTTACGTATAATGGTTTTATAAAGTTCTGTTCGTCTTTTGGACATTGAACTTGCACAGCCAGGTCTTTGGAAATTTTATCAATGCTTGTGTTCTTTCAAAATCCCCTTTTTTATGTCAGCCAAAGATTCTGTGTTCTCAAATAGTTTCTCGTGAATTGCCTTATAGTTTGGGGTTTTCTTTGCAGCAACAAACTTATTTCTGTATACAGACCTCAGAGTAGCACTATTTTTTTCTGACGGTTTTATTCAGAATAGAAACTGTTCCAGGGTTTTCTCGGCTGTTTCTGTTCTCCATAGATGACGAAAGAATTCGTGGACCAATTGATTTTTGACTTATGTTAACGTTTTTTACCAGCAAACACTTTAAATATAGAATCAGTTGAAGTAGTAAATTATAATGATTCTATTGGGCTCTTTACATCTTAAGAGCAGTTTCTTTTTATCGGGTGTATTGGAATTTACAAAAGATAAGTTTAAACGTTCAGACTCAGAAATTTTTTAAGAACTTATGTTACACTCTTACTATCTGACGTTGAGCATGCACGTACTTTAAGATTTTTCTTGTGAACTTGAAAATAAATTTTCTGCTTATAAATATTGTGAGTTTCAGTATATATGTCTGTTTCATTTTTAATAACTGGACAAGTTTCACTTTGATTTTAATTTTTTTCATCTTCCTGAGACATTTTGGTTTACATACGTTTATATCACTGAAGAGTTTTCACCAGTTTCATTATATCTACATCTTCAAAATCGCCTAAATTACCTTATCTTCCCTACAATTAATCATAATACCAGTCTTATATTATTATTGATTTTTGTAAATTGTTCTTCTTTCTACAATACCTTTTATTATGCACTATCATTAATTACCTGGTTTGGTAAAATGTTCTTAAAAATATTATTCCTTACCAGTTAATTTATTTTCTTCGTTCACAAACAGACTATACTCCATTAAAAGGTCATCATATTCAAGCAATTTACTAAGTTAATAATTTCTGATAATGGTTTTTGAATAATTGTTTATTTATGTTTACCCTTTCTATATTTAGTTATGTCTCATGATTCGTAATCATTTTTTTCTATGTGAGTATTTTTTATAATGTACTGTACGTGTTATTGTAACTCTCCCAACAGTACCATGTTCTTTGTATATTTTTTTTATCACAAGTTGCAAATTCTTTTTCCCAAGCAATGCATTCACTTACTGTGCCTTTTTAATTTAGGATTTATACTTCTGTAAATAGCCAATTCTTTAACTTCTTAGGATGACAATGGAAATTTAGAATCTAGAGTTTTCATTTTGTTTGGTTCAATACTGCTCACTCCAACTTATTTGAGACATGTTACTACTACTATTGAATATAAATATATATATATTAATATATATACGGCACTAAATATTCACTCTAAAGAAAAAGATGACGCCAGTTTCATCGGTTGTTGTAACTACTGTCATAGAAAAAATTATAAACACTCGAGTTTGAAAAATCACTGTAAAGAAACTAATTGCACTAGAAAATAAAAATTATATTAAAACTTTTCTTGTTTATTTCTAAGTTTAAAAGGGAAAATGTTACCTTTTAAACAGTTTTTAACTGTGAATAGAGTAAAAAAGAGCCTGTTTTCTATGTTGTTTACCGATGCCTTGATTTAAAAATTACTTCAATAAAAACCCCTTTCAGAATATGTTGAAACTTTAATTGGTCATTTATCAACTCTGACTAATCCCAAAGTTTTATTAACTTTGATTGATAAAAAAGTGTTATGAAAAATTATGCTAATATTGATAATTATTCTTTATTTTTGTCTCTAAATTATCGTATCTTTTAACTTTATCTCTGTATAATCTAGAAGAGTTTTATAGTCATATGTAGAATACTTTTGTTATATTATTTATTGATACTATTCGATGTACAGTAAAAACCCGCAAATCCAAACCCCACCAATCCGAATTTTGGGCAAATCCGAACAAACAGAAACTGGAAATAAAATAAATAAAACATTGAAGATGAAGAACTTGAAACCATGTTTATTATACAGTGTGAAGTATATGAATAGTGTAGGATTAACTAACTCTTATTGTACCGTACTCCAATGCAAGACAGTAGCATAGGCCTATCAAAAATCAAACTACATTTCATAGTAAAATTACGTAAATAACTAATCAAACACCAAATTTGATAAAATAGCCTACTGTAAGATTAAAATAATATGATAACTACAGTATTGAACACTTAACACGAATGCACTGAATAAAAACTGCAATGATGTGTACTGTGGATTTGCAATTAAACTCAAACAGTGGCGCTCTCTATGCACCTCATCAGTTGCACGGTAACGAGAAACTAGAACAGATGGTACATATCACGGCGAGGCTGTGCAGTAGACTGAGATGTCACTTCGGCAATATCAGCAGATTGGATTATTCTATTTAATATTGGTAACTAAAGCTACCAATCACATGGAAGCTTTAAGCTAAGTAGTAAGCAAGCGATTCACCAGTAATCAGCTAGAATTGTAACCAAAGAGCTAGACTAAGTATTTTTGCGTATATTTGTTGATCCACTTTGCTCATGTGACGTCAGTTGTTACTCGCATGATATGTACCGTGTTCATTTCTAAATACCGTGATCTACCATCAATCTGAGACTGAGTGATAGGGTGAGTGATAGGTTGAGTGATAGGGTGACAGACAGGTGCAGCAATGTAAGGTGTCATTGACTCATCCTAGCCCCACTACGTCGTCATCATCTATAAGTAAACATAATGACTGCGTTAAACGGTTCTGAGAGTTGTAGGAATGGTTTGAATAATTAGTTACGGTAATTTTCGGATAATCCGAACTTTAAGGAATCCGATCAGGCTGTCCCTCCCCAATTAATTTGGATTTGCGGGGTTCTACTGTATATACTCTGTATAATTTTTATGAATAAAGACATTTAGATTTGATTTGAAGCAAGTTTTTTATATAAAGAATAAACTGTGTATTCATTACAATTCAAATATTGTATGAGAAAATCATCAAGAGGAATATTATATTTAATTAATCCATTTCATTAAAACCTTCAATGTCCAACACACCTTCAATGTATGCCTTGTATACAGATGTTAGTTTTGTTGATAGAATTTTTATCTTATCTACAACTGGCTTAAGATTAGTCAATGAATTATCTGTCTTAATGGTAAATTACTGTCGAATGAAATAATCTTAATTAATTGACTCATTATTCTAAGTAAAATTATGTCACGTATGTAGTGTTAAGGAAATGGATGTACATTTTAGGCTCAAATATTATGGGTACTCTTTAATATTTTGTGATTTTAGGTTAGGTTAAAGGGCACTAGGCCAGGAATAGTATATTGGAGAGATAGGACATCAGCTAACCTACCTTAGAAGACAAGTTCACTAACACCAGATTACTAGTAACATTGATTATATAAACCTACAATAGATAAACAATCTAATAGGAATATTTGTAGCAGTAATTTTGTTAGTTTGTGTGGTTCGCAAACACAGCTGGTTTAAACTGCATTACAATTACATGGGACTACACCAGCGCTCCACAATGGACCACAGAAACAGTTAATATTTTGAGACTCAAAATTTAACATTGTAATTGTGTATAAAATCAATGGTAGTAGTAACATACACAAAAGAATTTTGTGTTTCTTTTGTGTATGTTACTACTACTCTGGTGTTAGTAAACTTGTCTTCTAAGGTAAGTTTGCTGATGCCCTATCTCTCCAATATATTGTTTTGTAATTTATAACTAGTAACATTTTTATAAAGGGAATTCATTACTTGTATATATAAAGTCAATAAAAACAACTGGTTGAAGTCTGACTTACTAAGCCCATCAATGAAGTATCATAATAAAAACCTTTCATCAACATTTAATACAAAATTGAAGGCATTGCTTCTTTGTATTTTGTTATATTAATTTACTATTCCAGAAAAGAATATAGCACTTTGTTGTTTTAGTTATTTTTCCCAAACTGTAGTATTAAATATATCTAGCCCAAGTACCAATATGTTTCAGATTCTGTTGCATTAACCATAGATCTCTAAATATTTTACAAGAATTAATTGTAAAATGTGATTTGCAGATCTTTTTTACCTTGTTGCTTTAATATTATGCCTCATTTTGCAGCTACGTTGAAGCGTCTCTTGTTAGATTGTAAAAGATATAATTTAGAAATAGGATGGCATATCAGTTCTAAAAAAATAAACTACAGTACATATACAAACCTCTTTAAAACTTTATTTTAATGTATTTTTTGAAATGTTTACTATCAGTTCATTTTATCACGGATTTTGTGTAATTTTGTTGTTGTTTGTTGGTACACTGTCATTGGTCAGGCTTAATGTGTCCGGGGTTAGAGAAAAGCCAAATGAATGAGCTACAATACTATATCTAAAAGTTCTTTGCAATTATGTAGTAGATTGAAAGTAATTTATTTTTTAATGAACAATGTTTGATATGAGAATTTTAAATGATTTGTTTCTGATGGAATAAGTTTTAGACGCCTATTTAAGAAAAATATCATATCCATTCAACTTACTGATTCTATTTTCATAGTAGCAGCGCACAGAGCGTTGACCTTGATATTTCGTCGTAAGCCCCGATTTCTGATACCGAACACACCTTTCCAGTGCAGTTGCATAGTATTTAGCATGAACGTAAGAAAACAAATTTTATTTGTCGTTGTAACTGTTTGGCTATTTCCACCGTAGTTTTGATTTATGTATGTAGTCTCAAACTTCATAATTTATGCTTTCATGCATTTCTTTCAAACTTCATGGCTTATTTTTAATTTTACTAAATTAATGAAATCACTATGTAGTATTATTTATGGCCGAATTACGAGGGGTCCGGACAACCAAAGGCAGTCAAGCGAGGTTATACTGTATTTGTAAGTCAGTTATGCTGATTGCACAGGTCAAGTATGGAAAAGGCACACACTAAGTAATCATCATATGTATTTGTTTATTTGATTCTATAAGATATATTGTCCATATCTATCATGTTAAATTTGTACAAGAGCGGTTTATTGTAATTTAAAATTAATTATTCGACTTTATTTATTTTAAAAGTATAATGTCAAGAAGCTATATATTTTATTTTGTATACAATTGGCACAGTTTAACTATCTGGGATATCATAGTTACGTTTAAAAGTAATTGTTCATAAACTAAAAAGTAGTCAAGTTTGACTTATTTATATTTTAGCATTGTCCGTAAACTGTTTCAAATATGAACTTAACTGTTATTTTGTTAAATAATTCATATATTTATGAATAAAATATACAATAAAGTTAATTTTTCATATATTTATATTTTTATGTAAGAGCCTTAAGATTATAAAAGAAGTTTCATTTTAAAATGCATCTATACTAGTGTGAATTAAGTATGGGTGTTTCTTTAACATTTTGTTTTAAAAGTTTGCACTTTTCTTATGTAAGGACAATAAACAGGCTATTTTTTATGAACAACCCTTGACATTTGCAAAAAGATTTCAGTGTGTCTGAAGGAAGATAGACTTCCCCTAAAAATTGGTTATAACATATTATTATTCAAATTTGAGATCTCGATAGAGCTTGTGCGTATTTTAAGGCAAATGTGAATGATTACTTGAGTGTAGGATGAATATGGATGATCTGTGTAGACTTGTTGCTGAGTTCGACTTAGCTCAAAAGGATGTTTTATTAATAGTCCAATAGTCAGGGGAACTAATGGATCTACAGCTTTTCATTGTATCCGAACTACGAAGTGTTGGTCTGATTTTCAGCTAATTGACAAGTCTGATACTTAGTTCTCTTCCCAATACGGAAATCCTAGACTTTTCTAGTGTCCACTTTGATGGCAGTCATTGAGAGCTCACCATGTCGGTATTAAGAGGTCTGAGCATAGAAACATCGCCTACAATCTCCACAGCACTTAGTCCTCAAGTAGCTGGGTTACAGCACTGCACCACTAGTGTTACAAAATTAAAGCAACAAATAAATCTGAAAACGATTGCATCAATTGTTTGGGAAATATAAGGTAAATTAAGTTTTTTAATCTTGTCTATAGTGAGTGATGATTGGTCATTAACACAGACTGTCTCCGAGTGTGTCAGAGTGAAGCCTTGTTCATAAACAAGGATTTACTTTATTTCAATCTATGATGGGAATATTTTGATACGCCTTTAGATTATTTCTACTAAGGAAAAAATACAGTAATTGGTCATATGTATGAAATGCTAAAATTCGATATTAAGTCATGTGTTCTTTTTTTCAAGTGCATTGAACAAGTTAAGGCTGCAGAAATATCTTTAAATTTATTATTATTTTGCAGTTAAAATTGATAAGCAATCTGATTAGTGCATTACATAATATTCATTTGTTTAGTAATAAAAATTAACAAAAAATAGTGAAATTATGGGGGCAGATAACTGCAGATGAATTTCATAAAATAAAACAAACAAAAATGTATTATAATGTGAATAGTTTTATTTATTTTTTTAATTACCAAATATAGCTCAGAATTAACTGGCTTTTCAACTGTTGTGAAAGCATATTTGATAACTACAATTTTTAAATTAGTCTAGCTATTTTAATCATATTTAATGGCTTTGGTCAGTAAACATTTCAATGCTGTTCCGCTTTGTGGGATGGTCACCTTACGCTATAACGTGAAATCTTCAAGGCCACATCCTTTAGTGGCATCGCGTCACACGCTCCAACGCATAACGCTGACACCGTCATCTCTGTCACTGTAATAAGGCCTCTTATACTTTAGTCAAGTTAAAATGTAACTTACTAAGCTTTCACATTAAAGGTTAAATTGAAACTTCAAGTACAGAATGTTGTGATTCAGTCGAGTTTCAAAAGTAACAAACCCATTTTTACTCAGAACAACACCTGTTTTATGATGTCCAATGTCTTGTTCTTATTAATAGCTGCGGTTTTCCAGACTTTGATTGATACTTTTTACTTATAATAAAAGGTGGAGGACACGTTTATATTATTTTAAATTGGCTGTATTGTTCTATTAAAAATAGATATTAAAATAACTGGACATATAAAAACATAAGGAATTGACATTAAGAGAAGTGGAAAAAAGTCATACAATCAACACTAACATTAATATTTGATCAATAAAAATCAAGGCATATTAAAAAAATCGCACATGTAAGGATTAAAATAAAATGATAGCACTACAGTACAGACTTATGTAATTACATTTATTCAATGTTTATGAAAAGTATTGACCTAGTTTGCCATTTGAAAAAAACTTATTCCACTTTGTTAGTAATGGAGCATTAGGATAGGAACCATTATTATTCATCAATAACTTAATACTAAACAAGTGTAATGATAATTTGTAGATAATACATATTCCAAGGAAACAACGAGTTAGTGATAATGAACTAAGCCCCCACAAGATAGATGAAGTAATGAATGGTCTATTATTATCAGTATAGTAGTGGCAAATCTCCAAGGCCTAACAGTAGCTAGCCGACTCTCTGTCGAGATGGCTCTCCAAGCAATAGAAGACCTCAGCAAATTGGAATTTCAATCTTTCATAAACTCTTTTGACACTGTTGTTACGGATTGTGACTGTAAGTACAATTATGGCGTGATAATTTAAGTGTTAAGTTCCACCGAATAAACATTTTACTGTACCTCATGTTTTAAACATATTAAATAAAAATTTAGAGGTGAAAATTAAAATTAACAGTGTGAAATTTGTTTTATCTGAAAAAACTTGTAATTAGCAAATATTAAATCCAATAAATGTTTTCAGGTATATAAACTGAAATATATACAGAATGGACTCTTAATTTTAATTATAATTTTTTAAATGATTTTGACTCACCTAAATTTAAATTTATCTTATTCAAAATTATCAGTAAAAAAACATCATTGTCACAAAGATGTTATTATATGATAAAGTAATAAAACTGCATTAATTAAAATGATGTGGCTAATTTAAAACAAAATTAGAAATACAAAAACTAAAAATAAAGTTTATAAATATTTGGTTATAACTGTGTTTACTCTTCAGTTATAGTTTGATCCTTGTGCGTGCAGTGGGGATTGCCCTCTAAGTTTTCAGATTTTATTTTTATTGTTTTAACTAGCTGTACCCGCCCGCTTCGCCGGTCATAATATTGAGTTTGATTTAGAACCTAATAGCTGAAAGAATTCGAGCATTTTTGCTTCTTCTACCAATATTAGATTTTTTAGGAGGCATGTCATAAAAAGTAAACTGCAAAACAAATAATTATTTATTTTTTATTTTCACGTTTCACCACATGTTTTAATTACCGAGGAAAAAAGGTTAACACCAAATACAGATCACCTGATCAAGTAAAAGTAGTGTGTGCTACACTCTCAAGGTGAAATGTAGAACTACAATAAATCAAAACATATACAGTACTGTTGTTGTGAGAACTTCAATCTCTTATGGCATGTGAAACTACATTAAACCACACAGTCATATGTTTTTTGTAAACAATTCAGATTCTCCATTTGAATAACATGGGATCTTTAGGAGCCCGTGGGGCGGGACCCTGTGGACGGATCTGCATCAAACTTCACAGAAACCTTCTCGGGAGTATACAGGACAACATTCTAAAATTTCATGGCGATCGGTTGGATGGTTTGGCAGCGCATAAACTTCAAACATACAAACATCCTCTTTTATAAATATAGACTAGCTGTACCCGCCCGCTTCGCCGGTCATAATATTGAGTTTGATTTAGAACCTAATAGCTGAAAGAAATCGAGCATTTTTGCTTCTTCTACCAATATTAGATTTTTTAGGAGGCATGTCATAAAAAGTAAACTGCAAAACAAATAATTATTTATTTTCACGTTTCACCACATGTATTAACGAGGAAAAAAGGTTAACACCAAATACAGATCACCTGATCAAGTAAAAGTAGTGTGTGCTACACTCTCAAGGTGAAATGTAGAACTACAGTAAATCAAAACATTTACAGTACTGTTGTTGTGAGAACTTCAATCTGCTTATGGCATATGAAACTATGTACATTAAACCACACAGTCATATGTTTTTTGTAAACAATTCAGATTCTCCATTTGAATAACATGGGATCTTTAGGAGCCCGTGGGGCGGGACCCTGTGGACGGATCTGCATCAAACTTCACAGAAACCATCTCGGGAGTATACAGGACAACATCCTAAAGTTTCATGGCGATCGGTTGGATGGTTTGGCAGCGCATAAACTTCAAACATATATATATATATACAAACATCCTCTTTTATAAATATAGATAAAACATACAAGACTACATTTTAAATTAGGTTCTAGATATATCCATATTATTATTATTTTTTAGATTAATTTACATATACGGTAATTAAGTACGTTAATAAATAATATTTTTATTATTTATTTCTCACTACATTTTATATTATTAATGAAAAGAAGATAGTTTTATAGGACTTTATAGCATAAACATTGATAAGAAAGTATGAAACTGAAGAGTATTTTCACATATCTATAAAAATATTAAATTATGAAGAAAATGTATTATGAAGATTAAGACAAACGCAACATTGTTTTTTTACAGTAAAATTGCTGTCAGATTTGTTGTGAAAAATATGTATCCACAAAATTAAATAGTAAGTATTTGTTTGAAATTAACTAATTTTGTTGGTAATTAATTTCAAGCAAAAAATAATATTCTTAGATTAAGAAATAATTCTCCTTATAGCCTAATATTGTTAAACTTTCTTTATGATGCAGAAAAATTTACAGTTTTGTTTTGTTTTGAAATAAAATCATTCATGTTATTTCTCCATAACAATTCCGGCCCTTTTCATTTGACTGTCAGTAATCATTGTCTCAAGTTTAAATAGATTTTTCTTGTTCTTCGGCCATTTATAAGCTGGCAGAGAAAGAATCAAATAATTTTATTAATTCGAACATCTATATTTTTGTCATCTATTGATTATTTCAAGTCTTTAGAATTGTATATTTCCCGACTTTGGTTATGTTTTCACATTCCCCATTCCTTAAGATCGATATGCTTTTTAGGTATTTTGCTCTAGCAAAAGGCAAAAATATATGTTACAAATTACTATGTATTTTTAAATAATTATTTTGGAAGGCCTCATAAGTTTCCACTTCCAAGTAAAGATTACTTTTCTTATAAATTCTGTAGAAATTCTCTTTCAAAAACTAATACATTAATAATCACATCTCATTAAAGCCCTGTGCACAGTGAAGCAAAAGCAACAATTTTTCTTGGAATTGACCGTGTGAGAGACGTGTACAATGGTAGAATATAACAGTTGTCACACAGGCAGGGGAAGCAGTCACGGTCCTGGAAGTGGAGCGATCTCTCACCTGAATGCTGCATGCACCACTTCCTAAGCCTCTATTCTCATTGATGGTACTGTTGTTTTATTACTTGCCAGCTGCCTTCACCACAAGCGTACAAAATGTTGTCTAACCTAATGTTTGCCTGTGGATTATTTTTAAACATTCCCTGTGCTGAACAACAAGAATATTCAGGAGAAGGATATAAAATCTGGGAGGAGATCGGGAAAGAATTATATACATTGGTAATATAAAGAGTTGAAATACAACAACATAGGTTGTTCCTAAAAAATAAATAATTTTAGGTTCAACAAAGACAACACTTGCTGTACAACTCATAAGTTTCAAATTGGTTTTAATTTGTTTATTTAACAATAATTTTATCACAACTGTCGCTAGGAGTATCAAAGAGCTTGCCTCACTAACCAAGGTTTCCTTTCCTTCTCCCCCCTCACTGCCCCACCTCGCAAATTCTACAGAATTTATAGTGAACTCTAGCAATGAAGTTTTTACATGTTATTAATCTACTCATTTTAAAAATTGTAAAAATAAATTTTTGATTGAACACCCTCAAGGCTTATTGATGTATAGTAAGAAAAGGATTTATACTAAGTAAGGTTAAGGCCTTTTGCTGTGTAGTAAGGAAAAGATTCATACTAAGTTAAATGAAGTTGGAGTTACTATCTTAATGACTCTTTGGACTTGAAGGTGTCCTGTGGCTAGATGATAATAGTCTCCCTGGTTCTCCTGAAACACTCAACTACCTCAAACAAATCGGTAAGAACATCATCTACATGACTAACAACAGCACTAAGACTAGAGACCAATATCTCAAGAAATGCCTTCAACTTGGATTTAACACGGAAAAGGTACATATGTAATTAAATAAGCTATTAGTGAACAATTCATTTTAGTAATTAACCTGCCATAGCTCGTGCCTGACTGTTGTTGTGTCGTTACTCCCAAATAGAGATTTTGTTCTTACTAGGTTATTATATTTTATATTGATTTTTTTTATATCAGAATGTGATTTTAATTTGTTAAAAGTAATTTTTATACCTAAATGAATGTTTCAAGATAGTAATTCCAAATAAGTTCATAAATTTGAAAATTCCAAGAACAAAATGCAAGTGTATGTTTTAAGAAAGTAAACCATAAGAGACATTTCATAAATTCTTGAATAGTTTTTAAATGATTTATGATCACAGATTAGCTGTTTTCTCGTTTTTCAAACCTTCCAGTTTGGCTTTCTATCAAGATTTGTGTTCCAATTTATTGGTTTCTTTATTCAAACAAGAGTTTACTAGACAGAATTAGCATTGTCTGTCTAGTAAACTCTTATAATAAACTTATAAATTCTCTATGAAATATCACCTTTTAGTATTCAAGAGAACAAAGTGATATGAGAGATGTGACTTTCAATCAAAGATGAGGAAACATCTTAGCTGGCTTGGACCGTATGCTTAAAAAGCCATAGTTACAACAGAAATATTAACAGCCTACTCAGAAAGTTTGAAACTCTAGTATCGACTATACCAGTTATATATTCTACTTGATCTCAGTATTACAATGAGAATGCTACATCATTTATTTATTTAAACATCTTTATTCAGACAATTTACAAGGCAGTACAAGAAATAACTTCAAACTAAGACTAAAATGGTCTTAGTTCTAGATATATGTTATATACGTTTTCTTTGTCGCTATAGCCTACTAATTACAACTATACTATCACCAAACGTACCATTTACATACATAATATTAACATACTACTACTAATTTCATAATAACCATTACAAGGTGAATTCATCAATACTATATAAAGCCTTATTTATTAGGTATTCTTTTAATACTTTTTTAAACATTTTTATATTGTTTTGAAAATAGTAGTTGAATTTTCCCCATTTCTACATATGCTGTTATTTCTAATTGATCTTGGGTTGCTCCTGAAATTTTAAGATTTGAATCATCTGCATAGAGGATTAACTCACATTTTTTGCTTATCTACAACATATTCTGGCATACCTTGAAAATAGTATAGAAATAATAAAGGACCTACTGTCCGCGTAGAAATTATGGATACTCGAGTTCACGATACCATATCTCCGAAACGGTCCGTTCGATTTTAACGAAAGACCTATCAAATTAAAGGAAATATTGTCAATTTTTATACTACGAAGTTTCAAATTTTTACGTAGCTTTTTACAATTTATAAGACGGAAAAAGTGGAAAATATCGGCATTTTTCACAATCTTTTTGGAAATCTGAACTTAAGGCAATTATTACAAAATATCTATTAAACGTATCAGCTTAAAATTTTAATAGCTTATATGAAGGTTACTTACAAACACTTTTGTAGAGTTTCATAATTTTAACGTTATTATTTTTTATGTTCTTGTAAATTTTGTAAACCTTTGTTAACTTTGTTATCTTGGGTTTAAAATTCCCGCTCAAAACAGTGTTTTGACTATCAATTGATTGTATGAACGAAAAATATAGTGTCTACAGAATATGATGTAATAGTGATTTATGATGAATTTATATTTGTTAAACGTTTTTATTCCCGCGCGAGGGGCTGGTACACGGGAAACACGACGGGGATGGCTCGGGTTCTCCCACTAAACGAGTGCGATGTTGCCGTTCGGTGCACAAAAACACTCATTTACATACATTTCCCATCTGCTTTTCTCATGAGGGCTTTGGACCTCCAATGGCAGCTTTAAAAATGTTTATATATTTTTAATACTTTTGTAGTTTTATATTTTTTTGTGGTTTTAAATATTTTATGTTTTCTCTTAGCAATTTAACTCATTCGTCATAATCGGAGAAGTCATCGTCAAGTTCAACGTTATCATCTTCACTTTCGCAGTGCTCGCAGTCTGAGCATTGTAGGACAACAATGATGGGTTGAACAAGTGGAATTTCGTCACAAATATGGTCCTTTTCCCAGTAGTGGTCTTCTACTTTAATAGCGTGTTTCACACATTTTGCCCACAGTTCAGGTGTCACAGACTTTAATGATTCTTCACACAAATCCCGAGTGACATTTACACTGTTTCCTTTCTCTTCGGCATTGGATCTGTTTATTTTTGCAATTTTATTTTTTACATAAGCCCAAATCAGTTCTATTGCATTGAGTTCACAATGTGCGACAGGCAACCAAATTAACTCTACATCCTCTCAGTTACTTTTTTTAATAGTTGTTCTAGTATTTTTTCTGGGGTCCTGAAGTATGGTCGGGCGTGGTTTATAATACTGATTTTGTGAGTTTTTCGAATTCAGTTGCATCAGGTGGTAGAGGAATGTTTAAGGGAAGGTTGGTCTGAGTCACCAACCCGTTCTATAGCATTCCGGCAACATCGCACTCGTTTTGTGGGAGAACCCGAGCCATCCCAGGCGCGTTTCCCCACGTACCAGCCCCTCGCGCGGGAATAAAAACGTTTAACAAATATAAATTCATCACAAATCACTATTACATCATATTTTTCGTTCATACAATCAATTGATAGTCAAAACACTGTTTTGAGCGGGAATTTTAAACCCAAGATAACAAAGTTAACAAAGGTTTACAAAATTTACAAGAACATAAAAAATAATAACGTTAAAATTATGAAACTCTACAAAAGTGTTTGTAAGTAACCTTCATATAAGCTATTAAAATTTTAAGCTGATACGTTTAATAGATATTTTGTAATAATTGCCTAAAGTTGAGATTTCCAAAAAGATTGTGAAAAATGCTAATATTTTCCACTTTTTCCGTCTTATAAATTGTAAAAAGATACGTAAAAATTCGAAACTTCGTAGTATAAAAATTGATAATATTTCCTTTAATTTGATAGGTCTTTCGTTAAAATCGAACGGACCGTTTCGGAGATATGGTATCGTGAACTCGAGTATCCATAATTTCTGCGCGGACAGTAACATTGATCACTGTGGGACCCATATTGAATATTTTGCTCATTAGAAAAACTGCTTTAAGTTTATTTCCCACCTTTGCTTTGATTTCAACAAATTGCGATCTTTCTAAGACATGATGTAAATCATTTTAATTCTGAATTCTTTATTCCCATATTTTCCAATTTTCTAAGCAATATTTTGTGCACGACACTATCAAACGCCTTTGATAAGTCCATAAATATTCCTACAGTTTTTTCATTTCTGTCAATAGGATGAACTGTATTGAACTGTCAATGACAGACTCAATAAATTTAGACACTGCTGTAATTGTGGATTTCCTTTTTCTAAACCTGTGTTGGTAATTATCAAACAAATTTTGCCTCTCTAAATATCGTGAAAGTTGGTTATGCATTGCTCTTTCAAATATTTTGGATATTGAAGATAGCAATCAAATCAAATCAAATTTCTTTATTTGTCATAAGAATTTTACAAATTATTGACAAAGTCACATTGTAGCTAAACAGCCAAGTCATCACTTAATTAATACACAATAGGCTAAATACATATGTCTTATATATAGCATTAGAGTATAATCATGTTTAGTCTTAAAACTTTATGTCACGCATATTAAAAAATTCATCTATATGATAAAAAGGATGGTTGAGCAGCCAGTCATAGTACTTATTTTTAAAGATTTTTACACTATACTTTTTAATCATTGGCACAAGGACATTGTAAACCTTCAGTGATATAACAACATAACTACTTAAAGTTTTACTTAGACGATAAAATGGTATGGTTGTACCATTTTTACCTCTAGTATTGCAGTGATGGATGTTATGATTTAGCTTGAGTAAATGTGGATTGTTTAAAACGTACATGAGAACATCAAAAAGATATAGGTTGATGACAGTTTGTAGTCCAAGTTCTTTAAAATAAGGTTTACAATGCTCAGTAGGATGTAATCCCTTTAATACTCTAATAGCTTTTTTTTGCAAAATAAGTATACCTTGTATGTTTGAACTATTTCCCCAGAGTACCAAACCATATCTAATTATCGACTGAAAATAACCAAAATAGGCAGTTCTCAAATAGTTCCCAGGAACAACAGTTTTTAGTCGTAACAATAGGTAAATCACCCTAGATAGTCTTTTACTAATAACATTTATATGTACATTCCAATTTAAAGACTTGTCAAAATAAACTCCTAAAAATTTTACAGTATCAACAAAGCTGTTTTCACAAACATCAGAAAATTTATTTTTTTTTAAGAACGAAATTTATAGATTTGGTTTTGTCACTGTTTAATAAAAATCCATTTAATTTAAACCAAGTATTAGCAGATTGAAGAGAGTCAGATGCTAAATTATTTAGCTCATTTAGGTCATCACTAAGACTAAAAAAAGTTGTGTCGTCCGCATAAAGTATGGTTTGAGCATTCACATAATAAGGCAAATCATTAATACTTATAAGAAACAACAGTGGGCCCAAAACTGAGCCCTGGGGTACACCCCATTCAAGTTGCAGTTCCTGTGAAGTTCTATGACCAATTTGTACCACTTGCCGTCTATTTTCAAAATATGATTTAAAAAACTCAAGAGAATTTCCTGAAAGGCCATAATAGTTTAATTTATTTATGATATTAGTGTGATCCACACAATCAAAGGCCCTGCTCAGGTCACAAAAAGTGGCCCGAGCAAAGGCCTTGGTCTCAAAAGCTTGATGGATTTTTTTTGTGAGGTCGTCCATGGCATCAAATGTTGATTTTCCCCTTCTGAACCCATATTGTTCAGTACAGAGGAGATTATTGTTCACAAAAAACAAATATATCTGTTCAAAAATTATTAGCTCAAAGACTTTAGATATAGTAGGAATGATAGAAATTGGTCTATAACTACTTGGATGTTCTGTTGGGCCCTTCTTAAAAATTGGACACACTCTTGAAATCTTTAACTCATTTGGATATACACCTTCCCTTAAACAATAATTGAAACACATAGTAAGAGGTTGAACTATACTTAATGCAATATCCTTTAACATATTATTGGATATACCATATACATCAATACTTCTAGAGCTTTTCATTTTCTTTATTGCGGTTAATACATCATTGTTAGTAACCACTCTCCAGCAAAAGTCATCCAGGGCAACCTTGTTACTCTTTACTAGATAATCACTTTGAACATTTGATGAGTCAATATTTTTCTTTATTTCTCTTATTGAAGTAATAAAATAATTGTTAAAAACATCAGGGTTAATATTGGGAGTCATACATAATTGATTAGAGGTTGCCTGAGTACTCTTAATTATATTCTAAGCAGCCTTGCACTTGTTATTACTTGATTCAATCTTACTAACATTATACAACATTTTAGACTCTTTAATGCATTTTTGGTATTGGTACTTCAAATCTATGTACTTCTGTTTTAACTGAGTTTTATTATTAAATTTAGAAATGTTATCAGAACTCTTAACAAGTCCATGTAGAAATAACAGCTTACTCTTCATTTATGCAAGGTCCTTAGTGTACCATTTGTGTTTAATTTTCATATCTTTAATATTACTTTTCCTTTTTTTTATAATTTTAAGAGAGTCTACATTATTAAGGAAAATTTTAAAAAATACTCCAAACAATTCCCTTGCCCCATTGGAGGAGTCTGATAAAATATGCTGCCAGTATTAGGAAGATAAATTTGATGAAAGTTTAGTCAAAGCATGAGAGGGCACTATAAAATTAGCATATTGCTCGGACTTCTTAGATGTGGACCTATTCAGCTGGTGATTGATTTTATTTAAACCAGAAATTGTGATAATTATCCCCTCGTGATCTGAGTAAGGAAAGTTAAAAATACTAACCAGACTTGTTGTAATAGTAGGTTTACTGTATTTAATGAACACATTGTCTTAACAGTTAGAAGCTCTTGTTGGTTTATTATTAATAATCTGAAAATAAATTTCCTTAAAATATTACACCAATCTCTACTTGTTTTTAGAGTAGAGGTAATATCAAAGCTCTTATTAAGGTCACCACCCATTACAATAGTATAATCAGACCATTGGGTTATAAACGGCATAAAATTCTCCATAATTTTAAGATATATTTTGGGGTCTCCTGAGGGTGAGTGATATAATGAAACTATTAATATTTTTAAGTCATCTATAAAAGCAGCTGATGCTTCACAATGTAACTCCTGGCAAAAATTAATAACATTACATATTCTGAAATTAAATTTTTTGTTTACAAATATAACTGTTCCACCCCGTTTATGCTTAACTCTACCAAAGGCACTTGCACAGCAATAATTAGTAGGGAACTCCAGCTTAATATTTTCATCATTGAGCCAATGCTCCGAAATACAAACCACATCAGGCTTTAATGGTTGAGTTAGAAAGTTGTCAATCAACTCAGATTTACCCTTAATACCCTGAAAATTTAAAAAACTAATTTTAAATGAGTCAGATGTCATACAATCATTGTTGTCATGCAACATATTATAATTTACACTGTAGCCACTTAACTCATTAGTATTTGAGTTGTTGTTTTGTCTAAAAAATGCTTGTTTACATACACTTGACTATGAATATTATGTAAGCTGTCAACAGTAACAGAACTATTTACATATGAATTGTTATGTACACTATTTGGTGATAGAATAGGTGGAAAATCTTCAAGGGATTGTACTAGATACTTCTGAGCCATGTTAGATGTTGAGTTGCTTTGCTCGTCTGCTTCATGGTCACATGGTCGTTTGCCAATGGTCACAGGATTGGCTTCATTTTCTAATGATGGATGTGCAGTACAAGCCTCTTGCTTCCGATACAAGTTGAATCCAGATGTATAAATTTTGTTAATCTTCAGTGCTGTCTCACTCATTACTCTACCTAGTATCTTGGACCCTTTTCTGTTTTAAGTGCAGTCCATCTCTTCCAAGACAAGAGTTGTCAATATATTTGTCAATGTCCAAATATAATACTTGCTGGTCATGACAAATCCATCGGATGTTCGAGTTAGAGTGTTTGATTACTTTTGAGTGTATATCTCTTCTTTTAATTATGCTGTTAATAACTATAGTAGATCTAGGGAAGGATGTCTTTGCTGTACTAATAATACTCTTATGAATGAAGATTCTCCCCATTGCCTCGTCTGCACACTGAAGCTGTTTTAGATCATTTGTCCCAACATGTATAAACACTATTTTAGGTTGATCAATTTTGCTTTTATACCGTCCAATTTATTTACTTATTGAGGTACAATTAGCTCCACCATGAACTTTTTTTAGAAAATTCGGTACAGAAGCATGCCTAATCATTGAATCGCCAATTATTAAGTTTATTGTGTCCTTTTGGGGTCTGTTATTTAATTTGTTTGACTGTTCATGAGAATTTGTCCACAAAAATTTAGAATATGGTTTTGATATTTTCCAATCTGGTTTGTTGTCCTTTTTCTTGGATGTATTACCTGTAGCTTTACCGGGTTGTAGATTTTGTGACATGACTGTAGTATTATGATCATCTCTTTCGATTATCTCATTCAGAACATTATATTTATTTTGCAATGTAATTCTGTGGTCATAAGCATCTTTTAAATGTTTAATATGGTTTACATTGAATTTATTGTTCTTAACTGTAGACCATGACATTTGGTCTTTTTCTCGGTTAGACTGAAATTCTGCCCTATGTACACTCGTCACTTTGGGTTGGTTATTTGTAGCGTTTTCCCCATTGCTGTTTAATACCAGCCCTCTAATTGTTTCCAAATTCAATCCTTTACTCTGGTTATTATAACAGAGATAGCTTAATAGAGCCCTTTTTTTATAATGTCTTGCTCTGTTATTTCGTAGTTGTTAGTGCAGTTTGTTAGAGAGTCTGAAGATATAGGATTGATTAAAATTCTATGTAGTAGTCTGTCCACAAAAAGAATTAAGTAAACTCCACAGTCAACACCATTTTGTTGTTGAGGGCAATCCATGATTTTGAAATGGACTTCATGGTTTGATTGAGAGACATAACATTTTAACTTAGAATAAATCAGCCTGGCATGCTGAAGGTTAGTTTTATTATTTGAGTCAAAATAAAAAAATGTTTGTTCAGTTTTACTGTAAAACAATAAGCTCCAATGGGATCCACTTGACTCTCCCTCAGCATCATTTAATGGAATTACAATGTATGACTGTTTATCTAAATTCAGATGTTTTATTATAGAATATGAGTCATCAAGGCATTTTATAGCTTGACTTATGGCTGGTGTTAAAAAAGAAATGTTATCAACAATTTTAATTTTAATTAGCAGATTAAAATATTGTGAAATAGAGTCATCCACAATCCACTGATTGCTTAGTAATGCCAAACATGTATCTCTATTTACTGGCATGTGTAGATTGTGGTTATTAATCTTGTTTACATTGTTAAGTTTTTGTTCTAACGCTTTTACTTTGGTTGATAAGATGGTTTTAGTTTCATTTAGGCTACTTATCTGTTTTTTGAAGTATATTTTCTCCTCTTCTTCTACTTTTATTAGGTCTTCCTTAATGCTTATTTCCTTTTTTAATTTCCTTCTAAGGAAATCAAGTTCTTGTTCAAGGTTAATGTTCTTTTCTCCCAAAGATTTAACAATATCTTCCCTCGCTTTCAATTCTTCTTCAGATTCTATAATAATTTCAGAGTTTTCTTTTTTTAAACTGAGAATTGTTGATAACAAGTTTGAATTTTCATTTTTTAAATTTAGTATTTCTTGACTTAGTAATGAATTGGCATTTAACAAAGAGTTACCCACTTCAGCAGCTAGTGATAGGGATGCCTCGAGGTCTTCTTCTTCTTCTTGTTCATATCTTGAGACTTTTTTCAATGCTTCTTCAATGCTAAGGTCATCAATTTTAATTGAATTTTGAATTGAACCAAATACAATGTTTTGGACTGTGTGGTCTGCTTCAGCTTCTTTTAGTGCTTCATTAAATTTCTTATTTCTGTAGTTGTCAGTTTTCGGAGTGCCAAGATTGTTTTTATGTTCGTCATAGAGGTACACATCAGCCTCTTTAACTGTTGCAGTATCCCTAGTGTGATAAAAAGTGACATTGTATTTGGTATTTTTTGTATTGTTGTCAATACTTGTTATAACAGCTGGCCAGGCAGGATAGTTGCACATTTTAGCAAAGACTTTGTCCCCAACACTGAGTTTGTTGTTGTTGTTCACTGACATGCCCATTCAGTTAATTAGAAAAGTGAAATATCAGAATAAAACAAGCGAAACAGGGCAAAATATGCAGTGTTGAATGGAGATTTGTCTGGCTTCTCTGGTCTGGTGAAGTTAGTTGTTGTCAGAATAAAACAGAAGACAGAATATTTGTCTTGCTTAAATTACCAAGGTGAGATTGGTGAAACTGATCAGTTTTTTCCCTTTTTTCAGAGTTTGTATGATTCTCTACGTTAATTTTATTCAATCAGGGATATCCATTGGTAGAAATAAACTAAAATGTGTTCAGTTTTATTTTATTCAGTTTGTCTGATTCTGAATGTCAATATTATTTTTTGTCAAATTACTAAAATGATACAGTTTTATTTTATTCAGTTTGTCTGATTCTGAATGTCAATATTATTTTTGTCAAATTATTGAAATTATACAGTTTTATTTTTTTCAGTTTGTCTGATTCTGAATGTCAATATTATTTTTGTCAAATTATTGAAATTTTACAGTTTTATTTTTTTCAGTTTGTCTGATTCTGAATGTCAATATTATTTTTGTCAAATTATTAAAGTTCTAGTTATATTTTATTCACTTTGTCTGCTTCTGAATTTCAATATTATCAATGTCAAATTATTAAAGTTTTATTTTATGTAATAATATGTTATATAGACAATGTCAAAATTGAATTGCAAGTAATTCTTAGAATGTGTTGCTAAATGATGGATATGCCTCTTGTTATGTTCAGGCAGTGAGTTGAGGTAGGCTCTGTAGGTATGCATGCCAACGCACAGTCAGCACAGGTGTTGGATTGCCATTCAAGCAGACTGTTGTCACTGCTAATAAGGCTATAACTTCACTGCTGGTAGTAATGGTATTGTGTTATTGTAATGTTGGAAGTCTAGTTGTCTGAGTTGATGATTTGGCATCTGACATCACTTCCAATTGCCAGCATAGCCAATGTTTTCATGCAAATTACTTAACTAAAATATTGTATATTCTCTTTAAACATTGAGGAAGTCTTTACAATAATTATTATGCTTCTTTTAAAATGTTGTTATTACTGGTTATTTGGTTTTTACTTTGTTATTTAAGCTTGTTTGTCATGAATAGTGTCATTGAATACTGTTGAAGATTTTGTTGGATTCTCCTTCAGTAAGCCATATTAGTAAGTTATTTTTTATTTTACTGGAATGGACTTACGTTCTTCCTTTTAGTTGCTAGTATCCTGGATAACACTTGTTGGTTTAGTTAGCACAGAGAAACTTAACTTTAGGAGAGAGCACATTCACAGTTTGTGTTGGCTGTCAGCCATCTTGGTAACCAAAAATGACACGGGTCAATAGTTTTCTAATTTAGTTACCTCTCCCTTTTTATAGATGGGAATCACTTTTGCTAACTTTAGTTGCTTGGGAAATATTCCTGAGATAAAACAAGAGTTTACCAATTGAACAAGAAGTTTTATAATTTTGTTGCCACCTTTTTTAATAGGAAAACTGGTATTTTGTCATATCCACTAGATTTTTTATTTGGAAGTGTAGCAATTATTTTTTTCATTTCTTTATCATTTATTGATTTGATTATTTGATATTAATGAGAGGTGGTTTTACTATTTGCTTAGTATTTTTTTTATTTATTTTTTTTTATTTACAATATGTCTAAAGTAGTCTTTAAAAAGGTTACATATTTTTAATTGGGCTTTGTGTAGACTCTATCTCTGATTTTAAGTTTAAAATTCTAGGCACTAGTGAAACATCTGTTGTTAGGATGTATATTATTTAAATCTAATTATATAGCTCTCTGGCACTAGGAGGGTGTACCTGGAGTTCTTGACAGTTTGAACTTAATTTTACTTCAGTTTATTAAAAATTGTTCTATAAATGATATCAAAAGAATTTAATAAACAGTGTATAAAACAATATAAGTAAATAAACAACATCGGTGGAAAATTATTAATTTTATACTTGGAGGGTCCATAGCAAAAGAGCTAAGGTGGTGGCAAGAAATGCAGTCAGTCCGAGTTCAATTCCTGATTTGACCATTAAGTTTTTACCCCTGTGCCTCTCCCATGGTTTGGAATACACACTAAGCCGGTGGTCTAGGTTAAGTGTTAGAAAAGGTTTCTTTAGCCCTAACTTCGACTGGTTAAATAAGACATTCTTTTAGAAAAGTTCTTAAATTTAAATGTAGCATGCGTTAGATACAAATCTATTGAATTATATGTGCATATTGATAACCACAATGTGTGACAAATGTGCTTCAAAATAAATCAAGGCTGTTGTGGTTCAGTGACTAAGGCTTCAGTCTTACTTGTTCAATAAAGCTCATAGACTGAGCTGCAGGTCATTTGCACTGGCAAGTTAAGTTTTTGTACAAAAAAAACTATAATTTATATTTGAGGACAATAATTTATAAAGGCTAAGCCTTCAATGACTTGAATATTTATACAAGGTGAATAGCCAGATTTTGTTCCACATAAAACCTCACCCCTTAGACCTGGTTGTCAGTTCAGATTCAGTATTCATAAACAACAACAAAATCCTTCCACGTTCTCATTAATTAGAAAATATATTTATTGTCAATCGGATTGAAGACCTAATAAAACATTTTAATTTAGATTATAAGCAAAGATAATTAATTAGTTATATGTGTATTTAATTAATTGTATTATATTGTGCTATGTAAGTAGGAGGAAATCCTCGGCACAGCATATCTTGCGGCACTATATCTTTACAGCCGAAATTTCAAAGAAAAAGTTTACATTGTTGGTCCAGAGGCTATAGCTGATGAACTCCGAGAAGTCAATATTGAAAGCATCGGTTGTGGAGTAAGATATATTTTACACTATTTCATTTGTCTACTACAAAAATAGCAGATTAAGGTCTAGCATAAAAAATTCTGAAAATATTTATAATTTGGGAGCATATTTTTATAGATGAAACTTCAAATAGTAATTTATTAATAAAAATTAAAAGAACAATGAATATAATGTTATAGAATATATTCAAACAGAATTAACATTTCTAAAACTGTTATCTGAAATGATATCTTTAATGGGTTAAATAACAAAATTATTGATGCCCAAAAATGTGTGGTTTTAACTCATTGTTTTGCAATTTTCACTGGTTTTCTCAAAATCTACTTAACTTACAGTTCTTTGATATATTAATGCAAATGTTCAGGTCAAAGACCATAAGAAACACTTTATTATACCTCTTAAATTACCCCCAGAAGTTCATGAAGTCTTTATTTAATCCAAATTACAAAATTCTGAACAAAATCCTTCACTAGCTGTAACTCACTAAAAAAGCATATCCAGAAAATTCAAATACATGTGAGTCATTTTCAACATGTATTATCATTGTATTTTGACTCTTTGCGTGTTGTGAATTTATTTGGATCAAAATAATTAATCCAAATAAATTCATGTTGTGAATGAATCACACAAAGACTAAATTTGTTGATTAAATAACATAATAGGTCAATGTGTTTAAATAATCAAATGATATTATCTCTGCTAGTTTGATGACATATTCTTGGCTGGTGACATCACCCAGAGCTCTTTCTTTTTAAGCAACCAATTTAACAATGTGTCTTTACAAGAATATTTGTATGAAAATGTTAAAATTATGATTTTATTTATTTAAAAGATTTGTATGTAATGAGTTTAATTATTAACGAATTGAGGGTAGAATTGACATAAAGAATATTTTGAACATCTTATATATTTAGTAAACATTTTTGTAATTGAAATATGAAAAAAAGCATTATGTCCTGTTTTGTATGTGACATATTTAAATCATTCTATTATCCTCTTATAAGAGAGATCTATGATTGAGTCCATAACATGTCCCTCAGCCATAGTGTTGTTATGTAAGTTTCAAAAAGTCCTTGTTCATCATGATACCATCCCTAATGTTCCAATAACTGAGAAACACTTTGATTCTTATATTCATTTCGTACAGCTTCAGTGTTTACTTGAAGTAGAGATCTCAAACTTTAGTTTAATGTACCTCTGACCCTGAAGCCATATTTAACTGATTGTATAAAAATGTTTTGAGTCTGTTACCCAACACATATTTAGCTGAGAGCTTTGTTAAGTGCACACACTTTATGTTGGAACGTAAACATTTTTCAGAAAAAAATTCTAACAGTTTCTAAATCTCCTCCCATTTAGAAAAATAAATGTTCTTAATAAACCTGTTTTGTTTTAGCCAGACGTAATAAATGCAGACGTGCGAACATTTTGGAAAACAGTGAATTTGGAAGAAGGTATAGGGGCTGTAATTGTAGGTTATGACGAACACATTTCATACCCTAAAATGTCCAAAGCACTTGCTTATCTCCAAAATGAAAATTGTTTATTTATTGCTACAAACAACGACCCAACGAAGAAATCAACAAATCCAAGTCTTAAGTTACCAGGTAATTTATATTTATACTTAATATAACATTTCAGCTATTTGTTAACATAAAAAAAACAGTTTGAACAGTTAGTTAGGTTTAGTTACATTTCTATAAAGTTGAGACATTCATGTTAGCACTTTACTACTAACATAAAACCTACATTTAGCATTTATTTGCCCAAAACTATTGGAGTTTGGGCGATAACGAAAGTTGATTAGTTACAAAAAATTGTAACTTACTAAACATAAGTAATATAAACTATTGTTACGTTTATGTGTAACATACTATTTAGGCGCACAATACATAAAAGATTAAAGTACAGTGTCCAGAGCTGTATGATATCAACTCACTTGTCAAATCTAGAAATATCAAAGTATACTGATCAAATAAATGTTTTGCTCGGAGCTGCCATTTGAGATTTCTATAAACATGCTTTACAGTTAACATACAAAATGTCTCAGCAGTGTGTTGACACAAGACTATTTCAACCTCATAAAAAATATTTAGACTCATAAGAATTTTACCTTTGAATTTGGAATTTGCTATGGATTAAATAAGATCTAAATTTTTAAAAAACCATCATGGATGGAATGAAAATCTAAGATGATGGACTCTCAGGAAAGAAGAAGACAAGGGATTACAATCAATGGATAAGTGGATTTGGAGAAGGATGAAGAAAATAGAATGGGAAGGTAGAGAACCAAATGAAAAAGACTCAGAGGAGTTGGCGATAAGAGGGAAATCTGAAAACTGTAAAAAGGAGAAAAATGAATTGGTTAGGACGTGATGAGAGGAGAGAGCCTTTTAAAAACAGCTATAGAAGGAAAAGTTGAGGAAAGGGAAGAAGATGGTGGGCATTGTATGGACCGGATGGAAGTATGAGACAACAATAAGTCAGAAAGCTGCAACAGGACCTTTCTGAAGGCTGAACAACATGTACACACCCTTGATGATGATATTGTAGACTTATTAAGAAGTTAAAAATAATCATCAATGCCTAGCATTTAAAAGTATTCCATATAATCATTTTAACTTGTCTACTTGCGACTTAATTTTAAGTTAATTATTTTATGTACACTTTGTGTTTTTTTTTGTCCGTTATGAATAAAACATGTTTTTGTTAGGTGCTGGATGTATGGTAGAAGCAGTAAGGGTGAGTGCAAAAAGAGATCCTATATTTGTTGGCAAACCAGACTTATTCATGCAAAGTACAATTCTCGGAAACAGCAAAGTGAACCCAAATCGAACACTTATGATCGGAGATAAGTATGTATTCAGTAATCAATATAATTTCTATCATTGTTGTTCATATTTTTTAAATTTCTCTTCCAAGAAAATTTAAATTAGTTTGCTATATAAAACATTTGACATTTTGTCTCCAGAAAAGGCAGAATTTTTACTGATAGCTGAATGATTTTGTCATGATTTGATTGTTGATTAGATTCTATATTAATTAAATCAACGGAGTTTTCCTATGATGTAACACTGATAAAATGACTTAAATAAAATAGCATGAACTAAGATACTTGATCAAAATAATACCATATTATGATAAAGTGTATATCTTCTTTTAATAACGTTGGGGTAACCAGTTTGTTTATTATAATCCTAGTTCAATAAAAAAATTAATGTTTTAAATAACAATGAAAATTGGAGGAAAAACAAAACTTAAAGAAATAATAAATCCAATTATTTGTTATAATTTGATGCTACAAAAACCATTTAATTATGTTCTACAGTATATATGAGGCATGTTTTAAAAGTAAGTACCATTTTGGAATCCCGCCATTGTAGCGCTGTAGTTGGTGACGGCGTTCACGAGCTGTGTACTATCTGTTGGTAAGTCAGACCTGCTGTTACAGATGTTTTTAAGGTTGCTAATGAGTGCTTAAAATACCTCTTGAAAATACCACCGACATTAAATATGTGCTGTGTAAGATTTCTTTACGCTTAAGATGTGAAAATAGCTGACTTTCATAGTGAGATCTGTCATAGTGACAATTTGGTTTGAGAAGTCACAATTCTAATGCTTTAGGAATGTGCGAGAATTCGCTTACCTCTGCTTGCCTCTCACTTAACATTTGTTTTTGTGATTCTCTGTCAGCATTTTGGGAACCCAGCATAAGCATAACTATCAGTCCTTCAAACATTCTCCCAGTTTTATAAATTACACTTCTTGACACTTGAGTACACTCACTATATATCTCTAGTCAGACGTATTTTTTCTGCCTGCATACTTGTATATAAAATAATCCATTCTACATAACGATGCAGTTGTAAAACGTCTATTTTCTCTGACTGTTTCATCTACGTTTTGCACCAAGTCATCAGTAATGAGTGAAGATTGTCCACTTCTATTCTTATCATGCACAATCGTATGGCCATCTTTGAAGGCTCTCACCCATTTCCGTACCATACCATCACTTATTTTTCTTTCTCCTAAAACTTCACAGATCTCACGATGTATTAAGGTATTTTCAATCTACATATAGATATGTCATCAGCTGCTTTCACACCTTTAATGTTACGAAAACTTAATATAGTCAATGGCATTTTCAATCGGAGGAGGCATTTTTAACACTCATAAGCAACTTGAAATTCGGTTGAATGAATCCATAATGATGGCTGTGGCTTGCCAACACATAGTGGTACACAGTGTGCATGCGCCGAATACCTACCGCATTCCTATAACGGCGGGATTCTAAAACGGTACTTACTTTGAAAACATGCCATGTATTAAGTTATTTTCAATCTATATATGGATATGTCATCAGGCCTAGCACAGACATCCTCCTGGGAAAGAGGTGTGGTTTTATGACATTGATGGTGTTATCAGGCACCAACACCTTGGAGCAAGTTCAACAATGGAAGACCTCTGAGGATACACAATTGCTGGAGCTTGTGCCAGATTACTATGCACCAACCTTAGGCCATTTGTTACCCCAGCTACAAAACATAACTATTTAGAGACTATAAATAAACAAAATGCCAACGAATAGTACTTAACATCATTTAAAACCAAATAAAGACATTTATCCTGTGTAATTATTACAAAGATTACTATACCTTCCAAAGTCTTTGCTAATGTAAGCCGAATAAGTATTAGAAAAGGATAGCAGATGTCATTCTACATCTATTTTATAGTTCTTCAGATAATCTTAATGTTATCATAAAAAAGACATTCAAATGTTTGCTATACAATTTTGTATGGCTGCTTTAATGATTTAATTAGTTACAATGAAGTAAAATGAAATCAATAAGACAATTTTCAACTCTCTCGGTTTCATTTAAGTTGTTGATGAAAGATATTCATAGCTTAGATTTAAAAAAAAACTTCAGATATATTTTAAATTAATTTTATGTATTTAGGAAATTGTAAAAGGAGTTGAATGAATAATAAATCTATTCAACCTATGACATAAATAAGGTAAGGATTTATGTCATAGGTTGTAGCTTGTATGTTGTTGGGAGAAGGATTTTCTAATGCATATATGACGTCAGTTCCAATTTCAATATTAGTATCTTCATACATCCAACAATAAAGACATAATTTGGTTGACATTAAAACCTCTTAAAATGAGCGAACTTGGTTCAAATATTTTTTTCAAACTTTATTTTCGAATGTAACTAACATTCTCTTTTAATTTTTGTCTGATTTCCGGATCCAAGTCTCCGCTCCTTAAAGAAGGCCAAGCAGTAATTTAGCTGCTAAAATACTTTTCAATGCCTGCATACTTGTATATAAAATAATTTCCGTTCATAGCTTGTTCATTTCATTTTGTAGGTAGACCTACTATGAATAAGACAAAACTAATTAAAACGTGGATACATATGGCTGTATTGTACTATGATTTTTACAAATTTATTCTGCACAATAGGATAAATATTGTGTTAACACGTTGAGTGCTGACGACCCGGTTCCGGGTCCCGCGTGGCCGAGCGCCGAGTGCGCGTGCCCCGGATCCGTGTCGCGCTGCAATGTTCTCTTATACTAGGCAGTGTGAGCTCAGCTCTTGTGGAGGGAGGACTGTATGTCGCCCGCTCCTTCAGTGCAACACGTGCTATATTTTTGTGTTCGTCGTTTCCGCCTAGCGATTTTTTGAGTTTTCTTATACACGTTATTGTTTTTATAGTATTTAGTGAGTAGTTGCTTATATTATATTTGTATATAGTTTATTTTTATTAGTGTTTTATATAGCTTATTATCATTTAGTGAAGTAATAGTGTTAATTTAAATAAAAATGGCTGATCGTAATGAAAGTGATGATGACCTTGGAAGTGACCGGAAACAGGAACAAATATTATTGGATGGCGTTGTAAATATTGTAAATATATAACAATTAGTTTTTAGTGAAATATAAAGTGTTTGTGACATTGTTTGGGTGCATTTTGAAAATGTTGCCATACATTTGCCTTCTTGGCGCATCCCCAGGAGCTGACGACCCGGATCCGACCCATGGATTTTTACTGACAGGGAATGAACAATAAACCATCCCACCGACTTCCTGATCTCAAATTAGCATCTGAAAACACTAATGCTGAGTAGTTTTTTTGTTTTTAACTTTCAGATATAGACGTGGTATAGGTGTAACATGTATAGCAGTCAACGTGTTAATAGAGGCACAAGCTTAAGGATCAGAAGAACCTAAAACTGCTTAGGAAAATGGTACCTGGCATGGGTGGAAGTTACTGGTATTAAGGTTTCAAGGAAAAGCATTTTTCGTACAAATGTAAATAATAGTAAGAGGGAGATGATGCAGATTTTTTATGCTATAAAAAAAAGTAGTCAATTTCTTTGCAAAGGCTAAGTAAGTATTGAAAAGTCCTCTCTCTTTCTTAAACTCAGACTTAGGTTAAATGGGGCTTCAATACCCAGAACAGAAACGGTACTAGCAATTACAGAGAATAATATCGTACATGCCTTAATAATAATAATACAAGAAAAACTGCTAAGTAAATAAACAAAAAAAGGTATATAAAGAACATAAATTAGTCTTTGGTCTCTAAAGGCTCACCTAATGCACTGCCTTGGACAAGAACATAAAGTTCGAGCGTTAAAAGACAAAAATGTACAGCTAATGAAATATTTTGCAGAAATTTGCTATCCATAGTGTGATTTATAATCATAAAATAAAATCATCTGATATTTAAATTATTGTTTATAACCTGACTTAACTTTGTTATCGTTTTTCGGTCGTGAAATTTAAAAAGGTTTCCTATTTTCTGTGATCATTTACTCATTTAAAAAAAATTTTGTTGTTTTTACTGATTATTGTAACAATTATTACTAATTAAGCACACATTTAAATTTAAAAAAATTTATTTATAGATTTATTATATTATAATTTTATTTAATGATGTATAAGCAATTTAACAAATTAAAGTGCCGATTTCCAAAGTAGACAACTTTGCGAAGACAGCTGAGGTGTTTATTTTAGTAATAAGAGGTTTTAGTTCAAATAAAAAATGAAAACAATCTTTCTCATTGGCAATAATAATTAATGTAAACAAATATAAAATAGACGAAAAGAAATATTTTTGACCTGATTTGCTAGTATGAACATACCCAATTTTTAACATATCCGCTACACAGAGAGAGAGAGACGCAGCTCAACGAGCATAACGAGAACTAAGATATCTGTCAGATGATGGGAGAAGTACACCAGTGGTGGAACTGCACTCTCCTCTTCCTAGCGCAGGCCAAGTGCCAAGCTGAATTAAGATGAATACTTCAGAAACTGTTAATTAATTCTAATGCCTTTTATGAACATAAATTATACAAATAAAACAAAAACAATAATTTTACGTTCAAATAATGTTATAATTGTGCAATGTTATAGTTATGAGATATTTTTATTTTAACCAAAAGTTGTATAAAAATAAAGTTGTGTAACAAATAAACTTTATTAAAGGTATTTTATACATTTATTTTAATGTTAAAATTATTTGGTTAAGCAGTTATTTCACTAACATAACTGATGTCACTTTTTGAATCATCTGTATCAAAAGTCTCTCTGGCAATCAGCTCCTTGTGGCAACTCAAAGGTAACGTAATATTAGCCAGCTCAGCAGCCATGCTTTTTTTTGGAATCCCTTTGTCCTTCCTCTCTTTCTGCTTTTTCCGTGGTCGAGCAACTCTCTTCACATTGTGCATCTTCACATGCTTGTAGAGAGACTTCTGTAACATATATATCAAAGCAATTAATAACTACTCGGTGAAACGTTTCATTGCATTTTCTACATCTCACAGAGATCTTAGGCTTAAGCAGCCGTTGTTATTAGTAATAATTAAAGCTTCCGGTAACGACTGTGTCAAGGTGTTATTTACAGTATTTACATCACTTTAAACGTTTCACCCACGCTATGGATACTAAGGGATACCTTAGTGGTCACCCATCCAAGGAACAGCCACGCTCGATGTTGCTTGACGCTGTTATCTAACGATAACGTCAGAACCCTCCGGTCTAAGACACAGGAGTGATACTTATTTTAAATTAAATGTGCGTCAAAAATGTAAGTAACACCTTAGGATATTCCATATACCATACTCAGTGGTATCTCACAGACATGTTTCGATGTGGTTAGCGTTAGATACAAAATTATCACAAAAACTAAAATTTCTTTGAAAATAAAATTAAAAACAATTCTCCAAAGTGTATTTCAGGAGGACAATATTCCTTTATGCCCCCTTTCCACAAATATGGAACTATTCCAATCAAATGAAGTTTACAACCTTAAAACCACCTTTATCTTATGCCTCAACAATTTTATTTGTTGAAATATAAAAAAAGTTCTTTTATTTAATTATAATAATATAATAATAAATTGAATTTATTATCTCTTATATATACAATACACATACATTACATTTGACAAAATATAAATAAGTCCTTCTCACCAGGCTGCCTTACAAGAAACAGAAAATAAAACTATACTCAAATACAGCTAAGCAAACATAAATAGCACAAATATTTTTAAGACATACACTCAAGAGACAATAAAATAGGGCCCCTGAGGCATATACAGCCTGTTTTGGGGTTCCTTCCTAATAAATCACTCAAAATAAAAATCCAACGGTAGCTAACAAAACTAATTTCCTTTTTTCCCTATATTACATATTATTATTTACAGTAAAATAAAAACTACAAGAAAAATATTTAATCTAAAAACGAAATTGCATTTGTGCCTACAATAACAGTCTACTATAAGAAACTAATTTACAAAATGAAGCTTTAACTTAGAATGACAAATAAATCCTCAATCTTCTCTAATGTCAATAACCAGTTTTTAATCCCCTTCAAAAATACATTTCTATTTAACGCTTGTTTTATTTCAATTGGTATCTGGTTATATAATCTTGGCGCAGTTAAATTAAAACATTTAGTATAAAACGTACTTTTTGGCTTCGGAATTTGAAAACAATCTGTGCTTGTTGATATTTTCTAAATTAATTAAATTTCCACTTCTTGAATAAAAAACTTTAAGTACTTTATACAAATATAAATTTCTTAATGGAAGTAGTTTTAATTCTAAAAAACAGGGATAAGAAGCTTCTCGTATGTTTCTTTAAAAATCAATCTGACAAAATGTTTCTGAATAACTAATATAGAGTTCAAAGACGACTTATAAATCCCACCCCAGCATACTAACCCATACTCTAATCTACTCTGCACTAGTGCAAAATATATAGATCTCAGTATCTTCATAGGACAGATATTACGTAAAAAATAAAAAATTCTGACCCCCTTTAACAGTTTAGAGTATAAATAGGCTATTTGTTTTTTCCATGTAAGATCTTTATCCACTATGACTCCCAAATACTTAACTTGATCCCCTTCTTTTATATCTGCACATTTTGAGCAACTCCCTTCGATTCCCAAACAATCTATGCAATTGTAAATTAGTACGTTACATTCATTGCTAGTTTTCTTCAGAACTACTTTATTATTTTTAATTTTATTAAAAATTATAAATAAAATTATTTTTTTATTTTATTATTTTTAATTTTATTAAAAATAATAAAATTTGTTTTTTCAGTATTTAACACTAGATTGTTTTTAGCAAACCACCATCTAATTGATTTGAGATCAGATATCATACCATCTTTTATGTTTTCTATACTCTCCCCAGCATAACTGAATGCGGTATCGTCTGCAAAAGATGTAACCTGCCCCTTAAATCTTGCTGTACACAAATCATTTATATAAATTAAGAAGAGAATTGCTCCCAATACAGATCCCTTTGGAACTCCAAATAATATCTTACCCTCACTACTATATACATTATTAATTTTGACACATTGCCGTCTGCCTGTTAGATAACTCTTGAACCATTCAAAAACTAGACCTCGTATTCCACAATTGTATAACTTTTCCAAGAGGATTGTATGATCAACCATATCGAAAGCCTTTTTAATGTCCAAAAACAGTCCACTTACTTTCTTATTATCATCAATACCCTCAATTACTTCAGTTACAAATTTTAACAAAGCTACTTCTGTGTTCAGTCCCGTTCGAAATCCAAACTGATTTTTACTAAAAAAATTAGTCATTTCTAGATATTTTAACAATTGTTCTTTCATTATTTTTTCTATAACCTTGGAGAAAGTTGATATCAAAGAAATAGGTCTGAAATTGTTACAAATTGATGTTGAGCCACTTTTATGAATAGGAATAACAACTGCAAACTTTAACTTTTGAGGAAATAATCCTGTTTTAAAACTCAGATTTATAATGTAAGTAAAGACACTAGCAATATACGGAGCAACATTTTTAACTAATACAGAATTAATTCCATCAATCCCAGGTGCTTTCCCATTTTTTAATGAACTGATAATTCGTAAAACATCCTGCTCAATAACTGGTCCTAACATCATTGAATTTTTTTGAAATCTAAAGTTAAATATATTTTTAAAGGGTAATGTTTCAAAATCTAATGGCTTTGGCTTCCTGTCTACAGCCTTATCCACAACTGACAAAAAGAAACTATTGAAAGTATCAGCTATTATTTGTGAATCACTAACTATAACATCGTCAATTTTCAAACAAATCGGTTTCCTATCTTTACTCTGTCCAGTTATATCATTAATTGTCTTCCAGACCGCTTTGCTATTTCCTTTACAGCTTTCAAACTTTCTGTTATAATATTCTAATTTTACAAGTTTTATATCTTTTTTCAATGTATTACGAAATTTAATATAATAATTTTTAAAATTATCTTCCATTGATCTATTCTTTACTTTTTTGTATAGCTCATTACGTTTCTTTATTCTTCTGCATATACTTTCATTTATCCACGGTTTGAGTTTACAAATTCTTTTAACTACAGTGATTTTTCTTTTGCATTTACTTATACAAAGCGAAAGTGTATTTTCAAACAATTCATAAGCAAGAGACGCGTCATTTTGACTGTAAACAAAAGACCAGTCCGTGTCAGCCAGCAAACAGTTTAGCTTATCGAAGTCGATACGAGTGGGCTTATCTGTCTGCTGATAAGGCATTCCACCTACGCCACCACAACACAACCTCACCGCTATCAGATAATGATCAGTTATCTGTCTTTCAATAACCATAGCTTCAATATTAGTCAAGTTCTTACATTGTGCCCTCACATAAACATGATCAATGCAGGACTGTGTCAACTCTGTGACGCAAGTATTTTCATTTATAAGAGACTCAAAACCATAACTAGCCATTATTGTCTTATAATTATCTACACTTTTGTCATTTCCTAGTAAGTTTATATTCAAATCACCAATAATAATTACATTTCTATACCTAAGCCTAAAGTCGCAATTTGATAAATACATATTCAATTCAGAAATAAAATCTGTAATACAATGTTCATGAAGCCTGTATACAGAAAACAATTGAAATTCATTTTCAAACACTTTGAACCTTACTCTAAGAATGTTAGCTGTAACAAATTCCACTTTTTCATATTCAAAATTAGTAAATATGGTATTTTTACAGTACACAGCCACCCCTCCAGAATGATTCTCATTTGCATTCACAAATAATTCATAATCAGGCAATCTATAAAAATCAGATTCAGAATCTTTTATCCAGATTTCTGTAAAAACTATTATATCAGGATATTTTTCCACGAAGACAGTTCACTTATAAATGTATCAAAATTTTTCCTCATACTACTAATATTCTGATGAACAATATTTATACAGCTATCATTCCCTTCACTATTAGTAAAATAATTTTCATGTATATTTTTTATTGACAGTTAGATACAAAAATTTCAACAAAATATACAATGAAAACACACATGTATTCCTTGTTAAATGAATCAAATTTAGACATTTTAAATTTATACCTATATACAGAAAACAAAATTTAACTCTAATGATCAATATAATAACTAAATCAATAATAAACTTTATAAATACAATAGAAAAGTAATATTTACAACTTATCAAGGTCAGCCTGGGAGCGTATTTCCACCACCTCAGAACCTTCCTGCTTGCGAAGTAGGATGTTTCCGTTGCGTATCCAGATGTATTTGTATCCACGTTCCTTCTTGACATGTCTCGCCAGTCCCAGTAGCCGCCTCCTTGTTGGTGACAATGACTCGTTCACGTACACTGCATTGTCAGATGGTTTTGCCAGATTTAAGTGCCTAGTTGAGAAGTCCCTTTTCTCTCTTCTCCTCTCAAGAAGTTTCTCCTTGTCGAGGCGCCGGACAAACTTCACAATTATGCCCCTTGGTCCTTTAGAGTTGTTTTTATACCCGAGCCGGTGACATGTGTCGATCATTCCATCTGCGATTTCTACACCCAGAGCACGACCGACGTCCTTCACAAGCTCCAGGACATTTTCGCTACTCTCTTCTGGAACTCCTTGTACCTCCAGACAGTTCTTCCTTGAGGACTGCTCCATGTCACTTACTCTGCTTTCCAACTCGTTTTTTTAAGATGAGAATTCTCAGCATTTAATTCATCCACCTTCTTGGAGTATTCCTCGATCTTTGATAGAGCATCTTGAACGGCATTAGTGTTTTCCACTAGCTGAGATTGGAGTGCCTCATATGACACGTTGATGTCCTGTTTCATTTTCTTCTGGTCATCACGGATTTCCATCAATATCTTCATCACATCCTCAAGTTTTAGGTTTCCCTCCTGCATGCTCACATCCAGCCTCAAACTCGCTCTACGCTCAGCGCTGCACGGTTCACCCCTCCATACCGATCCCATATCTTCTAGACAATCAACATCCACTTGAGTAATATTTACACATTTTCCATGAACACAAATGTTGCAATCACCACAAATCACTTTTAATTGTTTTTTTTTTTAATAATAGAAAGACACACTTTACAATTAGACATATTTTTTATACTGGTTAAAGAATTATAATTTTAAAAAGGCCAAAATAACGGTAAAGCACGTGAAACAATTCGCTCACTGAAACAAGCACTAACAAGCTGGCACAAGCAACTTCGTAACTACAGCATGGGAACACTGATAAGAGAACTACAACACAATACGTCCGCTCCGCCTGGATTCCGACTCATTACTGACCTAACAAATGACCTGTTGTACTGAATGTCCGCTACTACTGCTACTATTAATGAATTCATCCTAGTGTTAAATCACTGAATAAGTAATAAGAGATAATTACGGCAAACGAGTACTTGCTTGTACATACTGCTGCCAATGATAAAAAAAATTATATGATGAAATTTAGGCTGAAGGGATAAATACTGAATAAGAATGAAAATGATTTTAGGCCATGAAAAAAAGTAAGTTATTTGAAGAAACGTTTAACAGGAAAAATAAATAAATAGAATGTACAATTTGTTATTTATTTGGACTATAAAAATTAAGATTAACTATTCATCATTAATATACTGATCGTAGAGATGTGGGAAAATATTAAGAGCGAATGAGTTTAGATTACCAAGTGAAGTAATTGTTACTAAGGTCGACTGTTACTTAAAAAGAGCCATCTATTAATAGCCAATAGTAAGGTCAACTTAAAACCCTACTGCTTTACGTGGAATCCGGACCACATAATATTGGTCTGATTTTGAACTGATTGACAAGCCCGAAACTCTGCTCTCTTTCCTAGACAACATTAAGACCCTAACTACCACATAACACGGACATCTCAAACTTTTCTAGTAATGTCCACGAAAAATTGAGCGGATGCCGTATCAGTATAAAGAGGACTGAGTATAGAACCTATTGCCAACAATCTTCAAAATACTTTGTCCTTAAACAGCTGTTACAGCACTGTGCCGACTAAATGTAAAAAAACATTCGCAATAATAAATAAAGAGGTTAAACAACGATGAGCAATATTAAGTGGGATAACCTAACAATTCAATAACATATTAGAAATATGCCAGATTAAAAAACACAATCTTAAATCATTTTCTTATCAACGGCCTTAAAAACAGTGCCCTTACCTTCCAATAAAGTATTTTCTCACAGCCATTCACAGGACACTTGTATTGATGAAGTTTCTGATGTACATGTTCCAAATGTTGCTTCAGGTACTTCTCCTGAGCAAACTTCAGACCACAGTCGTTAAAACTACATTCCCAACATGTTGACGATGAGAAATGTTGCTCTGACAAATGGACTTTCATATTACCATGTGTTGAGAATTTTTTATCACATATAGCACACAAGTGATCTGAAAACAACATAGCATAATATGATATGCTGATTTTGGCAATTAAGCAATGAACATATACAGTCTGGCCTTTTTAAGAACGAACATGGAGAAATACACTAGACTGCCTGTGAAGTTAGTCCTGTTTGTTTATAGGTGTTTTCAACATGATTATGTCAGGTTGCCATATTGATAGCATACTGCACAACTGATTTCAGTCTTAATAGAACAAATATAAATGAATAAGCATACAAGATATTATACCATTAAATAAAAACAAAACTTAAAAATATCATTCATTACAGTTCATTTAAAAAAAGTGATGAAATAAACATTGGTATGTACTTAGTACATAAACATTTGTGTAAACAATAAACCAAATGGTTATAATAAAATCAAACAGGTCTAACTTCACAGGCAATCCAGTGTATTTTTCCTCATTCATTCTACACGATAAAACTGAACTGTGAATGGATGTTGGCCCAATAGTGTAGTAAAACAAGTTTACTAACCTTAGACTGTCAAATATCCTGAACATCAGTGCAGCTATCAATTTAATATAAATTAACAATTATAATTAGTTAATCATAATCAGAAGTTGATATGACCATCTCAGTTGGAAAGAGTTATTTTTCTTGCATGACAGTTGTTTTGTGTGGGTAAAATACATTACATTACTTTTCTTTATGTTCCCCATCCCCAGGTCGTATTTATAGATATCAGAGGACACCCCTGCACGCTTCGCCAACTGTACAGTCACTCACTGTACTCGTAATGCCTCTGCATGAAACCTAAAAAGTTAATTGGACCGTTTTAACACTTGTTTATGCCGCCAGCTGGTCAATTAAAATTAATATCCACAAGAATAGCATTGCAACTTTGATGCCATGTAGGACAAAAATATATAGGAATTTTAAAAATCTAGCTCTGTTACGACTTAGAAATCAAAATTATCTTTTGAATAAAAAATTTTCATCAAAATCGGTCAAGTAATAAGTTCAGAAAGTGAGTGAACTAAATGACCCGATTGTTTTAATATATAGGATAAACTAATCAGTTAACAAACTATATAAATTGAAATAATCTCGAATTCGCAGAGCTAAATAACAAAACCTTTTTTCAACATGGGAGCGATCTCGAAATAGGTAGTTATTTATATGTAGCCAAAGAACAGCCACAAAACGTAACATTTATTTTTTCTTTAGGGGCCTATATATTTTAATTACTGTTTGTTTAATTTATAATTTAATAGGAAATGTGCACTGAGATACTAGAATTATTTTGTGTATCCCTCGAGTCTGAGGAAGGTAAACGTGGTTTGCCGAAAATATTCACCATGATATAGTTATACTATTGACATAACATTTGTTATAATTAATATTGTAGACTGAAGTTAGTTTTCCATCTGTTGTACTCTGTAGAAAAGTGGTTTACCGTTGGCAATAAATCTTATGAATATCACCACTTGCCAAGTATGGTGTTTCGTAAAAGCTGTAATAAAAATATTAAAACACTACCCTATAACATCTTAAATTAACTTCTTAGGAAGTGGGAAAGTGATGTGAAATTACTATTCTATTTATAGATAGTCCAATGATTTGGAGAAGGAAGGAAAAGAAACCGGCAGAGCGGTAAAAGTCTTCAGTGAGATCAGCAAGAGGGAAATTACGTTGGAGAAATGATATATATATATATATATATATATATATATATATATATATATAAAAGCGTCTCTGAAAAATATAAGTTAGTTATAAAATTTGGGTTTTATTTAAACTGATGATGAGAGGCTAATTGATTGACATATGATTGCTGAAAGTGAGAAACTTCCTACCAATCTACGAGGAATATGGTGAATGAAAACAATATACCACATCAAATAAAAAGTCCTAAGATAAACATAACTAGATATGTAGACATGAGATTGAAACCGAAAAGTTAGTGAGTTAGAATGGACAAATTTTAAAAGCTCAGATGGTTTAGAATGTGTAGAAAAATTTGCATGGGAGTATCATCGAACGGACAGAAGAAGTTACAAACAGATTATTCTAGGCAGCCATACTGTATCACCAAGTAAGAAGTATGGTATGAGATGATAAAGTACCAAAAAAGCCAAATCAACAATGTTTAACACATACTTTTTGAACATTCTAACGTACAGTCTAGGTCTTAGTAGGATTCAAGCATCTGAAATGAAATTCTTAAGAACAGCAATGTAAAAAACATGACATGACAGAATTAGGTATTACATGACATGACAGATTTATTAGCTTATTCCTCGGCTCAACAAGACACAAAATATTAAACCACACTTCTTCCTAGATATAGAGTTTCACACTGAGTTATGCAGAACATTCAAAAGTTTTTAAAAATTAATGGGCTAGACCTAATCAGCAGAAATATTTACAACCATAAATTAATTAAAATAAATTAAGCAGCAACACACAATTTCCTAACAAATTTAGTAACAATGGCTAAATAAGAAGTCGAATCTTCTATTGAATAATACAGATTTTCAGTAAGCCAATCATACAACATTGTTTTAAATTTATTTCAAGGAATGGTTCGACCTAACAGAGAAAGTTTGAAGAAATTACTGAATTTACTTGAAGAGAGTTATCAGTTTTACTGAGCCTTTATCTGGGGATATCAATTCCTTTCTCTATTAAGTGTGTTATAGAAACCTTAACACGGTTAGCAACGGTCTTGCTGCCAGTGCGCAATTATTTCATAATTTAATTCAAGTGATGGCGACCCCAACACAGGATAGATATCCACCCACCCATACACTACGGTGGTATTCACTTACCCATCCACCCATACACATACAGTGGTATTGACTTACTCACTCACCCATACACATATAGTATTATTGACCCACTTGCCCACCCATACAAGTACAGTGGTATTGGCCCACCTGTACACGTATAGTGGCATTAACCCACCTGCCCACCCATACACGTATAGTGGTATTGACCCTCCCATACACTTATAGTGGTATTGACCCACCCATACACGTATTGTGGTATTGACCCACCCGCCCACCCATACACGTTTAGTGGTATTGACCCACCCGCCCGCCCATACAATTACAGTAGTATTTAATAAATTAGTATAGTAGGATATAAGAGAACAGTCTGGATGTAAAAGACAATTGAGGAAAAAATTAGAATGACAATACTAGCGTGATTTGGACACATAAATAGAATGGAAAAGGGAAGAATGACAAAAAAAAGGCTTGAAAGGGTGTTACAGACAAAAGAAGAGTGAGGAGACCACGCAAGAAATGGAAGGATGTCATAAAGGACGTGATTTTTAAAGGAAAACAACTACAACAGGTGGAGAAGGAAAACATATAAATAGACAGGGGAAGAACGAGGAGGCTTGTCAGTACACCTGGGAGACTGGAGCTGCTGAACTAGTGATGATGATGATGACTTTGATCGAACAAAAGCTACTTGGCTCAAGTAACGTACTAACCTGATCTGTGAACTGTAGACAAGTGTTTCCTGTACTGAGACATTGTTGTAAACGTTTCCCCGCAGGACTGTTCTCTACAGTGGTATGTTCTGTGGCTCCTTTGATGTCTCTTCAGATCATATTGTTTTACGAAGCCTTGGTTGCAGGATTCGCATCTAGAATGAACATCTTGTTTATATAAATGCTTAGATTAGGTTAAAGGGCACTAGGCCAGGAATTAGTATATTGGAGAGATACGACATCAGCAAACTTACCTTAGAAGACAAGTTCACTAACACCAGAGTAGTAGCAACATACACAAAAGAAACACATAATCACACTTAACACCCCCATCACTGCCACCTAACCCGCAATAGTGGAAGCCATGCCAGTCTCTCTCTCCCTCTACTCACCTGAAGAAAGTGCCAGTGGCACTGAAAATTCGTGTGACTTAATGCTTAAAATTATGGTAAAACGTTTCTCCTGGAATATAGTACTTACTATAATTTTAAAATGTACAGTCGCTCTTTAAATCAATTCAAACTAATAGAAATACAAACATTAATAGTCTTGAAATTTTTTCCCTAAAAACCAACTTCTTCATTATTAAAAGAATAATTTTATGTATACTAGTACTGTAAATAGAAAAACATTTGATTATAAAATAATAAAAATTGAAATATCTTCTTTGGAAAATCTAGTATTATACGAGGGTCGTCTCAAAAGTAAGTTACTCTATTTTTTTAAAGCCGTTCTGTTGGCGCCAGAAGTCTGGGAGTCGCGGAGTATTTGCGTCTGGGCGTAGTGGCAGCACTGTAAAATTCCTATGTGCGTGCGTCGATCGATCGGCCAGTCAGACTACAGGCAATATGGAGACACCACTTGTTCCTACCGCCGACTGTGAAATTCGCGCTATTATTCGTTTTTTAACAGCAAAAAATAAAACTGCTACTGAAATTCATTATGAGTTGTGTAGTGTTTATGGTGAAGGTGTGATGTCAAGGCCAATGGTATCTCGTTGGCGTCAATCATTCATTGAAGGACGGACAACACTGCATGATGAACAACGAAGCGGCCGCCCCTCCACTTCTCGCGCGGCAACTGTTGTTGAAGATGTCAGAAAGGTCATTGACACCGATCGGCGCCTGACTCTTGACGAAATCCTTTGTCAACTGCCTTCTAATGTGGAAATAAGCCGTGCATCACTCCACAGGATTATTTCTGATGATCTTCATCTGTCAAAAGTGTGTGCAAGGTGGGTTCCACGCCTTCTCACAGAACAGCACAAAGAGCAGAGAGTTGATGCTGCTTTGCAATTTCAACAATTTTTCGATGATGAAGGAGACAATTTATTCGATCGAATAGTGACTGGGGATGAGACCTGGATCCATCATTGGACGCCTGAATCGAAAAGACAGAGTATGGTATGGAAAGGAAAGGACGAACCAACACCAAAAAAAGCGAAAGTTGTGGAATCCACTGGAAAAATCATGGCGACGGTTTTTTGGGACAACAAAGGTGTGTTATTGATCGACTACCTTCCTCGTGGGACTACAATAACAGCAGCACGGTATTGTGAACTTTTGGAACAACTGAGAAGAGCAATCCATAACAAAAGAAGAGGAAAGTTGACAAAAAAAGTTTTTTTGTTCCATGACAACGCTCGCCCACATGCTGCTCGTCAGACCCAAGACCTGCTCACAGATTTTCGATGGGATGTTTTTGGACATCCACCTTACTCCCCCGACCTTGCACCAAGTGACTTTCATCTTTTCCCACACCTCAAACAACATCTTGGAGGTCGGCGCTTCGCAAATGACGATGAGCTGAAAGAAGAGGTTGAGAGTTGGCTAAGCAATATGGCGGCAGAATGGTATGATGAGGGACTGAAAAAACTGTTACCACGTTACCAAAAATGTTTAGAAAATCATGGAAATTATGTAGAAAAATAAGGTTAACTTGTACTTTTCAAAATATATCATTTAAAATATTTTCTGATGTTTTTTATACTTTTAATAAAATAGTGTAACTTACTTTTGAGACAACCCTCGTATATAAATAAATTTAATATTTGAGTTTTTAAAAACCAATAATACTTGTTTACCTGTATGGATGGACACCAGTGTGGACAAAAGTATGTTCTTTGAGTTGATAGTTACGCTTGAATTTTTCTCTGCAATCCAAACACTCAAAAGGAAAATCTATGTGTTTACGCTTAAGATGTCGCATTAGGAACTGTTTGGTCTTCAATACTGCATCACATCCTGGCTCAGAGCACCTACGAGAGTTAGTATGATCAATATCCCAACAAGCTATAATTACTATGAAATAGTTATACTTGTATAGAAATTTTATCAAAAAAACATATATGTAATAAAAATAGGCTACTAGAAAACCATTACAAAATCTTCAAATCAATAATTTTTATTGATAATAACAAAACATTGCTAAGTGTTGACTTATATATATATATATATAATTTTTAACTGTCTATTTGTAAAAAAAAACTTCTTTATGTTTGAGTAGTAGTAAAAATTTGAAAAGTAGTAAATTGACTCACAACATTTTTACACAACACTGCATTTATATACAAGAGTGTTTTTACATATTTAGTTCCTACAATTGTAAATGGAAACAGGGCATATCAAGCATTTTCCAACCTACCTACATTTCAGAAATGAAAATAAATGTCAGTGCTAAAAAATGCTACTGTAACCAGCTGATTTATGTGCATATTATATCTAAGTCATACCCTGTGAGTTTACTGCGACCGGAGACTTTTTATCTATAAAAACAACCGTAAGTTATTTTATCTCAATATATGAAATCCCAAAACGATGTACTCACTTCACACATCACAAAAACCTAGAGAACCACTTGTCAGATTTTGATGAAATTCAGAGGGAAGTCAGCTTTTGTAACATCCGCTTAGGAAAGATTTCTCAAAATTCCATTCCTAAGGGGTAGAAATAACCTCCCAAACGTTTGAATGTGTTTTCATGGTTGTATGATTGTTTAGTTGTTGACATTAGAAACTAAATCACTTTACTTACTTATAAGTAATGAAAACATTAGATTGTGTATGGCTGGTTTGATTGTGTCTCTTCAGATGAGATGAATTGGAGTAGGCCTTGCCACAGCCAGAAATCTTGCACGCATATGGTCTCTGTAATTCGATAGTAATATTTTTAACTTGTTCAGAGTTCAATTAATTGTAAAATAAAAATAAGATCACACATTACTTTTAGATAAAGACAACATTTAAAAAAGTACTTTTACTAAATGTCACAAAATAATAATACTTTGTGTGTTTATATCTATATTTCTCAAGAAGACTCCAAGAACTAAAATATCCTAATGTCTAAAATGATGATCAATATATGGCAACATCATTATAAACAATAATACAAATACTAATATTATTTATTATATGTTGCAACAAAATCAAATCTAAGTACGTTACTCTGTAATTTTAAAAGTATCAATAACAATTCGATAATAGTTTTGTTATCAGCTACTTGCTTAAGCTTGTTGCAGTTAAGTGGAAATTGAAAGTATTAGGTCAAAGTTGATTTCTTTATCACATCAAGAACACCTTTATTCATAAAACTCTTAACAAGCAGATTTGACTTTATAAACTTTAATGCTTTAGAACAGAAAGTAAAGGTTATAAATAATGTACAAAATGCTATTTTATCTAGAGTAACACTTACAAAACTCTTGACAAACTTGATTTGCAAATCTAAGACAGATGAATGCTTAAACTGTTATATAAAACATGTTCTGAGCCTGATAATGATGGCAACACTGCAACCAGCTCAACTCTACTCTACTCTAGTCCTCCATTAATCCTCTTCTGTAATAGACTGTAGATAAGGCCAGTGGATATGTGCCAAGAAATATATCCACAGTACTTTTACCCTTTTTTGTGTATTATCTCTGATAACTAACTTTACCCAGATAGCTCAACCCCACGCTAAAGAGTGTTAACACTTTTTTCATTGTGTGTGTGAACTGTCCGCTTTTAAGCGCTTCGAGCAGCTGTGAACTGGGCAGCATTGTCAGTTGAACTCAATCAATACACATGTCTCGTTCAGTTCATTCGGTTAGAGAAGAGGGAGGCAACTCAATGCGGCAATATCGCATCCTAAAATCACGGCCGTGTAGTGAATGTTGTCTACAAACTCCTTAAACAGTGTGTATGCTTTTTCCGTATACTGTTGAGCTATCTGAGCAGAATTAGTTATCTTTGGTGTTATTTTCAAAGGAGTATTAAAGAAGGAAATCGTGCTTGCCTGTCCTAAACAAAACTTAAATTCAGGTACTTGACCTGACGTGTAAAACTAAAATAAGATTAAGCATGTACCTTATTTTCGTGGAGCAATATATGTGCAGCAAGTTTAGAAGGCCGGTAAAATGATTTATTACAGCCTGCATAATTGCACTTGTGTCTTTTCTCTTTATGTTGAAGTCTCTGGTTTTCATTCTTGCTGCCGAAAGTATAATCAATAGAACCTAGGACAAATAAACTCATGAACAGTACAATAAATATAGATAGGCCACTTGAAAATAATCTTCTGAATGCACCTTTGTGAGAGAAAAGGATGTGAGATAGAGAACTACTCTTCCCCGCTGTGTCATTCCATTTAAAAATTTTTTAATTTCTTTTTATCTGTCCTATGCATTTTTAATTTTGTAAATTACCGCTAGATTTTACTTTTGTTTTTAGGGATATTTAGTTTATTTATATTTTTTTGTAGTTTTAAATAAAATTATATTTTATTTTATGACGAATAGTTCTCGATGATTGTTGAAGATAAATCTTGCTCCGTAATTGTCTTCTTACCCTTCTATTTCTTTAACGTTTTGATTATTTTTAAATTTTTTTTAACAGAATTTGTTAATATATGAACAATTAATTTAAAATTGTTGTATCTATTGTAAATATTGTTATCTATTTTAAGTCATACAGCCTAACAGAATTACCTAAACTTAGACTGCAGAACTCATAACCTCTGTTTAGCAATTGAATTATTGTATAGAACAAGTTTATATCTATTTTATTAAATAACTATAAACACTTTTATTGAGGAAATATAAATTAAACTATTTTAATATTATATTTTGTTAATGATAGATACACTAAGTAGTGTAATTACACTTTATATTGTCAGAGACTCGTTCTTACAGCTTTATTTCATAGAAAAGCCAATCTATCATGATATTGAGCCACAACATTTTTTGTAGAGCACTCAAATTGAACCCAAATAAAGGGCAGTTTATCATTTGAAATTTGAGGAAACTCACCAACATTGATCTCCTAAAAACCATTTACTACTGCCCAGTTGAGTGCCACATCTTATACTCCATCGCTCTCTGTGTCCAAATTGGAAAGAATTTTTATTGGTAAAAAAAAGGCCACCCGTTGTATGAAGAGGTTGCATTATCAGAAACATTGTAGAGACTATTTAATAAACATGAATTTTAACCATACCTTGCATCTATATTTTTGAAATCTGTTCATATATCAAATTACATTTTTTAGAATTCAAAAACAATAGCCACAATTACAACACCAGATTCAGGAACAATTTTGCTGTTCAACACAGATTACCTTTTTTTGAGAAGAAACCGCTTTATTTTGGATTAAAAATTTTCCCTTTACTACTTTAAACAAGAAAATACAATGTTTAAGTTAAAGAGCTGCCTAAAAAGTTGTTTGCTTCAAAATGCTTTTTATTATGTTGAGGAATGTTATCACTTTAAAACAATTAGGGCAATCACAGCCTAACCTAACCAATCCTTCATTGGATTACGGATGTCCCGCTTGAGCCGGGCATTGGAGACAACTCCAAAGCCAAATGAGGCCAGATGGAGGCACCGGAAGGTATGTTTTAATTATTATTATCACTTTTGTGATTTTTTTAGAAAATATATTAAAAAGGATCACTTCACTTATCAAAACTAACACTTCTAAAAGAAGATACAGTCAAATTGATCATCAATGTATTTGTAATTCGTGAAAGGTCATTAATATACTTCACTCGCCAGTTCACATGGGACTACAGGTATGTGCGTGAAAGTGAACTTAATTCAACAAGTGAAGTCCGGCCATTAGCTCAGTTGGGGAATCGAATCTTAGACCTTTCTCCCTGCAAACTGAAACCTTGGCCTCTTAGGGGCAGGAACAATCTCTTTAATTGTAAACAGGCTGGGTAAATACAGAATAGCAATAGGAAGCTATCACACATTGCAAATCTGCAGGACAAAACCGTAAGAGTTAAAGGTGATAGTAGTAACGGAACTAAAAAGTTATTTATACTTCCAATAAAATAGAAACAAGAACTTTGGTGTATGATCTTAACAAAACAGTAACTCTAAGAAGTAAAGTCAGCAAGATTATGACAAAACTTATTGAAAGAAAAATATATTTAATCTAACTTTTTCTATAAATGAAATGTATTAGAACAATATTTTTCTTAGGACATTTGTTGCCAATAAAGTACTTTTTTAAAGGTTTTCATATCAAAAACCAAATGACAATTCAGACATTAACACATTTTCTCAGTCTACCTCACTATGAAAATCTACTGGTTAAAATTGAAATATGGTATGGAAGTGTTCACACACATTAAATTATTACCTTACTGATACTTAACTGGGTTTACCTTTTAACCTTCGAATTAACAATTAAAATTGATAAGAACCTTGGATTGCTTTAACTATTCAAAATTATCATAAAAACTTAAATACACCATGCCTCTGGCAAATGTAGCAGAAGTAAGAGAATAACAAAACACAAACCTTCTCCTACAATGCCGCAACTGCTCAATTCACTATCTGATTCAGAAGTCTCTCTGCCCATATCTTGCAACACTAAAAATTAACCAAATAATAAATATTAATAACTTAATTATATATTTAATAATAACAAACATCGTAATTCAAGAGGTTTGTGGTTCTGATTTGACAACCTTCTCCATCAACACAAAGAACAACCCATACAGGCCTACCAAGAAAAATCATAAAGCTAATGCTTTATCCACTCAATAAGCATGAACAACTTGATGCTTTCACCTCAGGATAATAATGTGAGCTATATTACATACAGTGTATGTTACGGTAAATTTCACTCTCAACTTTTTTTTTAAACGTGAGGCCTATCTCCTTTTCAATCTTACTCTACTCGTTCATCATAGACTATAGATCTGTGTGAGGAACTTATCAGACAGAGTAAAGAGGAGAACCAGTACAGTAAAAGGTGAACACTAATGATAAAAACTAACAGTTAATGCCAGGATACGAATCTTCGATACCTCTAACTCAGACGCCTTAGACCGCTCGGCCACTGGCTCTCCCAATACGTTTCAATTTCAAAAATTCTTTCATTATTATTATTATTATTCATTTCTAAGACGCCAATCGTAGAGATATGGGCAAATATGAGGGGTGATTGAGTGTGATGAATACGTAGATGAACTAGTAATTGTTACACTCTGAGTTCGACTTGCCCCAGAAAGGAATATTCATTAATATCCCAATAGCGAGGGCAACTATGGGACCTACTGCTTAACGTGGAATCCAAACCACGTAGTGTTGGTCTGATTTTTAGCTTACTAACAAGTCTGACACTCAGTTCTCCTCCCTACACAGCACCTGAACCTTGACATGGACACCTCAAACTTCTCTAGTAGTGTCCACGTCGATGGCAACCATTGAGCAGACGCTGTGTTGGTATTAAGAATACCGAGCATCGTACCTATCATTTATTTATTTTTCTTTTACTGCTATACAGAATAACATGCAGCTTATTAAATACATCTCTCTAGCATATTATGCTAATTGAGAGAGCAACTATGTTAATACATGGTACAAATATGGTAATACATGAAAAATATTGCAAGAACAATATAAACTCTTAATGCATAATTGTACAATGAAATTTTATAAGCTTTAGTAATATACAATAATAATAACAATATTAATAATAATAATCACGAGAAAAGAAAAAAAACTAAGCAGGACAATTTATATAAAGCAAACTAAAATAATAAACAATTATGCTGAGGCAACTAATGTAGAGCTAAGGTGCTTGAAATGGTATATATAAAGTATTAACGTAAGGGGGGAACACTGGGATAAAGACAACAGATTACAAATGGCATCAATTTGAAAAAAAACAAATAAATAATCAGGTATACATATTAATCTATCTAACAACACAACAATATCTAAAGGCTTTAATCTATAACAAGAATAAAAACAACTGTAATCTAAATAATCTAACAGAAAATAACAAATACATTTTATCACTATTTCTCTAATTTTAGTGATAAACCACAAACATGCAGAAACAAAATAACAATGGTGAAAGTTTGTGATAAGCAAAGTAATGCAGTAGGAATTGGCTGGTAGGGATCAGTACAGGATCCCCGTCAAAACTTTGTCATTCGCTACTGTTTATTTTAATACTTATATACGTTTTAGCAATTTTTGAACATTTACTCTTTGAAACAGGTAAATATGTAGTTCTCTATGCCGATTTAAGCTCCAATGTAAACAAAACAAGTCCATATCCAACCCTATCTTTAATATAACCTATCTTTATTTATACATTTTTGTCGTATTCATAAATAATTTTAATAAAATGTTTTTGCTAAAATTTAACAAAAGTGTGTGAAATAAAAGTGAATTAATCAGAGAAAGCTTAGGCCGAAGTATTCTAGCGTTTTGTACAATAGTATCTCGTATTGCTCTTGTAGTACATTGAATAATAATTGGTGAGGGATTTTTAGTAAACAGAAGACGATGAGCAGTGAAGTCTTCCTTCTACATCATATTTATATTCATTGCTGATAAGAGCTTAACGACAATCTCCACAACATCTTCCTTATCATAGTGAGGAAAGTGAGGAATGCTTGTGATAATAAAAATTTTTTACTCCTTCCGTACTGCTTCTCAGGGTCTAACGTTAGTTTTAACTCTTCGATATCCCTCTCCATGCACTTTGTTTTTCTTCTAGTTCTTTCGTTTTTTTAACATGTTGACGAATCTCTTTTCTAATTAGGTCATTATATTAATAATACAGTCAACCCTCTCCGATATTACTTTTTCTTGGCATTCAAAAATATTTTCTAGAAACCTTCTGAGAGCAAGCAAGTTTGGATCTTCCAGTTCCATATCTTCTTCAATTCTTTGGGTTCTAGACTTTTTCTTTCAGCATTTGAGGCACTCCCACTCACTAGTAACCACAACTTAGCACTTTTTGATTTCCAAGTGTTTTTCTTCACTCTCGAACAGTCATAATGATAGTTCCCGTTACATTTTTCACAATTCATAAAATCACCATCGGAATGGAGTGTGGTTATTACATTGTGCACAAGCTATATTTATTTAAAGTTTTATGTCTCTTTAGTAAAGAACTGTAATAATATATCCAAATTGGGTTTTACAATTTCGTATTACTTAAAGCTAGTCTGTAATTACCTTTTAGTCTACCTGTAATTACATTTCTTTATAGGTTAGACAGATAACCTAAAAATAGCCTTGATTTGTTTATGATATTAGTTTTAAACAAGACTTGTATTGTCACACACCGATTAATTTTACTAAATTTGGATCTTTAATCCTCCTTTATATCAAACTATTCCATTATTCTAATTAATAATATCAGCAAAAAACAGTAAAATTTATGATCTAAAAATTTGTGATGTGTTGTCTTTAACTGAACATAGAGTAACGTGCAGCCTACAATCTCCTGAACATTTTATTCCAAAGTAGCTACAAGTAAATACATAAATATTCATAAATAACTTAGTATCAAATAGACATGAGCACATGCTATTAATTTATTCATTTTTACAAAAATTTAAGCTACTCTTAAGTTATGATCACATCATTATTGGCATATGGTTGGTAATGAAGATTTTTAAAACATGAATACCTTTTGGCAAACTTACGAATTACTTAAAATTACAACTAGACCTAGCATTTACAATATTTGAGCTTTGGTGATTATTTACTTAATGTTAGATTGTGTTAGAAATTATTTTTCCTATCATTTATCTCAACATAACTTACTCCTTAAATGAATATATTGATAAATTTATGATATTTTGTACTCTTCCTTTAAATTACTTTCAAATAATAATTATTTTGAGTAGGCCCTAATATCTTTAGGTTAGAAAAATAAACACTTAATATTTACCTATAAAACTTGCTTTTTCTCAACAATGTTAAATTATGAGGTTCAACTTATCTATTAAATATGGCAATATATAAAAGATTAGCCTATTTTAACCAATGGTTGTTTGCTTTTTCTTTTATACATTATGGTTTCGAAGATGTACAAAACACATATTGTCATAACACTCAATTTTGAAAAATATTCTTTCACTAGCTTAATATTGGATAAAAAATAATTCTAAATAAGCCTACTTATATAACTGTAAAAAGAAGCATGTCAAAATGCTTCTTTCATGTGGTTCTATATCATATAACACATAGTGTAGGATTTTATCAATGAGAAGTAAGTGCCTTTTAGAATTTCTATATTCCAAACTCTACATAACTGACGCAAAGTGTAGTCCAAATACATCTTGTTTACAATATCATCAACAAGGTGATTCCAATTCAAATACTAGTCCAATATCAGTCATAGAAGATTAACTATATTGACTTGAATTTGAGCGAGTCGGTGGCGGAGCAGTCTAAGAAAGAAAGAAAATAATCTTTATTCAAACAGCCAAACAAGCCGCATAATAGCATCATTATAATCGTACATTTAGTCAAAAACATACTATTGACTTATTTAAAAATACTTAGAATAAAAATAACCTTAAATAATACTGACACATAGTTTTTTATTAGCATGTGGTGGTAGGAAATAGGGGAAAGTTATTTAGAGAATTCCCCAACGCTGTAGTAACAGCCCTGCACAAACAACTCATTAATGTGTTTTTCAAACCTCCGCACACTACTCTCGGCGTTTGGAGAATCGGGTTGCGACTTGAATTGTTAAGTCCGGAACCATTACACACCAATTGTCTTTCATAGAAAGATGTTTTATGTGAAGGAACATTGATGTTATGGTTAGGGCGAAGATTGTATTTGTGGTCATTCTGGAGTGTGAAAGATATGCATATTATTTCTAACAAAAAGTACTGATCTTTTTATGTAAAGAGAAGGAAAAGTCAAAATTCTATTTTCTTTGAAGTACGGTTTGCAAGATGTTCTTTGAGAAGTAAGGTGTCAGGACTTTGAGCTTGGGTTAGAGATAGCACTGATTCGAATCCGGCCTAGATTGGAAGATTTCTCAGTATTATTCACTTTCTACTGTACTGGTTCTCCCCTTACTTTGTCTAAATAAGTTCCTCGCACAGATCAACAGTCTGTGAGGAATGGGCAGAGCACGGTAAAGAAGGAGAAAAGCCTCTCCTTTAATTAAAAACTTTAAATCACGTGTTAACTTACTTGCTAAAATAAAATTTCACCTGTGAGAATTTTCAATTGGGTTTAGGTTAAAATAAAACGCTTTCTAATCATTATTATTTTTCCTTTTAAATAAAATCTTTTGGTTTATTTCTAAAAAATAGTCATATAAAAAGATCAGCATTTTTAAGGTTCAACAAATTATAATCATTGGGAGGAAATTGACTTATTTTTATAGTCTTTCTACACCAGTGGAATTTATTACTAGGCTTTGTTGTGGTTGAAACCACTTGGGGAAAGGCAATTTCCTGCAATTTTGAACCCGTAACTAGCTGCATATGAAGCAGAAGGGTAATTATGCACTTTCTTGCCACCAAACAAATTTTGATCATTTTGTTTGAAATGGGTCTAGAATTGGCTGTATTTTCACGAGATATGTTTTTTATTCCGCGGAAATAACGTATTTTACCAAAAAAACGAAAAAAACCAATATCACAACTTTTAGTATTTTTGTCATATTTCCGTTAATTTAAATAGTATTTTAATCATCTTTTTTTTTATTTTGATGTGTTTTTTTTGCGCTGAATACAAATTTGAAAACTATTTTGGTCTATTACAAATATTTCTCGAGAAATAACGGAAAAACTACTGTCGCGGCGGATTGCGATTAGCGGCCATTACGCGATTATTATATACAACAACTATTAATCACAAAAACCGAATTCACCTATATTCCCGCCGAAGGCCAAACGCTCGAATTTAACGCAAATTACGAATTTTTGTTGAGAAAATAGACAATTAGGATAAGTTAGGTTATGTTTGGTTATGTCAGTAAAAAATGCATTTTTCGAGCTGAAAAAATAATTGTACTACAAAACCAGTTATATATTTGTGTTCAGCATAAAAAAACACAAGAAACGAAAAAAAAATTTGTCGAAAAATAACGATTAAAAAGTTGGTTTTTCATTATTAGATAAAAATCTAGTTTTCGATTTTTCGGTAAAAAACGAGTTTTCCGCGGATGAAATCAAACTCCTCAAGAGATATAAATTCATTTTTCACCATTTTATTAACATGAAATCGTATTTTCAGAGGTGGCGAGAAAGTGCATAATTACCAAAATCAGAAATAGGACTAGTCTTTGTACAAAATATATACTAAATGTACTTTGTTAGGTTAGGTGAGCTTCTAATAGCAAAATTGTTAAAATTTCCTAGTAACAATGAACTTTCTTCAAGATGTTACTAAGTCCATTCAATTTTAGCTCATCTTAGAAGGGTTTAGATGAAAACTTTAGAAAGATAAGACTTAACTTTTAAGAACAAGGCTAGATAAAATAATTGTACCTAACCTATGTAAGCTTCAGGGGGGTTTAGTCTCATTAACTAGTTTTATGCTTCCCTATTACTTACTAATGGTTACTACTTAGCCTACAATATTAATGCTATTACCATTATATTGGTTTAGTACAAAAAAATGAAATAAACACAATTAATTACAAGCTATACCTAAAACTGATGCAGAAGCAGAATCACGTGAATTTGAATTTGTGTCGGCTCGGCTTTTGGAATTTTTTCAAACAACATTTTTATTTACAATCTATTTTTTTTCAAAGCAAGGAGTAAATACTATATTATACATATATAAGACAAAGCCCTAGTGTATTGAGCGCAGTGAGCGAAGCGTGCGAGGGTGTCCCCTAATAATATATAAAAAGAAAACTAAATAAAATTTGTTCAGCAACAAGTTTAACAAAATATACTCAAAGTTATGGTTAAGTTTGAAAACGAGTACTTTGGTCTAACGTATGATAGCGTTTTAGTCTATATACATGTTTACTATTATCAAGCAGATTTACAGAAAGATAGTTTGGATGATTTTAAATCATATAAAAATAATGTTGACAATCGTTGAATTTATTCTTCGATATAGGTAATTTTAGCATCAAGATGAAGATTGTTTACATACCTCGGTGCCTGAAATATCGATCTTATAACTTTTTACTGGAACCTCTGAAAATGTTGGATTTGGAGTCACTGGCTGTTCCTCAAAGCTGCACACCATAAGTCCAAATGGGTTTAAGAATAACTTTATAGACTAATATTTTGTATGCCTACACCCTTTTTTAAACCAGTTTGATAAGAAGTATAAGTGTGATTATAGCATTCTCGAGCAGCCTGGTGGTATTGGCGGAATGCTATTTAGTTTAATTTTTGGAATGTCTAAGGTGTAAATATACTATAACTAATACAAGAAATCTTTAATGATAATCGTACGACGTTTCATTCTAATTATAAGCACTGTAATGCAAAACGTTTGTTTTGTGCTTTACAGTGTCTATATTAGAATGAAGCAAGAGTGACTTAATTGTTTTCGTCATTTCAGAGTCAAAGTCAAACATACTTTATTGCCATAAAACGAATACATGTATTGGCATGCGTCAATAACCTAGACCTAAAGTTACAGTGAAATTACAATACATATGTACTACTTACTTGTTTTAATGTAATCGTCTACAGAGTAAAAACAGTTTTCGACAAGAAAAGACTTAAGCTTCCTTTTAATAATGATTAAGACAATTTCTGCTTTTATAAATAAAGGTAGGGCATTGAATAAAGTTACAGCATTGTAAAAGGTGTGGTATTTGAAAAAAGAAGTGGTATAGGAAGGAGTTATAAATTTATAACTATTTCTAAGACTGTATTTCGTACGTGGAACAAGGGACTAAAAAAACTATAGTTCTGTTAAATAAATAGTTAGGCGTGAAAAATGTACAAGCTAGGGAAAGTTAAAACTGTTAGATTCTTGAAAATAGTTTTGCAAGACTCTCTTTTACGAATCCCAGCAACAACTGGCAATGCTTTCTTTTGTAAAACAAATATTCGTTTTAATGTATATCTCTCTGACCCCCGGATTGTTACAGCATATGACAGCTAAGGGACTATTAAAGCACAGTAAGTAGTAAGAAGGACTGCAGTGTTGGTAAAACGTGATAGTGAACGAAGTACAAAAATTCCAGAACAAACTTTCCGTGCATCATTATCTATGTGGGAATAAAAATTCAAATTTCTGTCCACTGATAAACCCAGAAACTTCACAGTCTGTTTCGAAAACACCTCCACATTGTCAACAAAAACACTGAGGTCATCATCACGCTTCCCTGAGATTGAAAAATCCAACAAAGTAGTTTTATCAGTGTTTATTACCAAACCATTTTCCTGAAACCACTGGACGATTCTATTAGAGTCCATAAAAGTGTTGACCTCCAAGGAATCACGACAATGGTTATAATTGACGTGTCGTCAGCAAATAGGCATAAATGGGCATCAGGAATACAACTCTTCAGATCATTGATATATAGGATGAACAACAGGGGCCCGAGTATGGAGCCCTGGGGAACTCTCGCCATAACCATTTGCACATCAGAACGACAACGATTCAGAGTGACACTATCCACAAAAGACATCTCGACAACTTGTTGGCGATCTCTTAAAAAAGACGAAAACCATTGCTTGGCCACACCACGTATTCCAATCCTATCCGGGTTTTCCAGTAGAATATCTTGGGAAACCATATCAAATGCCTTCCGCAAATTAAAAAAGACACCCGAACCATACCTACCTCTATTCAAGGCACCAACCACTCTATTTATGAGTGTGAACATTGCACTGACAGTGGAGCCTCCCTTTACGAAACCAAATTGGTTGTTGAACAAGATATTATGATGATTTATTAAAGACCACAATCTACTAAGAACTGCCTTTTCAAAAACCTTTGAACAAGTTGATGTTATGGATATGGGTGTAAAGTTGTCAAGATATCCCTATCTCATTTTTGTGCAATGGCTTTACAATAGCCAATTTTAAGGCACTTGGGAATACTCCACATTGAAAAGAATAGTTAATCAGATGTTCAAGTTGTTCGGCAAAAATGTCACAACAAGATTTTAGCAGCCTGGATGATATATATTGTCACAACCTGAAGATGACTTAGGTTTTAGGGACGGGATGATATCTGTAATTTCCATTAAAGAGACGAGCGTAAAAAATAATGAAAATGTGTTTTTTAGAGCCTAAGAATGATAGGGATAACTCCTAGTGGAAATGGGTACATTTTGAGCAATATTTACTAAGAAATTATTAAAATTGTTCGATACTAGTTTTGGGTCACTAGTAACAAGGCCATTTTCATCTTTGACACTTTGAGGGATATGACAAGGATGTTTTCCCTTGCCTCTACTTTCATTGATTATACTCCATACAGTCTTGACCATGTTGGAAGAGTTCTGTATTTGGTCCAGGACTTTGTAATTGTAGGCAACTGTGTATATTTTTGTTATTAATTTTACTGGATACTTTTGGCATTTATCGGGCCATTTATTGTTATGGTTGTCATTCTCATATATTTTAATTGTAATGTGTATTTGTTGAAAAAATTGTTAATTTTTCAAATATTGTAATTTTTCTATACAATAAATATATAATTCTATATTTACTAAGTGTAATTTTTAAGACTCGATACAGTTGGTGTCAGACTGCAAAGACAATAATACAAAATTGTATGAAAGTAACCCAGCACTCAAGACTCAAGAATCCTTTAATGACATAAAACAATTTCTTGCATTAGCACAAGACAAATACAAATGTACATATATAAATGATAACAGGTTCTAGTATTTATTTATTTATTTACGGTTACACCATTTTACAATAACAATAACAATACATGCAAAATAACAAAAATACATTAGAACAGCAGAATAATATTGACTAGTAAAAGAAAGATCTGAAAACATCATTGACAGAAAAATAGATGCTATACAAGACCAGTACAACTAGATTACAACAGAGCGAGATTACTGTTCCTCGAGAGCCGAAGACACAATCCTCCTGACATCCTGTGGACCGCAGTCAAAGAAGTCAGAGTCGATTACCGAGTCGATGCAGTCTAGGCAGAGGGCAGTTCATAGTTCGTGGAACAGTGTTGGCGAGCAAACAGCACATTGGAGCGAGTGGATCTAGGTGGCGGGACATATAGGTCAATCAGCGCAAGCAGATCAGGGCAGTTGATTTGTCCACTTAGTATTTTGAATAGAAATATGGCATCGCTGATTTCTCTCCTTTTGGCTATAGTATCAAGTCCAAGAAACCTTTTAATGTCCTGGGTAGGTACATCCCGGTACATGTACCCCATCATACACCCGATGAGACGTAGAAAATGGCACTGAATGCTCTACAGACGATCGATGTAGCACTTTTGGTGGGGTGACCATATAGAGCTGCAATATTCAAGTTTCGACCTCACCAAAGAAATGTACAGCGTGCGAAGCGCCTTTATACTCAATCCACACATGGAGGATTTCATGATGAATCCCAAGGCCCTGGTGGCTTTAGAACAAATTTCGTCGATACGCCGTGAGAAACTCAGATCCGCACACAATACAACCCCTAAATCTCGAATGCTATCGTTTCTAGCCGGGGTCAGGTTACTTAGGCAGTAATTGTAATCCACAGGCCTTCTAGTTCTACTATATGTAACCACCACACACTTGTTAACGTTAAGCCTCATGCTGTTATCGGTACACCAATCCTCGACACGCCGAAGACATCTCTGAAGTCGAGAGCAGTCCTCATCCGAGCGAACAATTCTAAAAATCTTTAAGTCGTCAGCAAACAGGAGACAGTTGGAGTCGAGTACATCCACCACATCACTGATGAACAAGGAGAATAGAAGAGGCCTGAGATGAGAGCCCTGTGGCACTCCAGATAGAGCAACAAATGGATCAGACAATGCATCCTTGAATTTGACTTTTAGAGATCTGCCACTCAGATATGAGCTGAACCATCTGAGTTGACTTCCGCTAATCCCAAACCCCTCCAACTTTGCAATAAGATGTTCATGGCTAACGGTGTCGAACGCCTTCGAAAAGTCTAAGTGTATGCAGTAGACCTGGTTGCTAAAGCTAAAGTAGAGGTGACTAAATGTTGGAGGAGAGCTAGATTGGTGAGAGACGATCTCCCCGATACAAATATTAACTTAGATCTAATACTGTACCTTTTAAAGGTATAATAGAAGGTAAATGGTTTCACTCTCACTGTAATGGACTTGGCCTTCTATGGACTCATACACAGTCTCAGTCCATAGAGTAAAGAATAAAGCAATCAAATTATATGTTTTTTCTATGTTTCAGGCTCGTTTTTTATCAGTTAGATAAGTTAAAATAAAAAAAACTAGTCGCTACAGTTGTTTGCTACTTCAGTCATAGTTAGAGAAGAGAACCAGAACAGAAACAGGACTGAGATGTGTTTTTATGTTTTTACTCTCAGGTTTCAATTTAATATGATGGGAAATAATGTATAATTTTATTTATCAGTGGTATGATAACTAAAAGCAAACTCTCAATTATTAAAGTTGTTGACGATGTTTGTATATTTTTGGATGTTTGAATATATAAAAGATAGAAACTTAAAGTCAGTGCAATTGTGATCCAAAGAACTTAGGAAGTACTATACTAGCCTTTTGAAGCCAAACTTAAAAACCGTGAATTGGATGATTAGTGTTGTTGTTCTAATCACATCTTAATGATTCCACTAGAATACCAGTCTGCCTGCAATCCAGTCCACTTTGTGGCTCAGGTAATTAGGCTATTCTTGATAGGTTGGGAAACTTCTTATAGGCCTAGTGTGAATTATTAGTCTATGTATGCACTAAATAACTAGGCCACCAACATAAGATAAATTTTATAAAAAATGAGTGGTAGGCCTAAAATACTTTCTGGTGAACCATTATTATAGTTGCGATATGCACAATGTTGGGCATTTTATTCAGTAGGCCTTTTTATGCACTACTTAGGCTATACATTACAACCTCAATTATCCGGCCTTGCTTTATCCGGCAGTCTGTGTCATGTGGTTCAGCAAGTAGTTAGCAATAAAAATTATTTACATGATACAATTACAATTAATCGGAAGCGTATCAGTTTTCAAACGCAAATATACACGATTGTTTCGGTTTTGCATTTTGCAAATTGCAGGCGCTGTATTGACTAGTCACTCTCCAGAGAAGCGGTCGCTTGTTACTGCTCGATAATTTACTAATGCGCTTGAAGATTAAAGCTGGCAATGTTGTTTTCTTTTGTTCAGTGTGGCTGGCTGGAAGAGTCCGTTTTGCGAGTGAGGGAAGTCAGAACTGGAACAGTTCATTTTACTTACACAATTTGAAATACAGTACACATAATTTTCAGTTACATAACTGTACACATTTTTTTATTCAGTCGGAGTTAAAATTAAATTTAAGTATAAGATTTAATATTTAAGTAAACATAATTTATATAACATTTACCTTAGAATTGTTGACAGCCTAATTAAAACACAGTTGTATTTTTAAATATCTTTTGTATTGTATTGTAAAGCAGCATCAAAGTTGGTCCAAACTGAATGAAACGGACGGCCAGATAAAGCGAGGCCGGGTAATCCAGGTTGTACTGTACTTCACAACAACAACAAAAATCACAGCTAAAACAAGTTGCGCATCTTCCCCTACTGTAATTTACTGCTCCCTTCCACATATTGGTGACTGGTCAATCTGTGATTTTTATGAATCGTTGACATCAGTAACTGTTGTTCAAAAATAACCGTAACAAATGAATCACTTATTTGAGAAACCATACATATATCCATTTTTTGCATTTTAGTTTTTTCACATTTTTACTGAAGGTTGACACATCTTTTAATTGAGAAATAACACGTCTCCAATGCATCAAAGCCAAGATATAGCATGCAGAAATATTTGTTTATTTGAGAAACCATACATGTACTGGATATGTGTTGTTTCTCAAATAAACTGGAACAGCTGCAGGAATAACAGGCTTAGGCATCAAATACACTGGATGGTTTAGGGCTAATGGTTCCTGCTTAATGAGGACAAAACTCAAACATTACAATTTAATCTAAAAAATAGGGGTACTGTAATTTCAAGTAGTATTAAGTTTTTAGGCATCTACATTTACAGTAAACTGACATGGGAACAACATATAATATATATTAGTAGGCTAGTAAGTTATCTAGAGTTATTTATTTGTTAAAAAGTCTTTGCCTTATAACTTTGTTCGGTCATCATACTTAGCATTCTTCCAGAGTATTATTATGTATGGTATAATAGTGTGGAGTAACTCTTGTCATGTACATAATATCTTATTGCTACAGAAAAGGGCTGTTAGAGTAATATCTGGTTCTTCCTATAGGGAACACTGTAAACCTTTGTTCAACTCAGAATACTAACAGTAATTAATCTTCACATCTATTCTGTTTTACTATACACTAAAAATAAGTTGGATAAATTTCAACTTCCGAACAGGAACAATGTACATACATACTATACTAAGTTCAGTAGTCATATATACATTCCTTATCACCGTTTGTCTAAATCTTTAAACAGTTATGATATAATCGGTCAGAAACTTTTTAATAAATTGCAAATTGGTCTCCAAAATCTACCACTAAATACTTTTAAGAGTAAAATACATGACTGGTTAGCCACAAATCCATTTTATGATCTTGGTGAGTTTTTTTATACTAATATTAATTTAGTGTAGGCTAATACATTTTGTTTTGTGTATATATATGTGTGTATATATATATATATATATATATATATATATATATATATATATATATATATATATATATTACTGTTTTCAAGTTTTGTGTTGTTTATAATAAATATTTTGTTACACTCTATTGTACCAAATGTAGGTATTTAGTTCAATAGTAATTACAGTCACAATTTTTTTGTTGGATTAAAATTAGTATAGTAGCCTTTGTATAGAATTACTGAATATAGCCTTATTTTTATATTACTGATATTAATGTAGGGTGGATATTATATGTATATATATTACTATAAAAGTTAAGAATTAAAAATAGTTGTCATGGTAAAATATCTTTCAAGAATCAAGAATGTTTCATTATAAGTTGGATGAAATAAAAAAGATTCAAATGGCACTCCTCAAAGTCTCCAGAAATTTCACAGAGGAATAGGGTGATTTTCGCCATACCAGCAGGGAAAGCAGCCGGTCTTGATGGTATCTTTCTGGAACGTCTGTCACATGTTGGTAGCAAAATGAAACAATGGCTTCAAACAATCTAATCTACAGTAAAATATTAGCTACAGACAATTTGCTAAAAGCATTCAAGCGATCAAAAGTAGTAGCTGTTTTGAAGCCTAGCAAAGATCCTGAACGAGTGGAAAGTTATCTCCAACTTCTCTTCTTGGTATTTGTTATAAATTGCTAGAAAGGCTGTTATGCAATTGAATATCACCCATTCTTGATTTTAATGTTCCAGTTGAGCAAGCTGGTTTTCGCCCTGGTCGAAGATGTAGTGACTAGATCCTAACTCTTGACATCATTTATCAAGAATGGGTTTGAAAAGAAGTTGAAAACATTTGCAACTTTTATGATCTTACAGGAGCTTATGACACAGTAGGGACGTAAGGTTTGTTGGTAAAGTTCTAAAGTCTCTCTCCCTGTCCCTTTTGTGACTTTTGGAGTCAATGCTTAGTGCCAGACTAATAAAAGTTTATTTCGGCCGTGAAACAAGCTCTTTTAGACAGCTGAAGGATGGTCTGCCACAAGAGTCTGTACTTGCTCCAATTTTATTCAATGTGTATACTGCTTACATCCCAATCACAGTCTAGAAAATTTATATATATGCAGATGATATTGCTTTATAGCTTATAAACACAAGGACTTCACAAATACTGAAGAAACACTCACAAATGACCTTGCAACTGTCAAAGAATATTTTAAAATCTGGAAGCTAAATCCTAATCCGTCAAAAAATTAAGTAGCCTGCTTCCATCTAAGTAACAGACTGGCTAGTCGAAAACTAAACATCTTTCTAAATGGTGTAAAACTGTATTATAATGTTCACCCACAGTAACGTTCAATTGATCGTTGATGTTAAAAGAGTCAACTTCAAAACAGCAGCTAAAACAAAAACTAAGGCAAATGTATTACATTATATTGCCGCAACAACTTGGGGTGCCAACGCATACGTCCTGCGTACAACTGCTTTGTCATTGGTATTACGCTGAATATATTGCTCCTGTATGGCTAAATAGTGTTCACACTATAGCGATTGATGTCCAACTGGGTCATGAGAGATATTAGTGGCATTGTCATGGCAAAACCCACTTCCTTGACTCCCGGTGCTGTGCAATATAGCTCCTCCAGAGATAAGATGTCAAGAGCCACTATTAAAGAATTCAATAAGTTCTTGAAGCCCCATATCTCTCCATTACACAAGATCTCCCTTGTCAGAACGGCCGCTTACAATTTTAAAACACCTCTAGGTACTGCTTTCCAGTTGAGCAGAGAAAATTTCATTCTCAATACTAGCTGGGCCGTAGCATGGAACATTTTTGGTAGACGAAAAAAAAAAGTTCCTTATTAACGATCCGCTAAAACCTGTAGGTGGAATTAACCTCCCTTGTAGGGGGTGGACTCTGTTGAATCAATTCCGAACTGGCATTGGCAGATGCAATTACTGGAAGTATAAATGGGGATTGACACTAGATTAGTCATGTGATTACAGGAAGTCTTTCCAAACAATGGATCATATAATCTCAGATTGTCACATACGTTCTTTTACAGAAGGATTAGCCAGCATAACCAGAACCAGTGAGGCAGGTCTTAAATGGCTCGATGGATTGGACTTAGCTTTGTGACAGGAGATTACATTAGGGGTTTTTTTTCTATTAATACAAAGACTTAGATCTTTATCAGAATTATACAACACAGATTTTTATAATTAACAAATAGTAGCTGACAACAAACCATACGATATATGTATACACACTTTTCTGATGCATTCAAACATTTATTTGGTAAGAGTTTTAAGAAATATACACAGTGTTTCGACAGGAATAACTAATTGAAGTAACTCCTACCTGTTACTTACTACCTTAGCCTTCATTTAAAACTTTTTTAACCAATCCATATTAACATAAGAATACCCTTAATCAACTACTGTATCACACTTATACACAATTATGAAAAAATAAACAATACAAAGAACAATTATGAAAACACTATCAATCAACAATCCACAAAGAAGATTATTAAATAGTAAAAATATTCAACTTTACGACAGTGATAGATTTGCCAACGCCATAAGGTATGAGGACCAGGAACCAAGAACCATTACAAGATTTGGGAAATTCACAAGGTCAACATTGCACAAAAGTCTACTAGTTTAAATCATCTGGTTTTAGTTTTGTTTTCATTAAGTTTTTGTCCATGTTTGAAAGCCCAAGTATAAAAATAGTGTCAATATCAATGTTCATATTAGCAACAGTACCAATCAATTCAGTAATAGGAAAATGATTTTAAATTTGTAAATCATCAGTGTAAAAGTGAATAAAAGAGTTCTTAATTACTATTTTTATTAATGTAAAGACCTGCAGAAAATAGTAACAGGCCAAGGGCTGAACCCTGTGATACTCCTTGAGTGACAGGTTTCCAATACGATTTTTTGTCACTGGTTCTAACACACTGCTGACGATCCATCAAACAAAAACTCGCCCCAGTCCACACAATCAGTAAAAAACTACATTTTTGATAATTTTTAGAGGAGAAGAGAATGATAAACACAGTCAATGCCTTAAGAAAACCAAAGAGTGTAAGAATTGATAAAAGGCTCTTATCCTTTCCAGAATTATATCAATAGTAACTTTTAGTAGATAAATGGTAGTGTAGACTGAAAACCAGATTGGAAATTGTACAACAATACATTATAATCAATAAAGGATATAATTTGTTGGTGAACCTTACTTTAAAGATGTTTTGATAAGACTTTTTTTTAAGATGATTGTTTTGGGCCAATAGTTGAACAATAGCCAATTTTCAAACCTTGGGAAATGTTAATGACTCGAGTGACTTGATAAAAATGAAAGTAATTACTGGAATAATTATTACAAATTTTTATAGAAATTTTGTCACCTCCAACTGCACTACTGGAGATCCTCATGATTGCACGCAAAACATTAGCCTCAGGTGTGAAAGTAAACTGACGCTGAACATTATTAAATATAATGTGACAGGTATAGGTCACATTAGATAGGTATATCCACAAAATAATCATTGGTTAGGTCTATCAAAGGCAACTGGTGTGTCGCTATTACCTTCCATTCCCTTGACCATAATTGATCGGTAGCTTAGTTGGTTAAATCCTAGCTTCATAAGCTAAAGGTTCTCAGTTGGATCCCAATCAGAGTCGTAACATATTTTGAAAGGCATCAGCTGATAACTAACGGCTGTTCATTTGTCATTGGGTCATTAATTAATGGCACTTTATAAGGAATAGTCGGCCTTAGTTTGTAACTTTGACATTGCTAATTTTCACTCATCACGCTCATTTTGAAATCCATATTCACCCATATCTTGACGATCGGTGTCTTAAGAAAAAATAAATAAAGATTTTTAAGATTGTTTTACTGAGAAAATTCTGTATTAAAAACTAATTTTAGCATTTCTCAGTTGTTATTTCACTGTATTTCTAAGCCGTTTATAATGAGCCCAATCAACAGCGAACTTGGTACTCTTTGCTGTTGCAATTGGCTAACGAGAGCAGTAATCCAAGGCGCAGGCAGTCAGGTAATTTGCTTTGTTACTACTGGAGCATGCCGGTCAAAAAGAGAATGAATTGTACAGTTAAACTTATTGACCGTTGAGTCAACATCAGGAGCTATCAGAATCTCATTCCAATTTAAAGAACTGGCATCTTGAATAAGAGATTTCTCATTTGTATATTTGTAATTTCTTAAGGAAATAAATTAAGGTAGCACCTAGGTGTAAAGAGTCTGTAAACACAGAATATCAGATCATGCTTAGAAAGTTAAAAGGCATTATATTGTCCATTATCCACAACGTGGTAGAAGTCAGTAACAGACATCACGTCAGCCAGTAGTCAGTAATAACATTGTGACGAGTAGCAGTATAGTTAGGTTGTAAGAATAAAATTGATCAGTGAAGTGAATTTTTGTCATTATTGTTAGGTCTTAGTAAATTTCAATTCAAAATAACCCATGATAATGACACTGTGATTAAGAGCCATAATATTGATAAAATACTCATGGAATTCCGACAAGAAACCCCAGATTAGGCGCCTTATAATAGGCTGCAACTAGAACATGTGTTTCATTAGTGTTAACATCAATAACCATGTATTCGGAATGGTCCAATGTGAAGTTATTAGAAGTGTAAAAAAATGAGACAGGAAAGTAGATTTCACATCAACGGTGACTACCCTACCACCTTTATGTACGGTTATTTCCATAAATATTTTATCCATATTTTATCCAAGTTCAGTGTTCCAAGGCGATGCCGATCTCCTTTATAAACCTTACTGTGCTCTTTCTCCAAATTATTGATCTGTGTGAGGAACTTATTCAGATAGAGTAAGAGGGAGAATCAGTACAGTTGAATATTACTTGAGAGCAGAAGTCGAACATGTGCTATCTCTGACTTATGCTCAAAGTCCTTCACCTTAGACTGCTCAGCTGCCGGCTCTCTCAAAGAGTCTTAGTGTGCCATAGTAATCCTTGTTCCCTCTGTTCACTAGCATATGTACATGTATAAAATCTAAAGACAAAATATCAGCATTAAATTAATTTAAATTCTAACATTTGAACCAGTTAACATTTGAAAGGTATTTTACTAACCAGTTCACGAAATAAATCATATGTACAATAATACATTTAAAATCATGGATTATTTGTATTCTAGGATTCTTGTAAGCCTCACTATCATGGATGTGAGTCAAAAAATGAAAACACCATTTTTCAAGAACCAGCAGCCAACCAACATACAGCAGTTGAGACAGATTGCAGCAACTTCGATATTGTCAAAGCCACTCAAGTAAGTTCTCTCAAGTGATATTAATTATAAAACCCTAGCCCATAAACATAACACTAGGCAGAAAAACTGCTTCTACATAGTGATGCATTAGAACACCAATTAGATATTTTGCTAAGCTAGCTATTTATTAAAACAGTGATATCTCCTATTTTCTGTCCTTTTCTTTTCTCCACTAAATCTGTCCTTTAAGAGGCTGTTATTATATTGAAATTAGAAATATGTCGATCACTGGCTTACTACTATGTCTAACATGATTTCACAATTGCCTCCAAATTTCACTGTCCAAATGTTTGGCCTAAGGAACCTTTTTTTTTATCCCTACTGCCAATCTCGTATTTGTGAGTTTGAAATTGATCCTTAAATGATTTGCTTATCTAATAAGAAAAGTTGTTGCACAGTACGGTTCCTTGGAGCGCTGTAAGCAACTGGTGGAAGCTGGCTACGATGTGAATCAGCCTGATAGTGAAACCGTAACCTTGCTTCACTGGGCGGCCATCAACAACCGCTTGGACATTATTCGTTACTACGTGTCCAAAGGTGCTGTGGTGGATGCTGTGGGAGGCGAACTACTGGCCACTCCTTTACACTGGGCTACCAGGTAACATATTGTAGAATATAGCAGCTATGTACAGTTGATTATTGTACGTTACGAGATAAACATCAATAATATTAATAAATAATTTAACATACTGTGGAAAAAAATGGCTAACAACTCACTATGCACTCCTTCAGTTTGTATTAATAATATATTTGTTACATTAACATTCTTCATACTAGCAAATTAACTGCATTAGATAAACATCAATAATATTATTAAATAATTAACATACTGTGGAAAAAATGGCTAACAACTCACTATGCACTCCTTCAGTTTGTATTGATAATATATTTCTTACTTCACACTAACATTCTTCATACTAGCAAATTAACTGCATTATTTTAGAACAATCATCCATACCTCAATTGTAGTTATGGTCAACATTTGATTTTTGCCTTATAAATAATAACAATTTTTAAAAAAGGTGAATGGATCAGTTGGAATGCTTTAGAAAAGAAAGACACAAACCATTAGAAGTTGCATTTCAGTTAACTAAAAAGACTATAAAAGCCACTATGGAATTTCAAACTGATACATTACAGCATGGTTATAAAGCCAGAAGTTTGTATGCTTCTAAAACCTATACACTTAATAATCTAGGACTATTAAAACGTTTGGAAAAAAGAAAGCAAAATACAACAGTCAAAATGATGAAGTTAAATTTATATCTAATAAAAACCTGTATACAAAAATTGAAATACTCTGACACCATAAGAAAAAGGAGAATAAGTTGTTACTAACATATTTTTAGAATGGATAAAAGCATTCACAAAATAAATATCTGAATTTTTGTACAATAGATGGTACAAGAAAAGTAAAAATGTAAATAGAAACAAAGATGTCTGAAGAGCGAAAAGAGTCACTACGGAAAGAACAAAAGAGTATTGGAGAAAACAGAACGAAGCTAATGCATTTAAAATAATTAATTTACCATACCCCAAAGCAGTGATTTGAAAAAAAAAATAAATAAACACATACAAGTAAAAAAGGTCAAGAGAACGTGCCAGCTCTTATTAATTCTTTGGTTTTGTGATCATGCCCATAGTCATTATAATAGATAAATCCTTGTTTTCGGAAAGTTACCTAATTCATGATCATAACTGAAAGGATTGATTTGCTGAGTGTATTCATGATTTTAATTATTATGTTTTTGAACAATTATTTTTCACTTCAACAAGTAAATAGACCCAGGATTAAAAAAAACAGATTTTATTAATCAATGTACATCAATACCAACCAGTATTAACCCTTTTAGTACTATGCCGCCTGGACTATGGATATATACCTAAAAGTGCTAAGCAGATTTGTGCAAAAAATGTAGTTTTGGTAAAACACTCATAGATTTGTTATTTGTTGTCATATCTTCATACTTTTTATTTTGTATTGTAACAAAATAAACAGAGATCAGCCCTATAACAAGAAAATACATACAAAAGTATTTTTATTTATTAAAAAATAATTTTTAAAATTTTTGTTTTATGTATTATATTATTTACTTTTATATTATGAATAAAATAAAAGTGCCTGAATATTTTTTAAATATTTGTTTACCTATTCCATTGTAAAGAGCATCTAATGAAGAACAAATTTCATATATTTTCAGTTCATTTTTATAAAGAAATAGGGAGTATATAAAGGAAATATAAAAAATGTCCTCACAAAAATTAGTTGAGAATTTGATATTTGAACATATGTTTTGAACAAACAACCAATAACTATTCAGTCATATGTATATGACATTGCACTGTTTTATTTCTATAAAAATATAATAATAACAAATTATTACAATAAATGACGTAGTTTGGTTTTGAAGCATCAGCTCTTCATCAATAACATTTCGCAGCGAGGAATCGTTCTAAGTTTTTATTAGCTATGCTAAAAACAATGAATTTATTATAAATATGGAATACAAAAGTTAAAAAAATGTTTTAAAAATAAACTATTTATATGTAGAATGCATTTCTGTTGAATAAAACATACAACTGAACAATGAAAAGCACTCACAAATCAAACAGACGAACATAACCTTGATCTTCCTTCGTGTGAAAAAAATTAAAATATCGACTGTCAGCAAACAAAAGGCCATATATAAATTCTCTAATACCTTTGGAATAAAATGACATCGATTGCGACCAGTAAAATAAACAAGCCTGTTGTGTGTATATAAAATACATAGTCTTCTATGTAGACGCTCACACTTTTAGAAATAATTACAGCGTCTACTGTAGAGGCTGTAGCATTAAAGGGCTTAAGAATAAGGTTCTATGCTTGGTCCTCTTAATACCAACATGGCATCTGTCATTGGTTGCTATTGGCATGGACACTACTGAGAAGTTTGGGATATCCATGTTGGGTGGTAGTCAGTGTTTAGATATTGTTTAGGAGAGAAATCTTGAGTATCAGGTTTGTCAATTAGGTGAAAATCAGACCAATACTATGTGGTTCGCATTCCACTTAGGGCTGTAGGCTGCTTAGTTGCCTTAGCTATTGGGTTATTATTAAATGGCCCTTTCTGAGCATTAATTGAACTCAGTAACAAGACTATACAGGTCGTCCACATTCATCTTCTACACTCATGTAATCATTCATATTCGCCCTTAACCCTTTGTGCTCGAATGGCCAGTAGTACTGGCCATGCAAAGTTTTAGACGGCTTGTTATTAGTCTCGTCATTGTTTGTTCTCGTTGCTCGAATGGCCAGCTGTACTGGCCGCGCTAGTTCCACTTTCAGCTAGCGGCCATGTTTGCTTATACTTCTCAGCCAGTGCGTAATTCTTTTTAAATAGCCTTTGTATTTTTGACATGGGTATTTAAAAATAACGTAAAAACCATTAATAGATAATTATAGAAAAACTTTAATGGAACTAACTTATTCTAAGATAAACAAACTGTTTGATAATGTTAGTTTTAAACATACATTTGTAAATTGAATAATTAACATAAATTATTGAAATTACAACTTGATTTTAACATATGACATAGTCATGAAACATTTTGCAAAATCTTTAGTGTTTGAATTTTTTTGCAGAATGGTATTGTTCAAACAATATTTACAAATAATAATTCACAGCTGAATAACATCAAACAGTATCACAAGTCAAATGTAAACACAACTAGTAGTTATGGGCGACGGTAACTGTCTGACTGAGATGCTAAACGTCAGCTGTCAGAATCTACTGAACAATAAATGTAATTGGCGGGAACCAATGTCAACAGACGTCATATTTAGTTTACGAGTTCCTTGATAGGTTACAGCACTCACCGGACATATACGTATAAAATAAAATAATAAAAATTAAATGTTTGCATAGTGTCCAGTAGTACTGGCCATACGAGCAATAGTCGTATTCTATACTGGCCAGTACAGGTGGACATTCGAGCAATCAGGACATCGCGTTAACAAATAGACCGGGCTGACGCGGAAATGTCTGCGGCCAGTACAGCTGGCCATTCGAGCAACGAGGACAAACTACAAATATTGCTTTTGGGTCCATAGAGTTAAATACGCTCAAAGTTGTATTGATGTCTCACATCTAAGAGAATAAGTAAATGCCAGTTATACACACATGTACGTTTGTTCACAGACAAGGTCACATTGGCAGTGTGACATTGCTGATGCAGTATGGGGCTGACCCGTCGCTGAGAGATGGGGAAGGCTGCTCGTGTATTCACCTGGCAGCACAGTTTGGCCACACTGCAATCGTGGCCTACCTCGTAGCGAAGGGCGTTAACCCAAACATGCAAGACCGCAATGGCATGACACCTATTATGTGGAGCGCACACAAAGTCCACAGGTAAGTCAAGAACCAATGTGCTCTTTGAGTGACTGCAATCATTAAGCGTGCAATTTTCTAAATTCTGTTATAGTAACAGTAAAGCCTCACTTATCCGATGTGAACGGTTTGTGATGATGTCGAATAAGTAAACACATCGGACAGTAGAGAATGATTACATAAAATGTAAATAGCCAATGAGTTTATTAATGATTTCCGCTGTAGTGATGTATACGATATAAATCTTGTTCAGTTTTATTACAAAAACAATTAATTTACTCGTAAAATGTTTCAAGAACGATCTTAAATCTTAATATGTTATTCTATTAAAGTCACTTTAGGGCATTAAATACTTTAGTCAAAAAAATACAGTGACTAGTACATTCAGTATTCATCATTACATTATATTATTTTCAGATAATTTCTAATAACAGTATTTTTTTGGGACGAGTAAGTTGGTTAAAACGGAATGTCAGAAAAACCTATCAAGTCTTTACTGTATTTTTGTTTAAAATAGTATTGAACATTTTAATTGATATAATCGAATCCCAAATTAAATTGTACCTTTTTCAATATTGCATTGTAATTGAATCTCACTATTTAACATCTCTGTACCATGTCAAGTTTTGTTGATTCAACACATTTTTGCTATTCCTAGACAGTTTTAACAATTAATTTAGGTAAGACCAGGATGTTTACTGGGCACAAATGTAGTAGAAATCCCTCCAAGAGCAGTCATATTTTGAAAAGACGGCACTGAAATCACAAATAAGCGCGATTTTGAAAGAGACCAGGTTATTGTCCTCTGATTTATCACTACTAGTTTTTTCATTTTGTACTGAACTCAACCATTTTCAGCTCTAGAAAGTTTAATTTAGATTAAAAGTAGTTTTGAAATGTCTAATTAGAAAATGAAACTACTATAATAATTATAAATCCAATTATTAAAATGGTTTTCATATCAGTTTTATTAAATTACCTAGATTAATATGATAGGAGAAATGGCCATCAGTAGGAGACTAACTTGAGAGGACTGCATTGGAATAATTTAGTAAATAAACATAGACACAATACATACATAACGCACATTTTCAGTGCCGCTACCACTTCCCTGAGTTAAGGATACTTCTTACCTGAAGGAGAGAGTTTATCGTAACCTGAAAACCTCCTGTTATGTATTGGTTATATGTTTTTCTTGTTTACTGCAGTAGTGGATTTTTCTTCTATCTTAAGTTTGCTGGTTCCCTATCTGTGCTATTATATTAATTCATGGCCTAATGCCTTATAACCTAACCGAATGTTAAGTCAAATTTAGATAATTTAACTCACATATTAGTACATCAGTAAACGTACCCAAAGAGACGTCCACTAGCAGCTTGCAGTAGAGAACATATCACACATTTCAGTGTACTGACACTTTCCTCATGTGACTAAAGAGACACTCGGGGACTTTTTGTTCTCTACTGCAATGTGTTAGTGGACTTGAATCATAGGTAAGTTTACTGATGTCCTATCTCTCCTAATATACCAGTTCCCGTCCTAGTGCCCTTTAACCTAATCTAATTAATTAATATCAGTTATGAATTGTTTGATTTCAGTTTAGACCCAACAAGGTTACTTCTAACGTTTGGCGCCTCTACGACAATCCAAGATAAATTCCAACAGAACACTGCTTTACACTGGGCGATTCTATCCAAGAACTCCACAGCCGTCACCACTCTAGTCATGCACGGAGCTAGTCTTGATATTAGTAATGCACAGGTATTCAAATTTAAAATCTCTTTCTTTGTAAACTGAAATCATAATTACAGGTAGTAGTGTTATGGACAAGGTTTTTAAACAACATTCTATAATACTATTGCAAAATTACTGTTACTTTCAATAAATATTAAGAATAAATATTATGAAGTATCCACTGAATGATATGGATTTTGATAAGGTACCATTTTAGTGCATTTTTTCAGCCTTTTGCATTTTGTGAGATAAACTCTAAAAAATATGTTCCATGTCAGAGGTCTTTTTTTATAAAGCACTAATTAGTGTGTATAAATTATTGTGCCATTTTGAGTACTATTACTGTGGTTGGAAATCCTATGTTGGTTAGGTAGTTTACTACAACTAATTCCAGTATTAATAGTTTTGAAAATAAATGTATGACACAATTTCTTGATCTTAAATTCAGTTTTATTCTACAGTAAAACCTCGCTGACTCGACACTTAGTAAAAACTCGCTAACTTGGTGGGGCCAGGAGATTGTTAAGTTTGGGAGTTGTCGAGTTATGCAGAATATTGAATTTTAATGGGTTTAGTAAAAATGAACACATGATAGACTTGAGTATATAGTTATTCCAATATCCAATATTTAGAGAACAGCTAAATGTGCAGAAAAAATTGTTTGATAGTAGATTGTTTTTCTTTAATTCGTCACATGGTTGCTTCATTACAGAGTTGCCGAAGGGTTAAAATATCCTTTGTTTGTTGTTGCAAATTACGCAATGTTCCTTCAATCTATTTGACACCACAATCCTATTTTTCATTCAAGTCAAAATACACATAATCTAGACTTGCACCCCGTCAGCCAATGACTGTTTAGTTGTCAAGTGTCAAGTTAGTGAGATTTTACAGTAGTTTCCTTATTTTATAACTCAAAATTGTATTCAAATTGTTATTTTATTGGCTCTGCAAACACTAATTCCATAATCTGTATGTGAATTAGCCAAAATATAAAATTGCATAAGCATGGTCTTATTCTTTGGATATATTCCTAAGCGCATAAAGAATCATTTACTAAGAACTGAGGCTTATTTACCAAGAGTTAAGAACATGTTGATCCCAATCTATATGTCAAAAGTCAGACCCAAAAAGGTTTGCTGTTCGTGTTTTATTAATTTTGTGTTCTTTGATGGCTATTTTCCAATTACAGTCCCATCTTGATAATTTGACCAGTCCGACACGCTCGAAAAAGGCCATCGACATTCGGTGCTGGCCGCTCAGTATAGCTGTATAGCTACAGCTATTTGTGTTTCATGTTACAACGTGAACCCCCCACTCCACCAAAACCGAACGTTCTCCCACTGCCTCTCAGCCGTCGTAAACTCTCAGTCCAGTCAGTCATCATTTGCTACGATACGTGTGTGCGTGCAATGATCAACACGTTTTACAGGACTGTACTAGTGATGGCATCAAAATGTAAACACACAACACTGAAACTTGAAGAGAAGTGGTCCGTTATTCAATGTTATGAACGAGGGGAGTTGCTAGTTGCGTTAAGTGCTGTGTACGGAATAGGGTGGGCAACTGTCTATGACATTGTGAAACATAAAAGTAACATTGAGCAGTTTATGAAGTCTGTAGTAAGTACGCCTGGAGATAGGAAAACTTTAAAGAGTGGTGAATTCCCAAAGATTGAAGAGGCTCTGTACACGTGGTTTCAACAACTGAGAGAATGAAATGCTCCAATATCAGATGACATTTTAAAAACAAAATCTGAATTTTTTATAATATAATCATGAAAAAAGATGACTTTTGTGCCAGCAATGGCTGGCTAGGTATGGAATTCAGTTTTTTGAAATGTCTGACGAAAAACTGGCAGCTGATGAGTCAGAAATTGAAGCCTTTAAATTAAAGTTAAAAAATAAAATTGAAGCTGAGGGCTTGACTCCCGATCAACTGTACAACACTGATGAAACAGGATTGAATTGGCGTCAGTTGCCAACATTTTGTCACTCATGAAGAAAATAGTGCTTCTGGCAGAAAGTAAAAAAAAAAAAAACGTTTAACTGTTAATGCCGTGCACAAACGCTTCTGGCACACATAAGTTAAAACTATTTATTTATTTATTTACATGCTTCAATACAGTCAAAACCAATTACACTGAAGCAGTTCATATAATACATATATTTATGTTTGTGGGTTTTATAACTTATTCACTAAATCACTTCACATTATAAAAAATAACAAAAAATAAGAATACCAAACTGAAATACTATAGATTCAAATATAACTGAAATTTATATGGAACGGAACAATACATGCTTGATGAGGAGGCAAAAAATATAATGACATGCAATTAAATAAAAATAATAACTAATATTAGTATAGACTAGCATTCAGCAACAATAGCAGTAATGAATATTTTAAACAATTAAGAACAATAACAACAATAAATAATAACAGTAATAAATATTTTAAACAATTGACAACCATAACGACAGTAAATAATAACAGTAATAAATATATTTTGAACAGTTAACAATATAGAATTCGTAAAAGAGTAATAAAAATTATGTAGAGCGTTGACTTAAACAAGACAGGCAATTAGCTTTAAATATTTTAAAAGAGTCAAAAAATAGATCTACATTACTATTATCGGAAAGGAGCAAATTATTGTAAGATGTCATGAGGCGGTGAAGGGGGGAAGAAGCATGTGCCGTCGTGCGGCAGTAGGGAACAGAGAACAGAAGTTTATTGCGACTATGAAATGTAGGTACACGGAAAGAGAGGCCCGCCAAGCTAGCGGTATCGTCCACCCCGCCACGCACCAGTCTATACAGGAACACCAGGCCCATTAGTGTTCTCCTCGTGTCAAGACTCCGGAACCCAAACAACACCAACAGCTCATCATATGGAACCGTGTACGTGTAAAAATTAAAACATTTGTAAAAAAGAAATCTTAAAAATCGCTTTTGAATTCTTTCAACCGCTTCTCGATATGTTGAATGAATTGGATTCCATATGACAGCCCTACTCTCCAACCTCGACCTAACGAAAGCATTGTAAAGCATAATGATGGTTAAAGTGTTTTGGAAACTAACACTTTGTCTAAAAATGAAACCCATCATTTTACTGGCTGAGGCTCTGCATAATTCGATATGAGGATTAAAAGATAGTGAATCATTTAACACTTTTACCGCCGGCGCCCGTAGCGTTGGGACGTGCGAGAACCGTTAAGGTATTTTTTGAGAAAACGTGAGCTTTTACTAGAACTATTGTAGAATTTTTATTTTTAGAGGTATCAGAATGATTTTTTTTTTGTTTTTCTTGTCATTATATGGGCTTGTTGGCAATGACTTAACATATCATATTTTGTTATTTCTATAATAATTTTTTTTTTCAAAAAAACGAGTTCAAAATTACAAAAAAAAAAATCCACTTTGAACCTATATACGTGGTTGACAAAAAAATCTTAGATACATTTGTGTTTGTTTATCTGATTCTACATATATTTGTTAGTCAAACAAACAAATAACCTCATATAAACACACTGCAAACAAACACCAAGACTGAACACTGAGTAACTGACAGCTTGAACAATTCGTATCAGCTGTCTGGTAAAACACTAAAGTTTTTTTCCCAAAGACTATCGAAAAAATATTGCGAGTTATACAATGGACTATAATTATGTTTAATATTGTCTTCTAATGTCATTAACAAAAATTTTGGTGGTTTTAGTTCATTATCAAGCAATTAAAACGTAAAATACTACGCGTCCGTACAGTACGGACATAGGCGGTTTTCGCTAGAAATGCCGACGTCCGTACTGTACGGACGTCGGCGGTAAAAGGGTTAAGTATACGCCTAAATCTTTTATTTTATTTACTCTAGCTATTAAAACACCATTCAAAAAATAATCATTTTTGAAAAAAATCTTGTGACCTTGTAAATGTCATTTACTACTATTGGTAGTAGACAACACTATAAACCCTGTGTTTTAAAAATGTTAAAAAGGAAACATTACCAATTGTTTACAAATTTCAAAATCGAGCTTGGGTTTCCCGGGAGGTTTTTAAAGAATGGTATGAATAGAACTTCTGTTAAACAGTTTTTAACAGAAAATAAATTGCCATTAAAATCATTGCTATTGTTGGAAAATGTTCCCGGCCACCCTAGTCAAACTGAAATGACAGTTAAAACCAAAGATGGAAGCATTGAGATAATGTTTTTACCAAAAAACACAACATCATTGATCCAGCCACTTGACTAAAATATCATAAAAACCATGAAAATGCACTACAAGAAACGCTTGTTGATGGACAAGAAACAAGCAACACAACAGATGATATTTCAGACATTTTGAAGAGATTTAATATTAAGGATGCTGTCATCAATTCTGCTTATGCTTGGAACCAAGTTACGAAATTAAACATCATCAAGTCTTGGAAAAACGTGTGGCCTACACACTCATTACTTGAAAACGATACAGAAAACAAAACAGATTATGATGAAACTTACTTGGATAGTCGGTCTACTACTTGTTCATTTATTAATAAAAAAAATGTTAAAAGAAAATCAGGACATACCACTAGAAGATCTAATGAAGTGGCTGATGGAGGCTGATCTAAATGGCGACTTAAATGATGATGAGATTATTGAAGAGATTGCCGTCAGTCTTGCCACTACTCCAGACAGCGGCAAGTCTGACGGCGACGAGATCAAAGTGGCTGCTAGTTCTTTTAAAGTCAGTTGTAATGATGTTGTGTCGGCAGCTGCTACTCTTATAACTTACTGTCAAGAGCGTGGTGTTAAAATAGAGACAATTGTTCATTTAAAATATTTCCAGGAGAATGTGATCTCAGAATCTTAAACTAAGAAGAAGCAAAAAAATTTTTGATTTTTTAAAACTATAAAGATGGTACGAGTATTTTAAGAGTTTTCACTTATGTATTATGTACGCACAGTTTGTTCATTCTACTATAATTAGGTACGTACAGTAAAAAAGTTTGTTTTTACAGTATAGAGTTTGCTTATTTTCATGTTTCTTACTGAATATAGGTTATTTATGCGTTGTGTAAATGGCACCCTTGGTAATCCGACAGTGTGCTGGTCCCGTATCTGTCGGATTATCAAGATTGGACTGTTTTCTGATTGATTTGTTTTGAGTGCAATGAAATGTGTTTTTGTCGGGTTAAGTAAACACTTAATTCAGCAAACAGCATATTTAAATTGATAATTTTAGATAAATTTGATATATGTGGAGAAAGATAAACACTATTTAAAATTAAAATCTATTAGGAAACATTTCCTTGCCTAAGTGAAAATTCAAATACTTTTTTCTCTTTTCCTCTATTCTTTTACATTTCTTGATTTCTAAACATTTCATACAATTCTGGGTAGAATATTTATTCCATGGTTTTTTATTTTATTAAAGGCCTATTCAATAAAAATTTCCTTTACTTATTTAATGCCTCGAGCTTGGAGAGACTGCAATGTGCATATAATTATTTTATCCTTTTCAATTTCAACCTTGATGAAAAAGTAAATAGAATTGTACTGTCACAGAGCACTTGAAAACGTCAATATTCTTAACAGTAACAGGGAACCCCTCCCTTTTCAAACATATAATTCTATTGATTCCAAAATATAGAACTTCAATTTTGAATTAGTATATTTTAGTCACTTCATGTAGTTTGTGGAACTCTCTTTTTAATAGTTTGAAAGTTGTAGAAAACCATTCCCGCTTTGGGGCGGAGGTCAGGTAGATGTTGCGTGGGACTGCAGTAGTGGGTGATTGGCAGCGCTGGTTGGGTGTGCATGTAAGCGAATCATGTATGAATGATAGCTGTGAAAAATTTAAATAGTCCAAGATTTATTCATTGCCTATATTGTATTAAGTAAAATTACTCTATTTAAGTTGTTTTGTTTTTATTTACTTTTGATTATTTTTTAAAATTTGATATCATATCTAAATATACTTATAATTTTTTTGAGGATAATGGTAAAGAGGACTAAATAGTCCCAACTTCGCCACACATTTATCATTTCATGTTTGCTTCTTTTAAGTACTTTTATGATTCTTGACTTGATTCTTGAAAGTTCTTGATTCTTGATTGAGAAAAGTTGAGTAATTTAAGATGAAGGTTTGGTAGTTAATCTGTGTAGTTATTGTGAAATGTCTTTTAACTAAAATATGAGATGTTTTGTTATTTTCTAATTAAATTTTCAGGGAGAAACAGCATTTTCATTGCTCAGTTCACCAAAAGCGTCAGCTTGGGTTGGCAAAAAAGTACTGGAGAAAGTTGTGGAACATTCTGGTGTAAATAAACGACAGAACATCTGTAGAAGGTTTACCAGTGATAAGGTATTCATTAGGCTACAATTATTGAAAACTATCATTATTTCTGTGTAGCCTTTTAATATAATGTATTCAAACATGACACAGTCAGAAATTTAATTTAATAAGAAATACAGCTAGTGCCGTTATAACGTAAATCCGAATGAAAAGCTTTTTATTTAAACATTGCACATGGTGTCACATTAATACAATTTTAAAGGGAAAATATATCATTGACTTTAAAAAAAATCTACTTAAGAGCATAAATAAAAATTTAGGTTGGAAAGGAACTTGAGTATAAAAGTAAAAAAGTCAAAATTCTGTTTATTATACCATAGACTATAGAAACAAAAGGCTGTCCCTTCATATAGGTGAAGCTGGTTTTGCTCTCCTACGAAATTAATCGGTCTTGTACTCACTTGATGAGTTTTACTAAAATACACATTAAAAGTCAATTTATTAGTGATTATCAAATATAGTTATGTTTTTTGTATTGTTATTATTAATGCTATTTTATGTATTTAACTCTATTTAATTTTAAAACAATGTCGACACCATCTGTGTACTTTGATATACATGCACGAATAAAAAAAAGTTTGAATTGAAAGAATTCAATAAGATCATGCTTCCCCGCACCTCCCTATTACACAGGACTTACCATGTCAGAACGGTTGCTTAAAATGTCATAACCCACCCCTATGTACTACTTTCCAGTTGAGCAGTTCAAATTTCTCACCCAATACTAGCTGTGCAGTAGCGTGGAACAGTTTTGAGTGACGAAATAAATTCCTTATTAACAATCCATCAATATCTGTAGGTGGAGTGAACCTCCCTCATAAGGAATGGACACTTTTGAATCGGTTACGAACTGGCGTGGGTAGATGTTACTACTGGAAGTATAAATGGGGATTGACACTTGATCGTTCATTTGATTGCGGGCAGTCTATCCAAACAATGGATCAGATAATTACACAGTGCCCACTGCGTTCTTAAACAGCATAAGAATTCTGGATTAGCCAGCATAAACAGAATCAGTAAGGCAGGTCGTAAATGGCTTGATGGATTGGATTTAGCTTTGTGACAGGAGATCATTTATTTTAACTAGGTCAAAAAGAGGAAAAAATATCAAACAATGCCTGTACTAATCATTGTCAGTCCTCATGAACACAAGAGGTGTTTCTTTTTTCCTATCTTGTCATAGAATATTTTCTGTGTGTTGGAGGATTAAAAGCCTACTGGAACCATGAAAAACCTATTCTATATCTGCCATTGTAGTACTTTCTAATGTGTTATTATTGCATCAACATTTTAACTGTCCAGAATAAATTAAATTTGAAAATAATTACTTTCCAGATTACTTGTAAAAAATATTTTAGCTGATAGAGAAACTAACTTATAACAATACAGCTTTATGGCTCACAAAAATATTCCAAAATGTTTTTTTTTAACAGTCCTGTTTTTAGTTCATTATTGTCATGGCTATTAAACATGAATAACTTCAATTTGATCTTAAATTAAGATTTAAATCTGACTGGCATTTAACTGAAATGAAAATAGCTTGAATATTCACCTGTTTTTAGAGGATTCGATACTGGTGTATGGTGGGAACTCCCTTCCTGTCATTTTATGCAGTGGGAATCACGCTCCAAACAGACCTTCCCTATATGATCAAAGTGGCAATCCTTGTGATCGGTTACATTGGAATCTACTTTGCTGGCAGATATGTCTTTGACGATAGGCTAATGAATGTTCTTCCAATGGCTGTATATTTAGCAACTAAGGTAAGTCACCAAAATCAGGTACTGTGAAGTTTCTGGTTATGTCTAGCGCTTATATCAGAGCTGGAAGGAATATCTAATATTTTTTAACCTCTCAACTGCTGTAAACGGCTGTAATTGTTTTTGGATGGTGTACACACAGTGCTACACACAAGTTGAGCCTTTCAGTAGTCACTACGTAGTGTGTTGCTAACCACTAAAATCAGTATTGATAATATTTTTTGTGGTAGAGTGCTCGTGACACTGTGAGAAATTTGGTGAACTACTAGGCTTGTTTATTGTTTCCACAGATAGATATTATTTTAGCTGTTGCCTGCTTTTTGTTTACGTTTGGTAGTGTTGGTGTTATGAAAACGTAACACTACGTATGGTGTAGAACGTTGAGATTATTCTCCGTCATCCACTCTAATGGAACTGTATGTCAATGATTGCTTCAAGAAAATGAAGACAATTATATGACATCAACTCAGTTCGCTGTAGTGTAATGGTGAGTAAGAAAACTCTCACCTATTTACACCTGATGAGACGAAACAACGTCGAAACAGCACACATGGAGACCATCTGGTCCACGTACCAACATCCTTTCGGTGTGGCCAACGCATAGCGACCAACTGTTGTCAGAAGGTGCCTTAGCAAGCACTATTTGGAGCGCTATTTATTATCACTATTTGGCCACACCGAAAGGATGTTGGTACGTGGACCAGATGGTCTCCATGTGTGCTGTTTCGACGTTGTTTCGTCTCATCAGGTGTAAATAGGTGAGAGTTTTCTTACTCACCATTACACTACAGCGAACTGAGTTGATGTCATATAATTGTCTTCATTTTCTTGAAGCAATCATTGACATACAGTTCCATTAGAGTGGATGACGGAGAATAATCTCAACGTTCTATAAACTTACTCCACTACTAAGATCTTCGGACTAACAACTAGTCCATCTCGACTACGTATGGTAGTGGATTTCGGGCAATTGTTATGGAACAGTGAGTACATAATTTATTTGGCAGAAACGATGATTTGAGTGTTTTATTTTCTATAATGATTTTGGTAATGTTTACAGTGACTATAATGAACCCGTGAATAATTAGAATGAACAAATTGAAATAATTAGAATTAGAATGAAATAATTAGAAAGCGTTAATAATTAATGATTGGTTAATGCTGTAAATGAACAGATGAAACCTGTTAAAGGATCAAATTGTGTAATTGTATTGGAACAATTTGCAGCTTATTTGTTTTTTATAACAAAAAACTGAAAAAGCAAAATTTCAAAAATATGATCTCCCAATACTTTTAAAATCAACCATAATTAATTTATTGTGTCAATCATTCGTGTTTAATTTGGCACTTATTATAGTTAGTTATTCACTTATGTTTAATGTTGCTATTTACAGTTCTGGTTCTACGTGACGTGGCTGCTGTGGGTTGCACCAGTTGTCGATTTCCTGGAGTCCCTTCTATTCCTAACAAGTTCGCTTCTTCTCTGGCACTTTTTCCTGAAGTCTTGGAAAGGAGATCCTGGCGTGATCGCTACCACACAAGACCAAAAATTTAGGGTATATAAAACATTTAGTTTTCTATTTGGAGAATATAATCATGTATGGCTTTCAAAGCCAGCTACCCGATTAAAAGCAGGAGGAATAAAATTTAGTTTCATAAATAAAATATAAAGAACAAGGAAGTACTTAAGTTCCAAGTGTTTAAATATTGATTGATCTCCTATCACAGATATAAATCCAGGTTTCGTACCCATTCAATACATGCTTCTCTGGTTTAATGAAGATCTGATAATCCATCCTGAATAGAACGCAATGGACAATCATGATCTGAGTGATCCATGGTTTGAATTTCAATCCCACTATCACAATCATGATTGATCATTTGCCATTTCACATTAACAGTAGTTGCATCTTCCCACACTTGTGTGAAAGTGACTCGACATAGTTCATTCCTTACGAGGAATGTTCATTCCACCGATGACAGTCATTTGAAGAGAAGAAATAATTTTGAAAGTTAATAGACTTATTGACTACAGAACTGACTGTAGTAAGTTTGAATCAAAGTAATATTCATAGAGTTTACAGTACAACTTTGGATTCAGTAAGCCACCGTAAATGGCTTGGACATGTGATGCCATTTACTTTACTGTTGCATGACTGTCCAAGCACAAAGTAAATCTCTAGAGAGGAAAACTGTGATGGTAACTCAGCAAATTATTTTATTCAAGTACAAAGTGTTGATTTAAAACTTGCCATAGAACCTTTAAAAGTTCAAATAGAACCATTAGCTTTTATCATAATCTGTGGACGTGTTTGTGTTCACGTGTTGTCCTACACAGCCTCCTCGATTTTTGTCAATCATTCCAGGTTTCTTCTTCCTCTGCTTGTCTTTTCTGCATTCCTCTTCTTTCTACATCCTTCCACACTTAGTTCTTCAACTTTGCTCTTGGTCTTCTTTCTCATTCTCCAGGGCTATCCTTGGCAATTTCCTATCTTCTTCGCATGCCCCATCCACTGTATCCTTCTTTCTTTCCATTGTCTCTAGTAGCAGTATCACTTTCAACCTTTCTCTGGTTTTTCATTCCTTATTCTACTTATTCTGCTAATATTCTGTAATCATATTTATACATACAATGTTATTAGCTATCAAAATGCAATTTTTTAAATTAAATTTTATTCAGTTCTATTTGCCATACTAGGATAAATTTCTTAGGCAAAGAGTATGTTAGTGAGTCAAGATCTATGAGTCTCATGGTGACATGTACGTTTTAATAATGGGAGAGCCAGTGTACAAGTAGTCTTAAGGTTACTTTGTAAGCAAGTCGAGATAATGCAGGTTTTGACTGTCAGTTTTGATCAGTATTTATTTATTCTTAAGACGCCGATCGTCAAGATATAGGCGAATATGGATTTCAAATGAGTGTAGATGAGCAAATGTAGTAATTGTTACAGACTAGGGTGACTATTCTTCAGAAAGTATCATTAATTAATAGCCCAATGACGAATGAACAGCCGGTGGTTATCAGCTGATCCTTTTCAAAATGTGTTCTGATTGCGATCAAACTGAGAACATTAGATTATGAAGCTGGGCTTTAAACAACTACGCTACCGACCAATTATTATTAACCAAGTAATATTAACCTTGTACTGTACTGATTCTCTCCCTTAGTCTGTGTGATAAGTTCCCAGCACAGATCATTAGTCTGTGGGGATCAAGTAGAGTAAGGTTAAAAAGGAGATTTCTCCAATTAACTTCTCCTTACAAAAAAAAAAAAAAAAAAACAAAAAAAAAAGAAAAAAAAACATTTGTTTTTTATAGGAGGTCCTATCAACATGTCTGTCAGGTGAGCTTGTTAACACATATGATGGCAGGTGAGAACACATACTGTACATTCAGTGGGCAGGTGGACCCATTAAGAAGTGTGTTGGCTGAGTGGGTGGTTTTTGTTGTTTCAGAGACAACAACTTGTCTTTGAAGTTATACATACATATTCTACATTTATGGAAGATCAGTTGTTAGACAGGACTGTGTTAAATTAAAAAAAATCATTTAAGGAGTTAAGGCCTGGGTTGTGCTCTATTATGTTGTAAGCCATTTAATATACTTTCCCTGTTTTTACTATTTAACATGTTATTTGTAGGCATAAATCCCTTTCATACATCATCTCATAGCGCCTCATACATAATTTTTAAGGATGTACTTTGAGTAACATGGTGTACATTTACATGTGGTTGATTATAGTATGGTGGAATCTACAGTACAGAACACAAAATATGAACTTGTTTTTCCAGTTATCAGTAAGCTGAAGGATAAACTACGAGGGTCGTCCAGAAAGTAAAGAACGTTTTGGTATAAAAAATTAAAAACGAAAGATAACAACACAGAACTTTATTTACATATACACAGTAACCTAGCCTACTTCTCAATGTAGTTGCCTTGGTTGTCAAGACATTTATTGTACCGAGGAATCAGTTTTTCAATGTCGGTGTTATACTCTTCAGCCGCCAAAGATCTGAGCTAGGATGTCACTTCTTCTTTCAGTTCTTCATTGTTTCCAGTTCGAAAAGAATGTTTTCAGTTTCGGGAACAGATGGTAATGTGAAGGCGCGAGGTCCAGACCATTGGGAGGGTGTCCAAAAATTTCCCACTTTAGACCTTAAAGTTCTTGCTGGGTTCGTACCGATGCATGGGACCGAGCATTGTCGTGGATCAAAAACACTTTTTTTGACAACATGCCATGTCTTTTGTTCTGTATTGCACGTCTGAGTCTTTGAAGGGTTTAGTAATAGGCTTCTGAATTTATCGTTTCTCCCCTAGGCAAAAACTCGACATGGATTAAACCTTTGTCCAAAACACAGTTGCCATAAATTTTCTTGTGTTCAGATGCGGTTTTTCTTTAACGGGTTTTGAGGCCGAGTTTGAATTATTCCACCCCATGGATTGTCGCTTTGTTTCCGGAGTTTTGTACGAAACCCAAGTTTCAACCCCGGTCACAATACGATTGAGAAATTGTTCACCATCACTATCATATCGGGTAAGAAGTTCGAGGGCTACTCCCATTCGTTTAGTCTTGTGGACTTCTGTGAGAAACTTTGGAACCCACCAAGCGCACATTTTTTTATACCCAAGATGCTCAGACACAATTTCGTGTTAGAGGGATCGAGAAACGTCTGTAATAGCGTCTTAAAGTGAATCGCCGGTTTTCCTGAATATTGTCGTCAACTTTTTTCTTCAATTCCTCAGTCACAAGTGATGGCCTCCCAATCCGTTCTTCATCGTGCACATTGGTTCTTCCTTGGTTGAACATAATGCACCATTTCTTCACTAAAGATTCGTTCATTACATTCTCACCATAAACAGTGTTTATTTGCCTATAAATTTCGATAAGCCGAGCATTCAAAAACCGAATGACACTGCGCACTTCGCATTTGGCGGGATTTTCAATGGGCGCCGCCATTTTGAAATTTTACAGAGCAAAGACGCGTGATCGCACAGGAACGAAACTCGGCTCACACTTACAGGACAGCCGCTCACTGAGGTAACTAGCAGTGGGGGATCGGCGCCGCACGTGATGCACAATCTTTCTTTACTTTCTGGACGACCCTCGTATTTTCTCAATGATTGATTAGCTCAGTATGAATGTAAAATTAATTGTTTCACATGCTTGTATTACATTCTGAGCAAGAATATAAAAACTAGGGATGGGTCGGTCCCTAAAGCCGGTTCTCGGTTCTATTGGTTATTGTCAAAAGAACTGGAACCGAGAACCGATGAGAAAATCTCGGTTCTGCGGTTCTGGTTCTAGAAAAACATAAATGCAGAGATAATTTTCATATCAGAAATGTTTCAGGCACGAAAAGTAATATTTCACAATTGATCCGGCGACAAGATAAAACAGTATATCTTAATCAGAAAATATCTAACCGTAGAAGGCAACTTCATTATCGGTACGTGATTTGGCCATGAGATAAACAAAATATCTAAGTTAGAAAATATTTGCCACTTCCTTATCAGTACATGAAAAGAGACAGATAACATTAATGAAAAGGAATTCACACGCAAAAGCATTGAATGAAAGCTATTCAGTTTTTGTTCAAGAGTTCAATCGCCTAAGCTCCACTCTTCTTTATCGAGACCCTTTCTTATCACTTCCTGCCTGATGAATAACACCTTGTAGAAACATTCCATTCTATTTACAACTCATCTAACATTCTAAACTTAATTATACTTCTAGTTTTATTGTGTATTTTGAAAAATAAGAGGTTTTTATGATGAATGTTTGTATTTTTTAAAGATGTTTTTAAGATATTATAGTTTATTTATTTAGACTTGTAATGAAAAAACAATGCGTACAAAACCTAAGGAATTGGATTAAAAAATAAAGTTTTCTTACTATTGTATCAAAACCAAACAAAATGATACTTTAGCATATTTATTTTAAAATAGTTACATTTTATTTATTTATTTATTTTTTTCTTTTTACAAAGTTAAATTTGATTTAATGTTTAAAGGATTAATGTTTTAAATTGCATTGACTTAACATTTCCTGACCCAAAATAGTTTATTATTTCTTAAATTAAAAACAAAATGTATACTGTAATTTCTAAAAACACTTATGGTATTATTGGCTGTATAGTTTTTTTATGAATAAGAGTAGCATTTATATTTTCTTAAATCAGTATTATCACCGATTGAGAAAAGAACCAATAGTTAATAAAAATAGTTTTTTTTCAATAATTAATAAAAATAATTTTTTAAAGATTAATTATATTATTATTTGTTTTTGCTGTTTATTTTTGACTTACTACAATTACATCAATCTCTTAAATTTAGTTGTGGTAATTTCAATCAATTGTTGTGATTTGTTTTTGAGTAAGTTTTATTAATAAACCAGACCTAAAATGCCACGTTATTTTAAAATGTTTTCTAGGCTTGTAAGTTTTGTAATTTCCTCAAGCATCTTCATCTCAAACATCTTCATCTCAAACATCTTCATCTCAAACATCTTCATCCCAAACATCTTCATCTCAAACACCTTAATCTCAAATACCCTTATCTCAATCATCTTCATCTCAATCATCTTCATCTCAAACATCTTCATCCCAGTATTATCTACTGGGATAATACTAACATCTTCATCTCAAATATCTTCATCCCAAACATCTTCATCTCAAACACCTTCATCTCAAATACCCTTATCTCAATCATCTTCATCTCAAACATCTTCATCCCAAACATCTTCATCTCAAATACCCTTATCTCAATCATCTTCATCTCAAACATCTTCATCCCAAACATCTTCATATCAAATACCCTTATCTCAATCATCTTCATCTCAAACATTTTGCAATTTCAATTGCATACACTAATTTGAGCATTATATTCCATTTAGCTAAATTGTATACTTTTTAAAATTTAAAGCAAATACAGTACAACCTCGATTAACCGGCCTTGCTTTATCCGGCAGTTTGTGTTATTCGGTTTGGCAAGTAGATAACAATAAAAATTATTTACAAGATAAAATTACAATTAATCGGAAGCACCTTTCAGTTTTGAAACGCAAATGTTGTACAGGAGTGTTTCGGATTTGCATTTCGCAAATTGCAGACGTATTGATTAGTCACCCTCTGGGTAATAATTTAATAATGTGTCAGAAGATCCGAGCTGGCAATGTTCTTTACTTTTGTTCAGTGTGGCTGGCTGGAAGAGTCCATTTCACGAGTAGGGGAAGTGGAACAGTTCATTTTACATACACACCCTCGGCATTGTCAGTCTGTTGTTTATATATTGGAGTGAACACATATTCTCCTTTTTTAAGGTTTATTATTAGTGAGCAAGTGTTTTTCAGCCAATATGAGTGAAATAAAAAGGAAAAAAGTGGTCGTAAAAACATAGTTGTATTTTTAAATATCTTTGTATTGTATTGTAAAGCAGCGTCTAAGTTGATGATCGTGATAAACATTGTTCATTTCATTACAATTGCTGCAGAGTGTGTTGCATCACATGCAATTGTAGGCACCTCGCTTTTGCGTGCTGTCTTATCAGTTACTAAACGTGTTTCTCCAACAAAACCAAGTTATTTATGATTTAGGTTTTATCTGGCTTTGATCGTATCCGGCTTGACCTTCGCTACATTAGGCCGGATAAAGAAGGTTGTATTGTACTTTCTTTGTGTAAAAAATGTAAACAGTCATACCCTGAGAATAAATAAAATGCTACCAATTCTCTAGTTTTAGGAGATATTGTATGTCATTTTATACATTTTAGGGTGTATTATATTTCATATTGGATAATGCCAAAATACTATGCACTGTTTTTACTGACTGATTCCACATAATTTGTTGATTCACTGGTGTAAAGGTATTGGAAAAATGTTCTAACACTTTTTTAAAAAGTACTCGGAACCGAGAACCGATTTCAGTAAAGAACTAAACCGGCAAAAAAAAAAAAAAAAAAAAAAAAAAAAAAAAAAAAAAAAAAAAAAAAAAAAAAAAAATGGAACAGACCCATCACTAATAAAAACAATCTCATTGTAACAAACTCACTTTATTGGGGGGAAAATGTATTCATATTTTTGTCATCTATAACAGACAATAATAGAGCTGGCGGAACGTGGAGGATTTGAGCCCCAGTGGTTCTGCAGCTCCTGTTTAGTGCGGAAGCCCATCCGCTCAAAGCACTGTTCCGTGTGCAACAGATGCGTGGCCAAGTTTGATCACCATTGTCCGTGGGTCAACAATTGCATCGGCACCCGCAACCATCGTCACTTCATGGGTTATCTACTGCTACTTCTGATCATGTGTGTATTTCTGCTGTACGGTTGTACACAGTTTTGGCTTAAGGCCCAGTGCTTCGATCCATCCCAGCCTCGTCCGCACTTCTGGACAGGTTAGTTCATGTGTATTCCCTGAGTGTTTGTAGAGAATAGGACTATAATAGGCTTAAAATAATCATACAAATAATTTACAAGTAATTAACACTGAATCATAAACAGTTCTTTTTTAATGCTAGCTTAATGAGTGGGAGTCCGGAATTCCTGGATGATAATACTCGTTCAATCAAATCGCTCATTAGTTAATATCTAAACTTGAAAAACGTTGATTTCGTTATACAGAGGTTTTAGTAAAGAGTTAAGTAATGCTATTCCTTTGTAAAGAGTGTTATAGGTTAAGTTATAGAGCACTAGGCCAGGAATTAGTATATTGGAGAGATAAGACATCAGGAAACTTACCTTACTTAACTAGTAAGGTAACCTTACGAAGACTAGTACTAAAACTAGAGTAGTAGTAGCATATACAAAATAAACACATAATCACACAAATTTTCAATGCCATGGCACTTTCTTCAGGTGAGTATAGAGAGAGAGAGAGAGAGACAGAGAGAGAGAGACAGAGAGAGAGAGACTGACATGGCTTCCACTATTGCTGGTTAGGTTGTGTATTACACTCTCCGGTTTGTAAAGAGTTTGTTTTTTAAAAGAAGTATAGTATGATCTCGTTTGACCGGCCCTCAATCGTCCAGAATATGTAACCTAGTAATGAATTATATCAATAAATTTTAACAGCATTAGCATACTAAAGTTAAAATAAATGCAGTTTTTTCTCCAAATAACTTTTAAACTAGAGGGGATTGATATAAGTTTAAATTAGAAGAATGTTTCTTTGTTAATAATGTTTAATTTGATTTGTCACACGATCTATGCTCTCATTTAAATTTATTTGGCGACGTAGTTACAAAGTTTTTTGAATTTGAACATTTTGGTTGTCAGAAAAATTGCAAAACTGGTCATACGTGAAAAAATTGTGACATTTCAATTTTATGCTACACATAAAATTATATTACAGTCAAGACTTTAAGGTAAAAAGTTGTTATAACTTATTAACCAAGCATGTGTGAACGATCGATTTGTAAACAGATGATCAGCTGTTATTTATTTAACTTAATTTATTCATATGTATGTTTCAAACATATGTTTTCTGTTCAACAATAAGTTATGTTTTGGGAATAAATCAGTTCTGTTTTTTTCAGTTCACACTTACATGTTGTGTTTTTAAATTTTGTGACGAGGATAAGTATTTTTTTGTTTTGTTTTTAGGTAGTTGTGTTTAGTTTAACAGTTTTCTTTTTGTTTTAAACTCCTGGCTAACCACAGGGAGAGATATTTATTTACACATTTCATGGTATAGTGCTAGGACGGATCTTTTACAAAGTCAGAAGTACATCTTACACCTGCAGGAAAGTTTCCTTGTTGGAATCCCGCCATTCTTAGGTCAACAAGGTGGCGTCCTAATCCCTGGCTACTATTGATGAACTTGGAAACATTTATTTGAGTGATAACTACTCAAAACTTTTCCCTTATACTTGGCCTGTCATTTAGAAGAACCCCCCCCATTCTCCCTGAGCTAGCAAAGTTTTATAAGGACAGGCGTGACAAAATGACACTTGCAAATTTAAGTACAAAAGTATCTCAAATTTGCACAATGAATAGTAAAAAGATGCTAAAAACATCCTTGCCATTTGGGCAAAACTTAATCAGTTATTTTTAAACTCGTTGAGCATACTCTGTATTTTACATGCAACAAAACCATTTAGTATTCATTAGGGCTACAGTTTATCACATCGCTCTGTGTCAAACGGTTCAACCACAGGAGATCTGGGCCGGGTGGTCTTAAACAACCTGTGTATATACATACACAAGGGTCAAGTAAGACTGATACAAAGCTATTTTACATAGCTAGTAAATGTATGTTTATCGTATGCTTGCAGTGGGACTGGTGGACTCTGGCATGTGGCAGTACGCTCAGTGTGACTCCTGGGTGGCGTGGGTGGCTGCCAACGCTTTCTTACACTCTATTTGGGTGGCCACACTGTTCTGCTGCCAGTTGTACCAGGTATTTTTTATTTGTTGACTAAACATCCTGTTATCATTGATTAATTTGAATGTATACATTCAAATATTTTATGTTGAATATAAATACAGTTTGCTTTTTAAATTATATAATTTTGTTTATTTTGAATGCTAAATTTGTTTAAGTGAAACGTCTGTTTTTTTAGACCATGCTTTTTAGGGCAAAATTTGTTGTCATTGACTTCAACCAAAACTCTAGGCTTACAATCCTGACTTCTTCACTGACATTAGTAATCTCAAAACCTACCTTTACAACTGTCCAAACATCAAATATTTCAGTGAACATATCTTGTACAATAATTTAGTTTGCATGTTCTAATTCCTGTTTCTGAGCAAAAAGGCTATTTTGTAATTTTTAAGAATTTTTTGAGGTAGCATCTAGGGATTTTTTAGCTTGTTAAGCAATCCCTTAAACACATTTATCTATTTAATGATGTTTTTATTTTTTAATATCTGACTTAGTGTAATATAGTAATATGATAATTTCATGTAAATTTTACTAAAATTTATCTAGCTTTAAGACCTAATAGTTTCAACTTGACACTGTCTAATGCTTGGAAAAGTTCAAAGACACAATAAATTGTTGACTCAACTTAATAACAAAGTCTCATACAGCTCTAATATTAGTAGTCTAAAATAATGAGTTCAATAGCCACCAAGCAAACGTGAAATATAGGGTTCCAACCTGATTTCATATATTTTATTTAAAAACCAGTTAATATTAATGCTATTAACATTAACCCATAGACATTTTTTGATGGAAATAAAAATTTTTGACAAAAAAATCTAAAAAAAAAATATCCTAATACAAAAAACCAAATATATTACTTTAATCTTTTGTAATTTTTTCTCCTAAACAGGAATATGACATCAAATTCTAGATAGGATTCAAGATCAAAAATTCTTTATACACATAACACAAGTGTGGTACATGAACAGTGTCAATATAAGTTTCAATTGAATATTAAAATAACATATTACAAAAGCTTAAATAGTACTTATAATAAAAAGAAATATTTTACCAACCTAATTATTTGTCACAGAGTTAGCATTAAAAAACTCCTCAATGCTAGAAAGAGCCAGATTGAGTAAATATAATTTAAGGTTGCTTAAGAACTTAGTTGCGTTTTCTTCGTTTTTAAGGGAGGTAGTTAAATTTCCTAAAAAATAATTATCAATAAAAGATGTTTTATGGATGAATAATAGAGATACTCAACAAAATTTGGACTAGGTTAGGTTATTATATGTTCACAGAATACCACTTAACTAATCTGTTTTGTTAAATATCTCACTTTTCATTTGTGGTAGGAAGAAATTGATATCATATTAGTGTTTATAAGGACCTAATATTAATGTAATATACATAGTTTTTGAGTATATTCTTTTTTAAAAATTGGCATTTCCACAAATAAATTCTTATCGATGTGTTCAGAAGGTTAACATTGAAAAGATGAAAATTGTGTGGGACCCTATATTCTATATTCACCCCAATCAATAGTGTTATAACTTTTATAATTTACAAATTATCTACAGATCTCAATACTGGGCATGACAACTAACGAGCGAATGAACGCTGGTCGATACCGTCACTTCCACGGGGCTTCCGGTGTTACAAGGAGTCCATTTCACAGAGGAAAATGTCAAAATATAGTGGACTTTTTGCAGATCCGATGTTTTGGACTGTTTCGTCCAGATTTAACAGACTGGATGACAAGGTATCAGTTTTTTCAATTCCAAAAAATTTGATTAAGTAAAATATCACCTGAAATGAGTTATTAATTTTTAAAGGACAAATTTAATAAAAGTACAAAATGTTTTGTGCTTGAAGACACATCTTTAGAGCTGCATGAAATGTATGTGCATTTTGTGAGAACCGGTGTAAACTTCCGATCTACAGTCGTAGTTAAAGGCTCATATACATGCAATTGTACAAAGATATACTCTTGCTCTCATTGGCACTCTGTGAAACTTATTATTGAAAATATTCACAAATGATATATATTTTAGTCACCAACAGTAGTAGAATGTAATTATACTAATTAGGGTTATTTAGTTAGTCCCAGTAGGTTAGACATGTCACATACGAAAACTTGCTCTGCTACAACTACAGTATGTTGTGATATGTGGTGAACATTAACGTCACTACATTTGTTTTATCAGTGCCAACTACTAAACAAGGAAAAAATAAATGTGTTTCGTTCTATTACAGAACAACCTTGATTATCCGGCCTTGCTTTATCTGGCTGTCCCTGTCATTTGGCTTTACAATCAGATGAAAATAATTTTTGTACTAGATAAAATAATAAAAATTATAATTAGCTAGGAGGGAAGCGTTCTTCAGCTTTGCAATAAAAACGTGTGTTTTTGAACGTGTGTGTTTGAGTTTTGCATCTTGAATATTGCAGGGCCATTTAAATTTAAATTGTGCCATTAATTACAACCTCGGTTATATAGCCTAATGTGGCTAAGGTCAAGCCAGGTACGATCAAAGCCGGATAAAAAATTAGTCATAAATAACTTGATTTTATTGCAGAAACACGTTTAGTAACTGACAACCGACAGCACACGCCAGCGGGGCGCCTACAATTGCATCTGATGTAACCACGTTCTGCAGCAATTGTAATGAAACGAACGATGTTTGTCACGATCGCCAACTTTGATGCTGCTTTACAATACAATACAAAAGATATTTATAAATAAAACTGTGTTTTAATTAGGCTATAAAAATTTTATGTAAATTGTGTATGTTTACTATTAAATCGTATACTTAATTTAATTTTAACTCAGACTGAAAACCTTACCCCACTATATAAACAAGAGACTTACAATCAAGAATCTTTATTAACCATTGATCACATATGTTACATGAAATAGGTTTCGTCAAGTGTTTTTACACAAAAGCCTTAATCTAAACTAATTAAAATTGATGGTAACATGGGTATTCAAGTCTAAAAACTGCAATATTATAAGAAGGATTAAATACTAACCAGCTATACATTTTTGATCTGAAAGACTTCATAGGCGCACTTCTAACAGACATTGGTATTTTATTTTAAAAATTAATACAATTAATTTACCTTATATGAGTTTCCAGTCTTGGCTAACCTGTGTACTGGAACGTCTATTTCTGATTTCCCACTAGTATTGTGAGAGTGAATATATTCCCTAATTGAAAATTCGTGTAAGTTATTTTTAGCATACATTAGTTATACAAAGATGTACAGATTTACCACTGTTGAAATCTTTAGTTTTATAAATAGTGGCCGAGAGTGCTCCACAGGGCCAGCCCTACAGAGTGTTCGTATCACATTGTTTTGCAACAAAAGAATATCTGAAACTAATGGAGAATGGCCTCATAGTAGAAGACCATAGCTTAAGTGTGACTCAAATAGTCCGAACTAGGCCATTCTGAGGTATTCAGAGGATATTATATCTCTCAACTTCCACATTAAATATGATACTCATGAAATATTTTTACATACGTTCTCAATGTGTACTCTCCAAGTTAATATGGATACCCAGAAGTTTTGTAGATTGATTTTCTACAACTTTTGACAGACCTAAAAGAATTATTTGAGTTTTGTCCTGATTACAGAGAAGTTGATTGGCTGAAAATCAATTTACAGCATCCTCTAATGACTTTTTAGGGTGGTGTTGTCAGCATAACAAATTACTGAGTCAGCAGCTACGTTAAGAGGGGGGTCAGGACTGAGCCCTGTGGAACACCAGTCTTGACCTTCTTTATAAAAGACTGTGTATTATTTATTGAAACAAATTGATGTCTATTGTTCAAGTATGACTGAATTATTTTTATTGAATCGTTGTTCAACCCGTAATATTTCAATTTGATCAGCAAAATGTCAAATGGTATGCAATCAAAGGCTTTGCTAAGATCGCATAAGGTAAGTGAAACTGTATTTTTGTTTTCAAAGGCAGTTAAAGTTTGATTGATAATTTCAAGCACAGCAGATGTTGTGTTTTTACCTTTTCTCAATCCAAACTGACTACTAGACAGTAGGTCATTCGTTTCAATGAAACTGTTAAGCTGATTATAAATTAGGAAAAAATTGGAACGATGGAAATTGGACTGTAATTTTGAGGGAGATGTTTAGCCCCTTTTTTAAATAAGGGTATGATTTTAGAAGTCTTTAATGATTCTGGAAAACATCCAAGATTTAAGCATTTATTAAATATAAATGCTAGGGGTTCCCTAATAAGGTGTATTGTTTTCTTGCTTATATAATTCGAAAGCCAAAAACAATCCATACTTTTAGAATTGGAAAACCTAGAGACTGTCATGATTATCTCTTCAGATGTAATGTTATTCCAATGAAAATTGCAGCCATTTACAGGCTGTGACCTTAAGAAGTCGCTTGCCAGTTTATCAGCAGGATTAATGTTCCCTCTTAGCTGTTCAATGGAATTTAAAAAATAATCATTTAAAGCAGAGGGATCAAGCGGTATTTCTTGTGTGTTTGTAGATGAATGTTCCTGCGAAATAACATTCCAAGCCGCTTTACACATATTAGGGTCGTCCTTAATGTACTTTCCATAGGTATTTTTCTTTGCCATGACTAAATTAGCTTTATAGTATTTCTTAAATTGGATGTATGATTTATAGGCAGCATCTGTTTTTTCAGAACCACGCCTATTCAGATTTTTGTACACAGTATATAAAACAAGCATTTTTTCTCTTATTAACGCTAAGTCTTTAGTAAACCATTTAACTCTCTTGTTTGTAAATTTACTTTTCTTGGATTTTTTTTGTAAAGGAGAACAGTAGTACTACAAATTTAAATTCTTAAAAAAAACTCATTGAATTGTAAAACTTGCTGGTTTTACATTCATAGACAGAACTCCAATTATAATTATTCAAATTTTCAATAAAAAGGTTGATATGTTTCTCATTTTGCTTTCGGATCATTACACTAGGCCTAGCATTATTTCTGAGCATTGACTCACAGGTGTTTAATAAACCTTTAATGGGCTGATTATGGTAATATTTAAAAATGAGAGGATCATGATCTGCAAAACCTCCGCCAATGACATCAGTGCTACAGTATTCTCTAGAGAAATTGACAAGAACATTATCTAAACAAGATTTTTTTCGTGTGGGTTTATTGTTGGTACAAAATAAATCTAATGATCTTAAAAGGTTCAAAAATGAAATTGACTCATGCTCTGTTGAGTCAGCCATTTTAATAGTAAAGTCACCACACACAGCTACTTTTGTTTTGTACTTCAAAATAAATTTCATAACTGCTTCAAATTTCTCAAGAAAAATTTGTACATCTCCATCCGGAGACCTATAAAAGCTGACAATGATCAAATTTAGGTCAATTAACCTGATGCAGCTAAACTCACAATGCATCTCAAGAGTGAATTGATTCAGGCCTATTTTGGAAAACTTCATTCCGTCCTCTACATAGACTGCCACTCCACCATTTTTCTTGTGACTCCTGCACATGATATCACCTACAATATATCCTTGAGGGACATAGACCTTCAGTAAGCCAATGCTCAGCTACACAGATTATATTAACATTTTTAACATTACAGAAGTGTTTCAATTCCATTATTTTGTTTCTTAAACATTGTACATTAACTTGTAAAGTTCTCAGAGGATAAATTGAGTCAGGATTTACAGATTTAAAACTAGGTTTAGTAGCTAGGCTGCTATTAATAACATCCTTAGAAACAGGATTGAAGTTTAAAATAGGTTTACCTACATTATGTAATTGTAAAGTTTTCAGAGGATAAATTGAGTCAGCATTTACAGATTTAAAACTAGGTTTAGTAGCTAGGCTGCTATTAATAACATCCTTAGAAACAGGATTGAAGTTTAAAATATGTTTACCTACATTATGGGTCTCACAGTTTTCCAATGCTGAGGATGTGTACGTAAAATGAACTCTTCTACTTCTCCAACTCACGATATGGACTCTTCGAGCCAGCCACACTGAACTAAAGTAAACAACATCGCCAGCTCGGATCTTCAGGCGCATTATTAAATTATTACGCAGTAACAAGTGACCGTTTGTCGAGAGAGGGTGACTAGTCAATACAGCACCTGCAATTTGCAAAATGCAAAACGAAATCACTTGTGTACGACATTTGCATTTTAAAACTGAATAGCGCTTCCGATTGATTGTAATTTTATCTTGTAAATAATTTTTATTGTTTTCTACTTGCCAAACTGGATGACACAGACTGCTGGATAATCGAGATTGAACTGTATCTATATAATCAATGGTCGTGCATTACTAGTTATCACAGAGTAATTTGCCCGAAAATACAAGCTGGTTATTTGTTATAGCATGTTTCTTATATGGTGAAGCTCATTACGCACACCCCCTCAGTATTATCAATCTTTCATTTACAATGGTGGAGTATAAATCTGTTCATGTTCATTATAGGATGTAGTTAGTGTACATAATTTTAAAATCACTAAGATTATTCTGTATGACAAGTTTTTATTTGAATACACTTAAGTAATGTAACATATGATGTTACAGTTTTTAATGAGTTTTAAGCCACAGTTGTTTAAAAAATCTACGAGGCACAAGATCGTGACAGTATGCAGTCCGCCTTGTTTCTTCAAAATGTACTATGCCTTTGTGACTTGCGTTGCTTGCAGTTGTAGGTGCTCATATCTTGCTTGCCACCCCCATATGAGATATTGAATCTGTTTTTTTTTTTCTGTTAGAAAACCAATTGTATGTGAAATGTTTTATCCGGCTTTACCTATCACCACATTAGTACGAATTACTGAGGTCGTACTGTACATTAACATCAAAATTTCTATGTTGGATAACTTGTTAATTTCTATAATGTGTGTATGTTTTATTTCAAAACGTAGGTATCACGTGCGCAGCCCTGTGGAGCAAGAGCCCCTCCTAAGCAGTAAAGATAACTACCAGTACGTTTAACCACACAGCATATGCACCAATCAGTAACTAAGACAGTTATAACAGATAATAACTAAACGATTCTTATCATTTTATATTATTTTTTTACAAACAAGATTAGATTGTTACTAAATTAGTACTTTTGTACTAGTTTCCTTCAATAGCTGTTACATAAGATTGCACCTTTTATTAGAAACGGTTTATTACTGTAAGAAATATTTGCACTTGAATTTACTAACTACTGTTTATTTACTAAGCTTTAACTATTATGCATTTAAATAGGACATATAAAATAGCAAATTGTAATCATAATACAGCTTTTTGGGTATACTTATATTTTGTCATTACCATGCATTATTTTATTTTAATCATTTGTAATGAAGATTGTGATTCATTTGTAATTGGATGAGAAATTTAAGCATACAATTGATTAGAAAAAGTTAATATATGTACAAACATATATTAACTTATTCTAATCAATTTTGTGCTTAAATTTATCATCCTATAACAATATGGATAAGTATTTAAGAAACGATTTATTCAAGAAAACTTGCATGAATAATGAAAGTTTAAGCAATTAAATTGGTACTTTTTGTTTGGGTAAAAATACAATATTTACTAACAATGGCTAATGGTAATTGTTTGTTTATTCTTAATATATAAACAGTTCATCTGTATTTGACAGACCTTCAAAATAATCTTTATTCGAGTTTAGTTTATCTTTTTTTAATGTGTTATTTATCAAGTGGTTGATTATGATTGAACCTCACAATGATCGTTCTTGTGTTCTTGTAATATTATGCTCTGAAGACTTAAGTAACAAAATATGATTTATATTGGTAAAGTAGAATTTTATTTGATTTACCCAACACAGAAATTTGATACGGGTATATTGTTGACACTTTTGTAATATATTGTTTAGGTAGGTTTGTATACTATTAGTATTTAAGTTAGTGTTGTTGTTGTTAATTTGCTTCAATAATCAGACTACTGAACAAGACTATCACTTACAAGCGTTAGTGTGATTATTATATAAGTGGGCTTTGCACCAATTGTATTTTAAATTGTACATTTATTTTTGTATACTTATTATAAATTAGTGTTAAGTTTTTAATTTAGCTAGCCACAATGTGATAAGTTGTTATAGTTTTATTAATATTCTTGAAGCAATCAACTGATGAATAAAGTGTGCAAGCTAAATAATTTGTTAACAGACATAAATCGTTAGGTTTGTACTTAACACACTCCCAGTATTATGTTTTCTTTTTTACTTACCAAAGATATTAATACAACTGATATTGGAGTATTTATTTCATTTTTATAATCAGTTTTCATTGTTTCGTTTACATATTATGTGTAAATTTGTTTTTTATCATGTGTAAAATTTAAGCAGAATAAATAATCATGTTTTTAGCTCTTAAGCGGCCGGCGTTATAACTAGAATCTATACTTTTGAGTCTCAGCGATACCACTGAGGTTGCCACATCACATCATGGGTTAAACATCTGGTTATCTTTTAAATAGTGTCTACAGCCGCTTGACGCGGTTCTTACCGGTGAATATGGATTCTAGTTATTCAAGTTTTTGTTAAGAGGGACTAAATAAAATACTGCTCTAAATATTGATAATATTGATGTTTTTTGTTAGTTGGTATGACATTATTTTTTGTCTGTTTTCAATAGTTATTAAATACAAATTTATTGCTTCTAAATGTATGGTTTGACTAACATTACTTTACCAAACCAAGATTTTCATAGACTGATATTGTATGTGGAAGCAAGTGGACACAACGTTTAGAGTTGTAAACATCTATTCAACACACATTAAAAATGTGCTGTTGGAGGTCAACCTTGATGCAGCCTTTTATTTCATACATTAAAACCTCTTAACATCCAGATTAGTGTGGCGCCAGATAATCCGATTCGGAAAAATCTGGATATCAGATGATGACATTAGTTGCTACTCTAACGACACCTAATCACTAGAGTAAACAATAAGCAGTGATATGCAAGTTTACATAGCCGTTTCGTAAGGTGATGCTTACCACATCGAGAGGCTTCAGTAATACTGTACACTGGTGTTCCTTTAATGCATCATAGAAATTTAAGGCAATACTGTAATTTATTTGTATATTTATTTCAGGTAAAATAATTAAAAGAATGATATGTTACTATACAATCTTTATATTATGAATCCAACGACATCTATCCAATTCAATAAACTTATAAATTTCGAACAAATTATTGAATTTAATTTTAAAATGAAAAATACAATATGAGTTTAAAGTATCAAGGTATACTTAAAATCGGATATGTCTCCCACGGGCTGCCTAATCACTAGAAATTTTCAGAAAAATGTCTGTCGAAAAATTATTTTGCCGGAAGGGAAGGATTTTGTAGAATTAAGCATTATTATTCAACTAAATTATATTCTATATAGTAGGTTATTTACCTTTGTGATCCGTCAAGTAATCCAACATTTGTAGCTTTGCTACGCGCGTTTCAACCTGTCATCTTGCAGGTCATCATCAGGCTGAACGTGAAACTAAAATAAAACTACACTTTTCATTGGTGAACACTTATCGCCGTGAAGGTCGTCAAAGTTAAAAACGAATGAATAAAACACAAATTAAAAACGAATAAATAAAACACAAAACATGAAGACACGAACTCGAACATCGGACATAAACTGTCTGTCCTTGGCCAAGGTAGTACCAGCCGTACCGACACGCACAGAAGTTGGAGCGTTACTCAACACAAGTTGGAGCGTTAACGCTCCAACTTCTGTGCGTGTCGTATGGCTGGTACTACCTTGGCCAAGGACAGACAGTTTATGTTCGAGTTCGTGTCTTCATGTTTTGTGTTTTATTTATTCGTTTTTAATTTGTGTTTTATTCATTCCTTTTTAACTTTGACAACCTTCACGGTGATAAGTGTTCACCAATGAAAAATGTAGTTTTATTTTAGTTTCACGTTCAGCCTGATGATGACCTGCAAGATGACAGGTTGAAACGCGCGTAGCTAAGCTACAAATGTTGGATTACTTGACGGATCACAAAGGTAAATAACCTACTATATAGTATTAATTCAGTAATCCGGAGGCCTAAACATGAAAATAAAATATATTATTTTGTACTTTCTGATCTAAAGATATATGATGTATATTTTTTTATCTTCTTTAAGATTTCAAAATACTAAACTGTTTTTTATTTTTCTTAGGACGGGTCTGAATTTCAGAAGATTTGGTTATCTGAGATGAGAGGGTTTACTGAACTTTCATTGTCTTGTTGTTGTCAAATTTGACGCCATATGCTTTTATACATAAAGTATACAATTTAAATACTGTATTATTTAATAACTCTGAAATTATTGTGGACACTCTTAATTTGAATTTATTATATTCACCAGTCTTTCTCTCTCTATTCACCTGCAGAAAGTGCCAGTGGCACTGAAAATTCGTGTGTATGTGATTATTTTGTGTATGTTACTACTACTCTGGTGTCAGTAAACTCGTCTTCTAAGGTAAGTTTGCTGATGTCCTAACTCTCCAATATACTAATTCCTGGCCTAGTGTTCTTTAACCTAACCTTAATTTGAATTTAGGAATTATTGGTTTTGAATTACGACAATTTAAGCAATAACCAACTTGGATAGACGTGAATTTAGTTTCTGACTTCAATAGGTAAACCTTCTAAGATTTTGTTGTTGTTGTTGTTGAAACCTTATTATTTTGATGCTCTATGTATCTGACTGTTGTAACACTTGAATAAATTTTCCTGGCCATTGGATAAAATCTCAAATATGTGAACCCATACATAATAACTATATTTACAACTCAGTCATTTGCCTAGTTTCAAATGCTCTTCAACTTTTTGATTGAAGAAGTTGTGAGCAATGTGCTGAACATGCATTGTTAAAAGGAAAATGAACATGTACAATGTATATTTTCTGTTAAATATACTTCTCTTTCAAGGTACTTGTCGTCTTTCCAGTCGCAAGTTTAACATTTTTTATAACCATATTATTATTTTTTATAAAGCTCATGAAAACAGATTTGCTCCACTAAATTGGAAAAAAGTTACAACAATATATATTGTTCATATTGAGTCTGAATCGTAAGTGAGTGAAGTAATTTTTTCTGTAATAATTTTCTAAGTAAGTACTGTTTTTATACCAAATAATGCATCTTGTTTTTATACCAAATAATGCATCTTTCTAAATAATTTTCTTTTGCATATTGTCTGTGACAATTTCCTGAGTGAATTTTAAGTACTGGGAATTGTGTAACGTAAGCAATTCAGTTTCAGTGACTATTATATTATTTCAAGAAATTTAAAGTGTTTACCTGTTTGTATTTTGCAGCCTAATCGTTATCAGTACTAGTGTAGTTCACTTCTAGTAGTGTATGGGCTAAGTGGAAAATTCACAGAGAGTCATCATTATCTGTTGTCGTTTCCATTTCAACAGGCCATCCTACATAACCTCCTCTATTTTTGTCTACCCCTTTAAATTTCCTTTTTATCCACTTGTCTTTTCCACATTCCTCTTCTCTCCACATTCTTACACACTCAATCCTCCCATCTTCCTCTCGGTCTTCATTCCTCTTTCTCCAGGGCTATCTTCGGCAATCTATTATTTCTGAACCTCTTCACATGCATCATTCACTGTATCCTTTTTGAAAATGACAAGATTTTCAATCAACCTGTTAACTGGGGGAAACAACAAACTGAAGGACAATTTTTACTGCATTAAAATAGTAAACAATTTTTGTAATTTTTTTTTAAATCCAGAGAAGGTCAAAATTGATTTTTAGGGACTGGTTTCTTACGGTAATGTCAAGTATTGGGATGCCAGCACAGTGCGACACCTAAACCAACTTACAATTGCCATTGCATTACTTGTATTAATTTATAAGTGTCATCATAATATTGCCAACATTTAATGATTTTGTATTTTACACTGTTCTTGTTCACTAATCTTAATATATTTAATCCAAAACAATTTAACTCTCTCATCATAAAATCTTCTAAATGAATTGAACAGATGTTGATGTCAGCAGTCAATGACAATTGAGACTCACTAAGAAAGGTTTTCTTGAAATCCATCCCTAAGAAGTAGAAATATCCAACAGCTCAGTGTTTCCTTTTTGTCCATTAGAGTAACAGCTGATATAAAAAACATTAACATGACTGAATAGCTTGGCTGAATTGGTTTTCATTGTGGCATGTCATGGCCATTTCTACTTACTGACATAATTGCACTATTTTCAATCCCTTAAAGTAGACTTATAGGGTTTTCTAGACTGTGAAAATTTGTTATCTAAGCAGACGGAAGCATGCTGTTCATCAATATAAAAATTTGTACGAGGCGTGTTTTTAAAGTAAGTACCGTTTTTAAATTATGCCGCCGCAGCGCTGCGGTCGCCGTTTAGCGCATGCGCGTCGTGTAGCCACATCTGTTGGGAAGCCACAGATGCCATTACGGAACCATCCGATCGAGTCTACATCTGTTTGCGTGATTTTGGAATGACTCCACCTATTGAGAATCCCGCCGACTGTAAAGTGCGTGCTGTAATACGGTTTCTCTGTGTTCAAGGCTTCAAAGCAGTTGACATTCATCACCAAATCAGTGAAGTGTATGGTGAAAACATTATGAGTGATGGAATGGTTCGGAAATGGGTTAGGGCCTTTAAAGATGGCCGTACAAACTTTCATGATGAAAGTTTGTACGGCCATCTTTAAAGGCCCTAACCCATTTCCGAACCATTACCCATCGGTAATGACTGAAGGTTTCATCATGAAAGTTTGTACGGCCATCTTTAAAGGCCCTAACCCATTTCCAAACCATTACCCATCGGTAATGACTGAAGGTCGCCCACTTCGTTCCTCATCATGAAAGTTTGTACAGCCATCTTTAAAGGCCCTAACCCATTTCCGAACCATTCCATCACTCATAATGTTTTCAACATACACTTCACTGATTTGGTGATGAATGTCAACTGCTTTGAAGCCTTAAACACAGAGAAACCGTATTACATCACGCACCTTACAGTCGGCGGGATTCTCAATAGGTGGAGTCATTTTAAAATCACGCAAACAGATGTAGACTCGATCGGATGGTTCCGTAATGGTGTCTGTGGCTTCCCAACAGATGTGGTTACACGGCGCGCATGCGCTAAACGGCGACCGCAGCGCTGCGGCGGTGTAATTTAAAAACGGTACTTACTTTAAAAACACACCTCGTATATTGATGTGATTGTTTAGAGAGAACCACACAGAGGGAAGGGTAAGCAAGTGTAGAGACCTACTCCGTAGTGAAGCAAGGGCTATCACCTAGTTATATATAATCCCTGCCATTGACATAACTTCAATTTTGGCCTACTTTCCTAGCTTGAATCACTGTTAAGCTGGAAACTAGTTAAGACAACTAAACAGACAAATCCTTCGGCAACCTTACTTCAGTGATAGTGAAGCATAAATGTCAGGTGTTTAGTACAAACACATTCCACAATAAACAAACTAGGATGACGATGTAAATTTTCATTGGCCCGCTTGCTGGTAGCAAGTGGACTTCTAAACCTCAGTTAAGATTGATTGATAAATATGATAAATTAATTTACTTAAATGGTTGGAAGATAAATATGTCAGAGTTTGGACTGTTAATATAAGTGTACTATTGTTACTCAACTTTTATGCATGGCTTGTACTTGAATACTGGATTTTTATTAAATACTACTCACTTAATATAATATTATTGTCTCTTTTAATAGTAGCTGTCAGTAAATAAAATAATAAGATGAAGTATGTATGGAGAGGATAGATATTAAGGAAGTTAAATAATTAAGGAAGTTGTAAATAATGTATCATCTGAAAACATCTTTTGAAATAATTTAATTGGAGATTTTATTTTATTTTTTTTTTAATTCTAACTTTTTAAATTTGTTTTGTTAAACCCCCCCCCCTTCATGAGTATGAGTAAAACAGTGGATCAGGAAGCAAATCAGTGAAGCTATGACTAAGAATTGGTAATAATTGTTTTTATTACTAAGACTACCATTATAATTTAGCATAAAACTACAAATATTAGACCGAAATAAAAAACCAAACAGTGCTAATAGTATAAGCATAACAACAAGATCTAAAGAGTAAATAAATAAGTAATTGTTTGAATGAAGAATGTTGTACATCTTAACCCTCGAACCGGCTCGTTAAAATTCTTTAATAAATACCACAGGTGAACACATTGATGTATCACATGTTCAATTAATATAGTTATACAAATTTAAAAAAAATTTTTTCGGTTAAACTTAAAAACCTGACATGGTTTTCATATAAACGAATGAAATATATCATGTGATTCAGCATTTCATTCTGTTTCCGACAGTTAAATCATGTCCCTATTCCAAAGTTTACATACAATAATATGTACAGATATTAGTTGGTGCATATCTATACATAATCCGTTGATTACCAGTGTGAGAGTTGAACATTTAATACTACCAAGCTAATGGAAGATTACTTGATAATGCAATAGGACTAAGCTGGATTGTTTTTCTCTCTGTAAATAGATCAATACTAAATCACTGTTGAAATGTTTGCTTTACTACACTTAGACAAGGAAATGGCTTGTTAGCTTAGTTTATTATACATCTAAAGTATAACTATTAGTTTTAGAGCATCCAACGTAATACCACAGTTTAACAGCATTCTGTCACGACACTTCCATTGCAGCGCTCCAAGTAGCCAGTCAGCACAACCGTTGTATTGCATTGTATCTTGCAAAGAAGTGGAATGATAACAATAGAAAAGTGCCATGACAGATTATTAGTCATCAGTCATTTGGCATTTACTAATGACAGCTGTGAATGTAAACAGTGCAGAGATACACATTGGCTGCTAGCTTCGTGCTAGTTGCCACGGAGTGTTGTGTCTGTATATTGTTAGATTGTAGTAGTACTGTAAAAAAACAATCAAAACCAATTAATAGGTTCCTCACCCGGCAAAAGCACAAATAGTTATTTGGTTCTTTAACAAGAACAATCTTTTTCAAAGATTCAAGATTTTTGACCATTATAAAACACATATTTAGTGCATGGACAAACGTGAAGATTAGTTTTCAAAAATTAACTTCAGTATAAACTATGATAAAGAATATACAATGTATAAAAAAGTATAGTATGCATATAAAACAATTAAAATGAATAAAATGGCTAGGACGAAAATAAATAATACAAGATAAAAGTTTAAAATACTGCAAGACTATAGTCTAGCAACAATTTTTATACTGTAAAGCTTGATGTAGTGACTCACTCACTGACATTATATGTTGAGGCATAATTTACTCCATCATATTTATACTTGAATTGAAGCCCTCCATCTGAAACCTCCAGGAAAATTCACAAAAGTTTATTTTTTCATTTATAAACAAGATGGTGGCCTTTTTAGACTCCAAAATGGCACCAAAGTATTTTTATGGGAAAATCACAAAAAATTTTGTATTACCTAATTTGAGTAAATAATTGAAAACATTTTCGAAATGACAGATCTGCACATGTAACAAATCTTATATCTGAATTTCAGCTAAAAAATCCAAAATTTGGAGTATTGGAAGCCCAACAAACAAAACTTGAAAATGAAAACATTTTTAATACTCAGGTGGGGTATCAAATTAAAACTATTTTTCTCCTGAATCCAATTATAACATCAGATTCAGTAAAAGGGCTAAAATGATGTGGTCGCAGTCCCAAAAATTAAAAAAGAAAATCTCCAAAACTAAAAAAAGGTAGTTCTAAAATAAAATGTCCAATTTGGGTATCAAATAAACGCATTTATCTCCTAAATCTGAATGTATCATTATATTTTGGAAAAGGTGATGTTTACAGCCTCTGGCGCACCAAACAAAAATATGCCCTAAAATAAAAAATAAAAAAATAAGTAATTTTAAAATAATCACCCAAATATGGTATCAAATTGAAGGTATTCTTCTCTTAATTACTAATATACCATCAGATTTTAGAAAAGATGTTTATGTGCTCCACTACTTAAAAACAAGTTCATGGTCATATAGGCCAAGTATCCTGGCAGGGTGTAGGCCGAGCTTCCACACAAGGCTGCAGATCCACAAATGGGACTGTAACATAGTTTCTGGGTAAGGCTGTAGGCCGAGTTCCCCAATGGGGGCTGTAGACTAATCTTACCCTTCGAGGCTGCAAGCAGACGGAGTTCCATAAAGGGGCTAAAGGCAGAGTTCCCTGGTGAGGCGGTACACTGAGCTTCTGTCATGAGTGTAGCTAGCCTCTGTAAAGCATGCAAGTGTCCCCTAGTGTTAAGATATAATTCGAGCCCTAATTCTAAAACTTACATTGAATAAAACATATTCTACATAGACTTTAATCCAGCAGTACGTTCTTGATTTTTTTCTATCAATTTCCTCAGCGTATGTCAAATTCCGTGTCAGACTTAGTACTTCCTCCTACATCGCAGTCATATTGCTTACGTATAACCACACCGTTACTAATAAAATATTCAAATAAACACAAAAAATTCACTAACAAAAAAAAAAAGAACAAAATTTGTAATTAAATGAAACAACCCCCAGCATGGCAAGATCTTAGGTTTATATAGATGTAGTTAAGCCACTTCAATTCTTTTAACATAGTTATCACGGCTATGATTCAAAATGCTAAAAACATGTGTTAATTTTATTTTTACTATTCAATTAGCTTTTTTCATCATCATTATTCATTCTAAAATTATTACACTGTATTATTGTCCACAAAAAAGTATTAACTATTTTTATAAAGCCTTTACGTTTTTGAAAAGTTATATTAAATATTAAGAGTTGTTTCAACAGCTTCAACCACAATATTAATGATGACTGGAAGTCTTAAAATCTATATATTTATATGTAAGAAACTAATTTAACTATTTATGCTTTATTATTGATTAGTTAGTTTTATTTATTATTTAATAAGACATCTTTTTGTATAAACATTTATGACAATGGCTTGTACATATACTGTTAACATTTAAAAGCAGTGTTTTAATTTTGACATTTAAATAGTTAGTGTTAATTATTGCTGTCAAGAAGATTATACTAGGCTGGTAGCTAATTATTTAAGGTGGGAGATGTGCTGATTAAACAATTTTTTACTTCATTGGGTGAAGTAAAGGGTTTAAGAGGTAATAGTTTAAAAGCTATAATTTTTCTTTAGTGTCATTACACATTGTACTTCTGAATGAGAATCTGAAAACTGTTTTTCCGTAGATTTTATAGTTCTCGAAATAACAAAAAAATGCTGGTTATTTTATCACAGGTACAGGTGTCAGATAGGTTTTACTGACACCCGATGTTGTCAATGCTACAAATATATGCTCATTATCCATTATCGGTTAGATGCTGATCATCAAGATATAGACTGGGCGAATAAGCATGATGAGTGTAGATGAACGAGTGTAGTTATTGTTACTAACTAAGGTCGACTGTTCCTCAGAAAGAGCTATTTATTAATAGCTCAATAGCCAGGGCAACTACGGGACCTACAGCTTGACGTGGAATACGAACCACGTAGTGTTGGTCTGATTTTCAGCTAACTGACAAGTCTGACACTCAGTTCTCTTCCTTTCACAACATCTGAACCTTGACTAACGTCCAACATGGACACCCCAGATTTCTCTAGTAGTGTCCACGTTAATGGCAACCATTGAGCGGAACGCTGTGTCAGTATTAAGAGGACTGACTATAGAATCTATCGCCTTCAATCTCCTCATCACTTTGTCCCCAAGTAGCTGGGTTACAGAACTGTGTCACCAATGCCGACAAATGTCAAGTTTGCCGCAGTAGCCTGGCCTAATGTAAGCAAATCTAATCTAAACAATTAGGCTTATATTAACTCTTTGACGTACATGGTCTTTTGTCATGGTCTGTTAACGCAATATTACTGAGTTACCATTGGTGTTGAAATGGACAAGCGGTCTAAGGCATTGTACTGTCACAGCGCTGAGGAACGTCAGTACAAATACAGCTCTGGCTGATACTTTATACTGTGCAATAGTGTAGAGGCACTGACTGTCTGTGCCATAGTGGTGTAGGGCTGACCTTAAAACATTCAGTGCTGAAAGAGATCATAATTGCGCACCCCCCAGATAGAGTACGAAACACTATCACATAGTACAGGCACCCCTCACACAAATATAGCGGTATCCGAAAATGAAATACACCAAAATGTACACCAAGACTGCCACAACAAACGACGAGCAACAATGTTTCCGGGCAACGGCTAGCCTCACCCTGAATAAATATATTTCAATGGCGGGCGGTGCATTGTTTCATGTGCACCGCCAGGCGTGCTATAGCAGCACTATGTTGATCAATGTAGCCCACACAGAACATTTTAAACAAACTGTATCCAGCATGGAGAGTGGAAGTTGATAAGATTAGCGTTTCAATTATCGTTGCACGGAACAACATGTTTTGGTATTTTTACTGATTAAAAGGCGAGGACACTTTTTCTTGTTTTTTATTTAGCTTTTCTTTTTATTTAGACACAAGGGAAAAGGACATATAAATCACTCTACATATATAAATAGACATTAAAATAATGTGATGTACATAAAATTGCAAAAAACCACAAATTATAAAATAAAAATCAAGACACAAAACAAGAACTCCTCCGTTGAAGGGTTAAGTCAATAGTAAAAAAATAAACACAGTAAAATACAATTGTTTATGAAGTTATTAACTTCAAAGAATTTCGAAACAGTAAATTTGTAATCTTGTAATCACAGTGGTTAGATTCAACAGTGCACTGTCTAGCTAGCCTCTAAGACAAGTCAAGTACTAAGGGATTTGTTGGTGCTGGTCAACCAGTGGATTGAGGTGGTTACATTATCATCAGAGCCAATTTGAAATGCTATTCCTCATAGTGAAAGAGATCATCGTCCGTTGACGTTTCCATGTTTACAAGTCGTCCTACACATTCTCCTCCATTTTTGTCTATCCCTCCAGGTTTTTCTCTTCATCCACTGGTATAATTCGCATTCCCCCTCTCTCCACATCCTTCCATACTTGGTCCTCCCACCTTTCTCTCAGTCTCCTTCCTCTTTCTCCAAAGCTATCATCGGCAATCTATTATTTTCCATCCTCTTCACTTTCCGCATCCACTTAACCTTTTCTCCATTCAAGCAGTCTCAACTCTCTTGTAGTGGTGCTTTTGAGAATAAACAGAGCCTTTAAAAGTGATCATGTAGTTAGAAAAACTAAATTCAGATTCTTTTTTAGTACAATATATAAAAGAAAATTATAGTTTTAAAAACTGATTATCTGTAAAATTAAATAAAACATTGAACTATTACCAACAAAAAAAACTTTGAACATCAGCAAACTTACCTTAGAAGACAAGTTCACTAACACCAGAGTAGTAGTAACAAATACAAAATAATCACAAATTTTCTGTACCACTGGCACTTTCTTCAAGTGAGTAGAGAGAGGGAGAGAGAGAGAGAAAAAAAAGTTCCGGTGGTACTGAACATTCGTGATTGTGATTATTTTCCATATGTTACTAGTAATCTGGTGTTAGTGAACTTGTCCTCTAAGATAAATTTGCTGATATCCTATCTCTCCAATATACTAATTCCTGGCCTAGTGCCCTGAAGGAAAAGTATATTGTAATATATACCTAAATTAACAAAAACTTAAAAAACATAATAAAAAAAAAAAAAAAAAAATGAAAAGCACCATACTACCATATTTAATAAATATTAAATACCGCTATGTATATTTTATTAATAGGGATGGTTTGTTTTTATTTTAATAAGCCTATATATTGACACTGTGCACAACGGATGCATGTAATGATTTATTGTGTAATCGCTTCTTATTACCTGTGACTTGTATATAGTTCTGTGTGATGGTGCCGTCTGTTTCCTATTAATTATGACTCGTATTAATAAAGTATACAATTTTGTTGTATATACTGAAGTATATAACACTGTATATATTTTTTCTGAATAAATACACAATGTATGAAAATAAAAACATTCAATCGCAAAGCGTTTTACTCTCCATAATTTAATCAATCTTTTAGTTTGAAATTATTTGTTAAACATTTAATAAACTAGATTAAGATTGTTTGGAAATTTTATATTAATTTGTGAACAAATATATGCATTCTTTTTTTTATTTGGTAAATTAAGCCTTCTTTTAAAACTAAATTAATTAAAATGTCATCCAAACATAGTTTATAATATGGTTCAATTTGATTGTTGTAGATTCAAGGCGATTATATGGATATTTTACTAAACGGTTTAAAATTTGTTAAGGTTTTTGTATGAAATTATGAAAAGAACTTATGAATCTTTTTAACTTAATCATAATAATATTTATTATGATCCTTCATTATAGAAACCAGAAGAATGTCTTATGGGTCTTGTAAAGCCGATTTAGTTCTTATACTATCTTCGAAGGTAGTGCTAGTGGTCATCTCCTTCAGCAAATGCTGAATCAACTCACTGTTATATCGCAAGACAATCATGCGTCTAAAGCGTTGCTGTTTGTTTTTACAGTCTGTGATATTGTTCTCTTGTTGGACAGAGTGTGCAGATATCTAGTTCTATGTAAATCTAGCAGGTGCTGCTTATACATTCTTTATAAATATTACATAGCTCTCCTTATTCACATAGCATCTCCAGTGTTATACACTAGTATTCGAAAAATTAGGTGTTATTTTTCTCAATCTCACAAACGCACATAAAATTTCTTATAACTCATTAAAATTACTAACTATACTCATAATAAGTCTTCCGTCTTGACATGAGTGTGCTCTGTGGTGATTGAGCGAGGCTTTGATGCACACCGTTATCAAGATCACACTAAGTTTAGCAATATACAACAATCTATAAAAAATAGAATTACAATTAATTGTATTATACATAAAAAATAAAGAAATCTGTGATCACTCAATGTTTACGTGCACACAATTCACATATTCAAACAAGAAGGTTATCCAAAAGGTGCAGATCAAAAACTAAAATGTTACTAAGACACAAGGCATTAAGGTGTTGCTATGGCTATGTCTGGCTAATATCATCATGTTATTGGTCGTAGCAGTCTAAACCTCATCGTAGTTCTAGCTTCTGCCGTAAGAGTGCCATGAAGTCAAGTTGGGAGATTCAATAAATGAAGGATGGTTGTCTTGTTTATACACCTCTAAATTGCTGATCTAAGCCAAATTTATGATTGTCATTAATTGTCCATGTACATAATATGGCACACATATGTCAACTTACACTTCATATGTACAGGCTATTTCACTAGATTAGAATTTAAAGAAATTGTCAGTTTTGCATGTTTAAACATAAACATAAAACTATTTTACATATTTACAAGTTAATTAAATTTACATTTAAACTACTCGTAGTTAGTTCAGAGCTAGTAGAAATGTGTTAGTAAGTTGATTTAGGTTAAGTTTGCTAGTACCCTCTCTCCTATTGTATTAATTACTGGCCTTAATGCCTTATAACCTAATCTATGTTTTGAAGTGAAAAATGTTAGAGAATTAATAGAACAGATTAGTAGTGCCCATTAAGTTACAATAGGAAAATCTTTCATTAATTAAATAAATATGATTTATTTCAATCTTGGGACTATTTTCAAACGATATTATTGTATTGTTTGAATAAAAAAATGCAACAAAAAACTAAGGTTTGAAGACTTCAAACAAAAACTATTTTCTAATGTTGCTGTTTATCATGTTTGTTTGTTTGTTACTAATGTTTATTAGCTGAAACTTATTTTCAAGTGATCTTTGGCCTAAATAAATAATCATTATTAGTGATCACCATCCTAATTGTTATGTAAAGTGTTATTTCCTTCCGGCCAGATGGCGTCATAACTTAAAATGGGACAGGAAATAAAAATGAAGTTATAACAAAGCTGTAACCATCCAATATATATATTTACTTCTTGATTACAGATCTTCTAATCAGTTGAATCTGTTATGTAACAAACTTTGAATCTGTGACACACTCCATGAATCATATATTGCAAGAAACATCACAGTACTTTTATTCTAGAATTGAAATGTTGTGTGAATTAAAAAATCAGTGATAAATGAATGGGTTAAACAATATCACAGTAGATTATAGCTTGTAGATTAAAGAAGTTCTTAAGTCATGAATTAAATCAGAGAAAATCATCTCTGAGATCAATTATGTAGATTTTACTGCTGTAGATTTATTTAGCAGTGTACTGTTGATTAAATTTAGTCTCTAACCTTGTTATAAGATGTTTGGTCTTAGCAGACGTGGTGCTAATGAAGTTTAACTATCTTCACTTTTTATTACAATATGTTAAATATATTTTTCCAATATATCCTGTAGTGTAAATGCTTAATACTTTGTATTAAGGCTCAAATGGCAAATATAATTTGGATTGTTGGCGTTATGTGTTTACTACATGATGCTCAGAGCTCATTGCCACTTTTAGCAGAAGTGAAGAACAGGACCAGATGGTGTTTAGGAGAAGGATCGCATGTAAGTAGTTCCGACATGGAGATAAAATATTGTATTCGTTCATTAAAGATAATTTTACATGATTAGGTTAGAAATATTGTTTATAAAGACTCAACGTAAGTAACAATAATGTGTATAGTTTGATTTTTGTATAGGATTCACCAGTAGTGGTCAAAACACAAATTTATTATTGTAAGAAGTTATGTATTAGTCTAAAATATTTATATGAAAAAATTGCCTAGCAACATTGTAAATAACTATATATTTTATGTGATTAAAATAACTAACAGCAGCAGACAAAAATTATAGATTACAACATCTAGGTTTTTCAGTGGTGATTGCGGTTAGTATTGACCCACCCATCATAAAAATCATAAATGGTTCGCCTTATTACTCCAAGAGTGAAATCGTCCAGCTTGATGCTTGGTCGGCCCGTCCGTACACAATTCTTCTTACTTGGTCCACCATTATCATCCTCTTGATTTTCCTTCATAGAAGCGCCGCACCTCTTCACCGTTGATATCGACTTTCTGATGCACTCCGAAACTTTCTGGTAAACTGGGTAACGCTTGTCATTAGGCGTAGTAGCTTCACTCTTGAAAAAACATATAGCACTAACAATCATCGCGATTTCACCATCAGATAGTTGAGCTCCTTTCGGCATCTTGACTGATGTGAACACAGAGAACAACACAGACAGAACGAGTTAAACTGATTCCAAACTTGATGAGTAATAGGTCCATTTCCACAAAAGTATGCCACATTGTTGTTTGGGGTAAGTATGACTCAACCAAGGGTGATCGGCCTGTAACTCACCTCCACTAGCACACCCGCAGCCCCTGGCCCTCGAAAACCAGTTGCGGCCGGGAATTTTCCCTGCATAGCGGTACCGATTTCACACGTCACTGCATCACGGCACCGCTTCAATTACACCTATGTTTAATTTTTTTAAGACCTCGTATCTAATTTATGGTTTAATATTGTGTTTGTATGAATCAAGACCTACATTTTAAGCCTTTATTTACATTTCTACCTTCAACCAATCAAAAAATAAAATAATTTTACAAAATTTACAACAACTTTTTTTTAATTGAGTAAAAATTCTGGGATGAACAAATTAGATGTAAAAATATATGGTCTATAAGCTCTTAAAGTTTCATAGTGATTGGACTAGTAGTTTTCATATTAAATATTTTTTAAGTCAGGCGTTGTCTTAAAAATGCCAAAAAACAGGTACTTTTCTCACTCAAACCGTTTTAAGGATAAATAAAAATTTCATTAAAAATTTTTAAATTATATGTAAATACGCATAAATAAATTTGTGAAATGTTGACGTAACTTTCATGTTTTGAGGTGCACTGGTTACAACGCAGTAAACGCTCAAACTCGAGTATCTATACTTTTTGACCCGAGAGTAGTGCCCTTTACTTACTTACTTACTTAGTTGGCCACTCAAACCGTAAAAGGTTTTTGGCCTTACATCTACAAATTAGATGTAAAAATATATGGTCTATAAGCTCTTAAATTTTCATAATGATTGGACTAGTAGTTTTCATATTAAACATTTTTTAAGTCAGGCGTTGTCTTAAAAACGCCAAAAAACAGGTACTTTTCTCACTCAAACCGTTTTAAGGATAAATAAAAATTTCATTAAAAATTTTTAAATTATATGTAAATACGCATAAATAAATTTGTGAAATGTTGATGTAACTTTCATGTTTTGAGGTGCACTGGTTACAACGCAGTAAACGCTCAAACTCGAGTATCTATACTTTTTGACCCGAGAGTAGTGTCCTTTACTTACTTACTTACTTAGTTGGCCACTCAAACCGTAAAAGGTTTTTGGCCTCGCCAACAATTTGCCTCCACTTCCTCCTGTCTTGCATCATCTCTTCTTCCACTCCCATTTTCCGCATACCCCTTTGCACCTGATCTTTCCATCTCAGCCTTGGTCGACCCAAAGGTCTTCTTCCTGCTGGTCTTCCTTCCATTACTCTTCTCAATACAGATTCCTCCTCCCTTCTGTTTACATGGCCTGCCCATCTGAGTCGTCTTGATTTTCCTTCTGCTACTGTCTGCTTCCTTAAACAATTCTCTAAGTTCCTGATTTTTCCTTATTCTCCATTGTTCTTCTTCTTTCACTGGCCCATATATTGCTCTTAATACTTTATTTTCAAAGGTTACTAATCGCCTTTCTGCTTTCTTGCTCATTATCCATACCTCAGAGCCATATAGGACTACTGGCCTTATAATTGTCTTGTACATTTGTTCTTTGGTTCTTCTTGATAAGGTTTTGCTTTTCAACATTTTCCCTAAGGCCCAATAGCACCTATTTCCGTTCAGTAACCTTGTTTCAATTTCTGTTTCTTCTTTATTTTGTTGATCAATAGTGACACCAAGGTATTTGAATTTTTCACAACTATTGGAGGTAGTGCCCTTTAACCTAACCTTAAACAACTTGTTTGAAAATAGACTGTCTTGACAAAAAAGGACAAATATAATTAATGGTTCTAATACTGAGAGTGTTTCATAACTTGAAATTATGTAAAATAAATAATTAAAATTAAACCATTTGAATTGTTTATTGTGACAAAATAAACAGAATCAAACATTATTTGGCCACTTAATATTAAACTCTATATATTATTATAGCTACTGGAATCAAACAAGTGACAGTCTACTGTATTTTTAGCTTGTTAATTGAGTACCTTTAGGTATGAGAGGTCGAGTATACAAGTCTAACAGAGGTCACTATTGTCGCTAGTTTTCGGACTTTGACATTGAGGTTGCTGTTTACTTTTACGAATCACTGAAAACAAATGGGTTTCTATTTCAGTGATTTGGTACATAATACTGATTGTATCACAATACCAGTTGCAGGCATTGTGGCTCAGTGGCTAAGGCTTCGGGCTGCGGAGGGCAAGATCCAAGATTCGAATCCCCACTGAGCCAACAATGTGTACTTAACTCGTTGAATAAGGTTCACGCACAGGCCTGTCGGCTCATGTTTACTGGCAAGTGAAGTAAAAAAAAAAAAAAAAAAAAAAAACAGAATGTCTTTTGAAAGGGTAAGACCTATTTTAGTGGAAAATAAGAAGTTGGTTTTTGTAAACAATTGAGTATTTTTATACTTTTTTCATAGCTAAATGTGTGAAACTTTAAATGTAATTCTTGACGGTTGTACTTTTAAAAACTCATAATATGAACTTATGCTTCACAAGAATGGATCTTAGTAATCATAAAGTGTTCAATATAACTCAGTTCAGTATCATTATAATAGTAAACACAAACCATAAAGTTGAAATAGAAAGGGATGCTTTAGCCCGCCGATGATAAAATTGCATTGCTACTATAGGGTTGTGAGGGGCTTTCCAGTGTTGGCTTGGCAGTTTTGGAAACGGCCACCTTAATGCCGATAGTAATTGTTGCAACTTTGTAACACTGTTTCAATCATCAGTGTAAAGCTATAAACACATTTAATTGTTGTGTTGACATGTGGAAATAAAATATGTCTCCAATATTTTATAAACAGTCAATCAAGCAATTAAAACTATAGTGTGTAACTCAGTTAAAAACTATAAAATTAAATATTTATCTTACATGTGTGCTCACCTAAACCTTAAAAAATGTTTAGAATTATTAAGAGATCTTTTAATTATTATTGAAAATAATTAATAGTCAAATTAAATTGATTCGATAGTTTCTTCAGATTGAATGTGGTAGTTATGTTATTGAATTCTTTCTCCTGAATGTCTTTAAGGTGTCTTTTCAAGGGTATTACATTTTAATTTGCACTTATACAAACCTTATCTTGTTTCAGTGTCCTGTAATCCTTTTATTTTCGTTACCTTCGTGTTGCAAGCCATATGTATGCACAGAGGTCCCTAAAACCTGCAAACCTGCATTTTTACTGAAGTTCACACATTATACAGATCATAGATGTATGCTCCCATCTACGCCAGTTACACAGGAACAAAAATTTCATTCCAATGTTAGTGAAACAGAATCATTATTTCAGGATGATGAAATTATAAGTACTGATATGACCATTGTAGACAATGTAAGTGTTGAAATAACCACTATACAGTTTGATACAAATGAAATGACCGCCAATATCTCTAATTTGAACTCAGGAGAATACGAAAATTATGAGAATCCATTGTCAGCCTCTAATGAAACATATTCTGAAAGTAATGAAACAAGTCATAAAAACCTCGTAAAGAGATCCATTACCAACAACTCTTCTGAAAATAGTGAGACAAATAATTCTGAACACTTATACTCCCATTTTGAAGCAGGAGATATTAATGAAACTAATAGTTTAGAATCAGGGAGTTCATCGAGTGATAATTCCAATATCACTTCATCATCAGAAAGTGAAACGTCTGCAGTGAACTCCAAAACATCTCAAGTCCTGGATTCATCAGGTTATAGTGATTTTATTTCGTCAGAGGGTCAGAAAAATTTGGCGGGCCTAGATAAATTAAATAAATTCAGTGTAAATAATTCAGAATTAAAAAATCATTCAATACCAGCTGATAAATATGTTTTAAGCAATACTTGGCTGTCAAAAACATTACCACCACTGACTAACAATTCAGATGTCAGTGAAGAAGAATGGACATCCTCCGATATGACTTACGATACCCGTTCAAGTTTACACAAAATAGTTACGATTCACCCCTTCCGTCTTTTCCAAAGTGTGGAGTTAATAAGACTGAATGAATCTGTAGAAACAAGTGATTGATCTGTTGAATTGATAATGGTAGAATGAATCAAAATCATTTCTATAAGCTAAGTTAAGTAGTATTTGAATTGATGTAGAGTAAAATAAGTGGACAGCTTTATTACGAAAAAACATAACATAGCTAAGTGTAAAAGTGTGAAAACATTTTTGAACAGTATTTTTTAAACATTATATTATACTTTTAGGATTAATTTATTATGCAATTAAAGATAGGGTCCAAATTATAACCAGATGGCATTTTATAAGAATATGTACCATGTTTACTATGTAAAAATATGATAATGATTGTATTTTTAAGAATTATAGTGTATTCTTTTGTACTTAAGCGAATATAAAGAACCAAATAACTACAAATAAAATTACTGGATTTTTTTTAAATTGAAGTCTAAAATGAATTTAATAGTGGGCCAGAAATTATGTGTACTCAAGTTTGAATGTTGTTTACTAAAAAACTAAGAGGCCTATGAAAAATCCAACTACACCATTCATTGTTTTCCTAGTTTGATTATATGTTATAAAATATGAATTTTTAAATTTTATTTAAGGTTAAATAATGTTTATCCGAGTTGGAACAAAACAAAAAAAGAACTGGAATTGTAACTAGTTTTCCCTGTGCATCAACTTTTAACTGTTATTTCAAGAAACGTTTTCTGTAACTTATAAATTTTAGAATTTTAACTTTTCAAGAAAAAAATCTTAGCACTTTTCTGGGCTTCTAAAGGTTGTAAAATTGATTACTTGGTCATGTTGTAATCCTTATAGGTACAATACATTACTTTTACATGCGTAAGTAAATGCAATGAGTTTACCTTATTTCATATCGTAAATTAAATCAATTTATATAAAATCATAATATAATATAAATATAAAATCACTGCATTTACTTACCCAAATAAAAGTCAAGTATCATAACTAAAAATTTCACAAGGATTACAACACAGCAAAGTAATTAATTTTACAACCTCTTAAAGCCCATAAAAAGTTGTTTCTGGAAATTGGCAAGAGCTTTCGTTCTTGAAAAGTACAAATTTTGAAATGCATAAAACTTGTAGAAAACAATCTTGTAAACCATGTATTAAAATATAAATCTGATACATGGGGTTTTTGAGTAATATAAGTGTAAAGTTGATGCACAGTGAAAACCAGTTAAAATTACAGTAATCTTTTTGTTCTAATTAGGATAAAAATTACTAAAACTTACAATTAAGTTTCAAACTGTATATTTTATAGTGTACTCGTACAATTAAACAAGGTAAACAATAGTGTGATTGAATTTTCCATAGGCCTTTTAATTTCTTTGTAAAAAAAACCTTCAAACTCGGGTACACATAATTTCTGCGCCAACCCGTGGAAATTTTAATTTAATTAACTAGAGTAGAACGCTTCATATTCCTTTTATCTAGATTGAAGCCTATTGTTATCTATTACAATACTAGTCTGGTAGGCCCTTCTTTAAGGTATTTAGCTTTAAACAATAACATTAATTAAATTTACTTAGTTACACAATCATTTACAGAGGATGGGCAAAAAGTAGGTGTTCCAAAACAAAACGCTATAAGGTAAAAAGTGCAGATTGTCATTATAAATAAATGGGAAAAGAAATGTTGAAAATCTGTAAGCATTATATGAATCACATTAACCTTAATGTCTAACATCTGAAACTCCGTAAGATAGTGAGTAGTAGCAATTTCGATTTAAGGGTATTCGATCAAAAATTATTTTTGAATAAAATTGTTTGTTTTATTACAAGTAATAAGTTTATTGAGGGAAAAAATTCATAAATATTTTTTATGGAGATTTGGCTATTTAAAGTAACTAATTTGGCCTTTCTTGGTTCCTAACTCATTAACAAACCGCGCGATATATTTTATTCAAATTTTGAGAATATAGTAGACAAATGGTACTAAAAAACCTAGAGTAAATTAAAACTAATAAGACAAATATTTTTTAAGTGTAACCAATTATTATTTGATAAATGACGTCTGTACAAATTTCGAGTTGAAATTAGTACTTTTATCTTTGGCCAAAAAAGTAGATCACTAATACATACAATTTTTATTAATAAAGTTTACAATAAATTAGGTTGTGTTCTGGACATGAAGCAAGTGCTGTTATCCTGCCAACAGCAAGGGATTCACCTTGCTACTCATGGCGACATTGGCGGCAAAATGTTGAACTAAACTCCATCCAGCACCGAGTTAACCGGTCGGACGAACGCCCTTAAATTGAACAATGGAAATGTAAGAAATGTCTCAGTTTTTAAATGCACAGGCATTTCAGAGTGGTTTAAAAATCATAAATATTTTCAAATTACACATCAATACTTATAATTCATTGATAATCTTTTATTTTCAGTGATTTCTTTTTCCCCCCATATTGTTGACTAGGTTATTGTGCCAGTAACTTGGTTTACTAGTGAGGTTTGCTACTAATGTTGGTTTAAACTGCGTTACATTGGCATGGGACTTCACTAGCGCTCCACAATAGACCAAAAAACAGCTGATAATTTGAGACACAAAATTTATCACTGGAAGAAAAATCTATTTGTGTGTTTATACAATCAATGGTATTAGTCAACTTTTTAAACTGCTAAAAAGGACAATTTCTGTTGATGAGTTGAACATTTTTTTACCACCACTGTCTACATTTTATTATTATACTCAATCATAGGATATCTGTTTCATTCATTTTATGTTATATGCAGCACTTGGACATTGCATCTTTCCTTCTCCATTCCTGTTTAATCAATTACAAATGGTTGGTTGAGGAGGTTCATCCAGTTTAGTGCTCCAAGGAATTTGGATCTTGACTTCACAAAACTACTACTGGAAGTAGCAAACAGTTTTATTTAATTTTTTTAGTTTTACTTTACACTAAGTTGGTTATAGTAATTTTTGTCCACTATATTTCACAATTTTAATAAAGTATACGGCCATAGTAAAAATATGGTGGCTATATTGCACAATCTAATACTTCAGTCCTATAGGTGTACTCAAACTAACTGAGTATCTACTTTGATCACTGCTTACTGCATAACTATTTATCACTCACACATTCTCCAGATATATCAGTTGTGTAAAAAAATAGAAATGATAAATAAATATTATCTCTATAATTAATTAAAATGGAGATGTGCATTACTTAAAATCAAACATTTTGCATATACTGTATTATATTTTTCTTACACCAGAAATTCTGAAACAAGTCTTACCTCAATTTGTGTCTGTCATCAAACGGTTTACCCTTGTACAAGAAAACAAGAGTAATGTTTTTGATGAAACTTTGTATTATAGTTCTATACAGTGTGAGAAGGGTTTTTATTTAACACCATTATTTTAAATTGAGTAAAAGTAGGGTAGGGATACATTAAAGAATACACTATTCAGTTTTAGGAAATAGTTCCTACTTCAAAACATGTAACAACGAATTTGATATATATTTTCATTTCAAAATTAATGTGTTCGCAAACACAAAGTAGATATCTGCTATACTATGCCTGATTACTATAATTGTTTGTGTTTAAACTGGGCTATAAATATTATTTAAAAATTGAACTATATTATACTAAACATATAATTGGTTTTAGATTTAAAATCTTTGTGACTAGAATTACATAGCTAATGATTGGCAAGAGCTTTTATAATTCCATAGTAGACATCAATCCCTCGAAGGAAGACTTGCTCATTGATGAACTCATTGTTGTCATGAAGGAGTGTCGGTGTGTTGTTCATCGGAGAGAAACCAAAGGCAGATATTCCAAGCTGAAAACCCCATTAGAAAAGTCATGAAAATACGTCTCTTTTAAAATAACAAATTCATATGTTAAAGAAAAACTACATAAGTAAAAGTAAGTTATTTATTGGTGAGGTCTTCTACTAATGTTTGTTTAAACTGCATTACATTGGCATGGGACTACACTAGCGCTCAACAATGGACCGAAAACAGCTGATAATTTGATCATTTAATTTATAATTGAATTGTTTATTTTAATTTATTAAAAAAGTATTATTTTGATATATTTCAGTAAACTTGAGTAAGAGTGGTATAGACCCACCCACCCACTCCTACACATAGACTACAATGGTCACTTGTTTTGCTTTTACCATCTTCAAACCAGAATGATTTACAAAGGAATTGTACTGGTTTTTAATTAAATTAGTCTTTACATTTTACACATAGTCTCAGCAGAAGAACTTATAATTTTGTTTGAAATTAAAACAGCTGCCATTGGAACTATATTACCAAACCAATTTTTAGGTTAGGTTTAAGGGCACTAGGCCAGGAATTAGTATATTGGACCTTAGAAGACAAGTTCACTAACACCAGAGTAGTAGTAACACACACTAAAGAAACACAAAATCACACAAATTTTTGTGCCACTGGCACTTTCTTCAGGTGGCACTCTCTTTACTCACCTGAAGAAAGTGCCAGTGGCACAAACATTTGTGTGATTTTGTGTTTCTTTTGTGTATGTTACTACTACTCTGGTATTAGTGAACTTGTCTTCTAAGGTAAGTTTGCTGATGTCCTATCTCTCCAATATACTAATTCTAAACCAACTTTTAGGGATGCCAATGGCTTAGTGGTTTAAGACATTAGGACTAAAGATAGCGGACTTGTGTGGGTTGATAGTGGGTAAGAGATGGCGAAGGTTTGAATCCTGGCCTTGATTGTTAGTTTTTATCAGTGTAATTAATCTTGTTCTCCTCCTTATTCTGTCTGATAAGTTTCCCGCACAAATCAATAACCTATTAGGAACAGGTCAATTAAAGATGATGATAAATGTGGTTTGCCGAAATTGTTTGAATAATTGGTGTACCCTCTTGTACTAAGTTTTATTTATAATTTGTGAAAATAAGCTCCACCACAATTCCAATAATTTATTTTTTGAATATATGAGGCCTTTCATTGGCAAAGACAACATAATCAGACTTTTGATTGAAAAAAAAAGAAACAATGACTTTCTATGACTGAGCGAGGTAGTTCATGATATTTACAATTTGTTATACACATTAGCTTAAATACAAATTTATTTCAGTGTGTAGCTTATTGTAAAACATTTTAACTAAAAAATTGTTTTATGGATGAAATTTTAAAATAAAAGCAAAAGAAGTAATTCATATAACAATTTTGATTTGCTGAATAAGTAGTTTTGCAAAAGCAGTAAAACTGTTATATTTTAGCTTGTAGTATAAAATACTTTATTGTTAAAGAATAAGGCAGATTGTCAGATTTAAAATATTGTTTCATATTTATCATCAGCAAAATAACACAATCGCCTCATAATAAAAATATCAGAAATTTTATTGAATAAACAAAATATAATACTGATAGAAGATATCTAAAGAAGTATACCTGAGGGTCTGTAATAATGTGCAGATGCTTGCTACTGAGTTAAAGGACCTTTAAAAACTGTTTGACTCTTAATTCATACTTGTTGTGGAGATATTATACTGTATAAATTAACACTTTGTAATGATTTAAAAGTAATACAAATAACATCTATACAGTAAAAATATGAAAGACTCAAATAGAGTTATCGTCAGACTAAATTTTCAAAAATGTTCCAGGGAAGAGTCTACTAACCCCCAACAAACTCTGGAACTTCCTACGTATTCACAAATCCACAAAGCACCACTGCTATAAAAATTATAATTTTGTTGGAAGCAAATGAATTTGAAATACAATTGTAAGTTTTATCGCAAAGATATCTTATTGAAAATTCAATTTCATTTATATACAAACCATTCAAACAAAACATCATTTTTGAGTAATTATTGTTGATAAAATAGTACAAAGCTAGAATATGAACTGACAAGAAGTTTGATGGTAATATTGCACTTTAAGATGGACTCAAAAACTAATTCTCTGTATACATATTTAAAGAGAGGCTGATCTCCTTCTTAACTTTACTCTACCATTCCCCATAGACTATTGATCTGTACGGGGAACTTATTAGACAGTGTACGAACAGTAAAAGTACCAGTACAGTACAAGTTGATAAAAAAACTAACAGTTGAGATCAGGACTCGAACCTGCAATCTCTCCAACTCGGGTTCAAAGTTCTGACACCGAAGATCACTCAGTCACTAGCTCTCCCAACTTGGTTTACAATATGTATGCTTGTATTGAAAATCACAAAACAGTTTATTTAGCTGACTTTCAAGCAAATATTTAACTGAATTAGTTTTGTAACTCACTGCTAAAAATACTGAAATATGCCATATTCTAGACGCAGCACTATGAAAAAAAAAAAAAAAAATAATAATAAATAGTTTCAAATATCCTGTAGATTCCATTTAGTAACTAATTAATTATAATGTTTAATTATTCTCACCTTTCTAAGATATCTGCTGTCTGTACCTCCCGGAGTAATTATGGGTCTTAACCGCACTCCCCTGAAAAAGAGGAAAAAGGACTTTTTGTTGGTTTGTTACTGTTGCAAAAAATATGTCTTCTGCATTTTAGTTTTTGTGGTTTTAAGGTATTAATCTATAATATGAAGAAAAGAATGTATGAATAGTATAATTTGGCTTTTCTTGACAGCCACAAAAAATAAGAAAAATGGAAAAACTACTGTGATTCTACTCATCTGATTAATATTGACACAGCATCGGTTCAATGGTTGCCATCAACACGAACTGTACTAGAGAAGTCTGGGTTGCCTGTGTTGGGTGTTAGTCAGGGTCTGAATGTTGTTTAAGGAAGAGAACTGAGTACCAGGCTTGTCAGTTAACTGAAATTAGATTGATACTAGGTGGTTTGGATTCCACGAAAAGCTGTAAGTCCCTTAGATGACCTGGTTACTGGGCCAGAATGGCTCTATCTAAAGAACAGTCAACTTTAGTTCGTAAAAATGACCACACTCATTCATCTACACTGATCACAATCATTTACTCCATTTACCATTAACTTTAAAAACAAACTGAAAAACCAAATTTGCTTTGTCATTTTGCAAATGACAAAAACGTTGACATTTGCTGTAAACGTGCACCCTTGCTCCTATATAGTTGTGAATGGTTCCAAATATGTGCTCAGGCGACTGTTTTGCATACTATTAAATCAGCTATTAGTTAATTCAGCCTGTGCTGAAGAAAGACAGAGAGCTGGAGACCGCTGGCACTACCTGTGAAGATGGTTCAAGAACTAATTTCATAGGATATGTGAACCAGCTTTACGGGACCCACACGAGACAGTCATCTTATTTCTACAGTTAAAGGTTTTACTTAATATAGTCTGAGTCTGTTGATTCAGTTATGAGGAAGGAGACCTTAACAGTTAATTGTAGATTTCTGCTATTTATGAATAAAAACAAAAAAATACTTACATTTTATCAGCTGCTTTTTTGAAGGCGGTCCACCACGGATTGCTGTCGTCAATACTTGTAATAGGCACAATCGGATCTTTTGTTTCATAATGGATTGTGGTGCCCTCCCCTGCCTCTTGACAGAAACCATCCAGCATGTTACTGACTGCATTGAAGTCATTGTCTCTACTTAGACGCACATCAAACGCCAGTTCAATCTCGGAGGGTATGACGTTAGTCTGAACTCCTCCCTAAGAAAGAAAGAAAAGGGTTTAAAAAATATACATTTTTGCTTGGTTACTTTTTCAGTCAAAACAGATAATATTAAATTGTAGTGGTCTTTAGCATGTACTTTCAAAAACAGTTAAAATTGAAAATACCAGAATGTCTTAAACTATTCATATCAATATAATTTATGAATGTTGAATTAAAAAAAAATAAATAAAAAAAAAACTCAGCTATTTATAATTTTCAAGTTACACATTTTCTAAATCCAAGCAGCATGAACAAATATTTAAATGTATTTTAAAAATGTAAAGAAAAATAAATTAGGGCTGTACAGAAAAAACAATATGCTTTGTTTGAATAGTTTATAACTATTAATTTATGACACAACGAAATATTTTCTCACCGAACAGAACTTCTTTTAACTTTATCCAAAGGCCTCTGATAAGGTTAAAAGATCATACATTAATTTAATATATGAGATGTTGTTATATGTTATGTATCACTGAACATACAATAAACATATTATAATACACGCTACCAACTGCTTCCTTTCCATCCTTTGGATATACGCAGCTATCAACGCCTTGTTGTTTGATATCATTATCTTATTATCTACCATAGTCGCCTTCACCGGAAGGTTCCGACTTGATCACAAGATAACGGCATTAAACAGGCTACCAACTGCGTCTTCTCCATCCTTTGGATATACACAGCTATCGATGCCTTGTCATTTGATATCATTATCTTATTGCCTCCCAGAGTCACCTTGACTGGAAGGTTCTGACGTGATCACAAGATAACGCCATTAAACAGGCTACCAACTGCTTCCTTTCCATCCTTTGGATGTACGCAGCTATCGACACCTTGTCGTTTGATATCATTATCTAATTATCTCCCATAGTTGCCTTGACCGGAAAGTTCCAACGTAATCACAAGATAACGGCTTCAAGCAACATCGAATGTGGCTGTTCCCTGGATGGGTAACTAATTAGGGATCATGTCCTTGCATGGCAGCTTGCCCGTCCAGACAATGGTGTGGATCAGAAGTCACCTTTAAGCCATTGTTTACCAGGTTAAGTGTTAGAGAGGGCTTCTTAGCCCTAAAACGTCACTTAGTAAAATAAGAGCTCCTTTTAACTTTATATTGCAAATGAAAGAGGGTTTTGGATGTAGATTTAAACATATTCCTCGTTCATTGGCAAGTTGATTTACCTACTCACCATTGTAATTTCATCATTTGCCTCTGTCACTTCAACACTCGCTGATGTTGTCTAATCGATTAAAAACTTGTTTCATGAAATTAAATGGATCTATTTTTGTATAAACATACAATGTCTGTGTGGGATCACATATGAATATGTTTAATTTGGATAGTGACTGTTATAAAAAAATATAATGATTGTTCTGTAAATTTAAACTGATACATGAACATTTCAGCTTCATTTTAAAGATGTATTCTTGTACGCAAATTCACTTTTGTGCTCAGCAGTTTTCTGTTCTTGATAAAGTCTTGTTATACTTCTTAAGGCAAGTTTACTCCAGGATTGACAACTTTCTTTGATCTTTACCAACTCGTTGCGGGAACCTGTTGGTAAATGAAATTTTGGTTGTCAACCTCTAAAATTGGTTGACAACTTAGTAAGTTGCTGTTGTGTTTACAAACAATTATAAAAAAAGCTGGGAACTTTAGGTTTGTCAACTCTAGTGTAAACCTGCCTATAGGGAGCATCATTCAATGGTATTTTGGTTATGATCAAGAAACTTTACAAAAGAAAAAAAAAAAACTAGGACCCACTATCAATTACCTGAGTAATTTCATTGAAGAATTCTAGCCTGTTTAAAAATATATATGAGTATTTATTGGACTATCAGTATATAAAGTGGTATTTCTAATTTGATTAAAAACATAGTTTCTTTAATAAAAGAGTAGGCAGATTGATTAGAATACCTTCAAGACTGTGAGATTAACAGTTGTGACATCACTGATAGTAAGGTTAGGGTCAGCATCTAGTTTGTCTTGTTCTCGCTGTCTCCAGTCGAGGAACCGATCCATTATAACACGAGCTTTGTCGGCAGCTGTGTTTCTTATCATTGATGACCCATGACCTGAGTCTCCTCTACAAGTCACAACAGGATCTAATACAACATTGGTTGAGCTATCAACAGACCTGATAAACCCCTTAAACATGGATAGATTTTATGTAAACTAAATTCATTTGTTGAAAAGCTATGAAATACTAACACTTTCTAAGTTAAAACAGAATTACAAAAATGACTACAAACACTCAATCACTCACACTTTCAATACATATTTGGATTTTACCATTGTTATAGATAAATAAGTTAAATTGGAACTTGTTGCTCAATATTGTAACCCAGTTACTTGGGGAACAAAGGGCTGTGGAGATTGTAGGCGATTGGTTATTTGCTTGGCAATGCGTAACTTAATACCGACATGGCATGGTGTCAGCTGAATGGTTGCAATCGACGTAAACACTACTAGAGAAGTCTGGGTTGTCCATGTTGGGTGGTAGTCAGGGTCCAGATGTTGTGTATGGAAGAAAACTGAGTATCTGGCTTGTCAGTTAGCTGACGATCAGACCAATACTACGTGATTCGGATTTCACGTAAAGATGTAGGTCCCTTACTTGCCCTGGCTATTAATAAATGTTCCTTTCTGAGCATAAGTCGAACTAAATTAATAACCAGACTACAGAAGTCATCTACTCTCATCCTACACTCACATAGTTATTCATAATTGCCTTAAAATATGCACAAAGTTGGGTTGTCGTCTCTATCTGAGAATACCGTGAGAATAGCTCAAGAACCAGTGGAAATACTGTTCTTGCTATGTCCCCTCCTCAGAATACAAAATATTTAAACCTTTTTATATTTTTGTAGTTTCAGTGTTGAATTAAATGTCATAGTAAAGTCACTAGTTACTTGAAACACCTGATTTATTAGTTATCTAAGTCCAGCTGTCAGAGGCTACAGACCCATATAAATAAATTATTAAATATATATCACCCTAGTAGGAAACAGAATAAACCAAGAAACTAACCAACTCTTCTTCTTTCCAGTGGTATATAAATTATGTTCTTATTGTCAATAAGTGTATTATAAGAAAGTTTTGTAACATCTGCAGCGTAACAAACTTATTTCCGACAGCCACTGCTTTGAGAGTTAAAAGTTCTTTTAAGGTAATCTAATTTTAACATAGCTTGAACACAAACTTACGCCAGATAGTGCGCTCTCCGTAGTAGACATAAAATGCATCCTCTGGACAGGATCTTGCCTCATCAAGAGAACATCCCACATTTAATAGTCTAAACTCAGGGGTGTTTACGAATATTTTCATCCCTTCCTTCCCAGCCTCTTCATCTATTCTGAAATGGTAATGATTTGTTCTTACATGTGATGAGCAGCAAAAGCGTTACAAAATAATGTTCACATTTAGAACATTGTTAAAAAATTAAAAGTAAAAAACCTAGACAATGACCTATTTATGAATTGATTCTTATTGTCTTATATACAAAATAAGGTTTATGTAGTCTTAACAATACTTTTAGGTCTGAAAACTAACCAAAACTTCTTCGTAGCAGAGATGACATTAGTTATTAAATATAAATTAAATTGTTTCACGGATGAACAAAAATGGTCAACTTAACTAATGGTTCATGAAATGAAATGAAAATGAAATGAAATGAAATGAAAAACGTCTTTATTTATATTCAAGAGGCGAAGTTAGGGCTGCAAAGCCCTCTCTACCACTAACCTCATCATACATAATAACATATTTTCAAATATAAATAACAATTTACAAGGAAATACAAAATAGAAATTGCAATGTACGAAGTAAAACATATAAAGTCAAAAAATGTGAAACATTATATTTAAACTTAAAAATATTACGACTATCTCAAACAAAACTACAGTTATTCATAACATTTATTCAAAACTACATTCATTCGGTACAATCACTCATTACCGCCACCACCAAGCCACAGCGACACCAACCACTACTCCCGCTAGGCCCGCAGCAGATAGCACCTCACCTCCGCCCCAAACCGAGTGCGCTTATCGATGGATCTGATATTATCAGGCAGAGCATTCCAGAGCCTGCACGCGGAGACAATAAATGATTTGTTGAAAGTGGTGGTCCGGTGAACTGGAATAGCTAAGATTGACTCACCACGTCTTGTTCTACGCATTTGATAGATAACCCGCAAATTACAAAAATCACTGAATTCAGGTAACAAAAAACTTACTTTATTGATATAATCAACAATTAAACTTCCAAAAAAAGCTTTTTGATTGTTGCATTCTTTATATTCTTAAGAGTATGCTATACCTGCTGCCATATTGGATTTGATTCTCCATAAAGCCAATATTAACATTTGTATAAAGATTTCAGCTTTATTATGAAAGTAAGATCTTAAACTTGACCTGTTTTTACAGAGAACACAATTGTCTACAGCCCCCTGAGATTGGATTTTAATTTTGTACCTTGATTTATATTTTATTTACAGATAACTATTGATACGATTTTCATGTATTTTAAAAAATAAACAAAATGAACTTTTGGTATTGAAAAAAATAAACTTTTCTTAAAAAGCATGTTAACATTTGAAATAAATATGTATAAAATGGGAGTGTGAACAATTTTCAAGTGAAGTTCAACTGCAAAACATGGTCAGCAGCTACTGATAACTTGGTGCTGCCTGGTAGCCAAGCGGGGAAGGAATGTCAACTGTCACAGTTGTTCAAATTACACAATCGTTTGAGAACAGATGGACAGACGATAACTGGTCTTCTGATAGTCGACGGAGTTGCAAGAAGTTCCAAAGTCAACACCAGGTAAGAGGGTGGGAGACTCTAGGGCGATAACGTTATTCATTGAGAAACACTGTTAAGGAGCTTTGATCAGACTAGTGTAAATAACTTAACAAGATACGGATATAGAACATCACCTGGAACAAATGACACATGGACAGTTCTCTTCAATCGGATCCCTCCTTTCTTGAGCCGCCTAATGGCTTCCAAATATTGTATACCGATACTCTTCATATCCTGGGCACCTCGCCCATAAATATTACCCTGTTCATCCTTTTCTGCTGCAAAAGGGTCGTGGGTCCATTTTTCCTGAAAATTAAAGATTATTTAGATGATTTAACTGTCAAAGAAAACTAACAAAAATGTATTAGGTAAATATGGCAAAGCCTATAAAAGCCCCAAATAATATTTAAGTGGTTTGCATTATAAGACTTGCAAACAAACAAAAATGATTGTTTAATTTGAACAATTTACAATTGAACAATTTAGTTGGGTTGGTCCCAACAAAAAACCTGTTTTCAACCAGGCAAGCCCTTTGCTCTTGGCGTGTCACACTGTCTTGTCAGCTATTTATCAGTTACAACATGCAAATGAAACGTCAACCAATCCAATTAATAGATAACAATATTTGATAGTTGAATGGTAAAAGTTAACCACTCAGACTCAAGTTTGTGCTCCACTGAATGTGAATATTTCAAATTAACAAAAACAGTTTTGCGTTGTGTGTCCACTGTTTAATTCTGTAATTTAGTACATGATTGTTGCATTATATTCTGATACTGAGTCATTTTGTGTTTTATCCTAATAATTACCTATAACCATAACTCTATTTCACCAAACAAAATGTGGAATGTATGAAAGTTTGAAGTGCTTATCATTAATGTTCAAAAACATTTACTAATTTATTAGCATGCGCTGTACAAAAAAAGTAAGTAACCATTACTTGTTATTTTTTTCCCTCTCAATTAACCAACCATGGAATATGAAATTACACAATAATACTGTATTATCACTGTAATTTTATAAAATAAAAATAATTGAAAATACTATAACAAACTTTAAGCATGATTCTACATCACACATCTGAAGTGGACGAGAAGTAACAATTTTCTTACTATTATCACTTTGAAGATTGTTAGTATAATCCTAACAATATTTTCTAGACTTTGTTAGGTATTAAAAAACATTATTACAAGCATTTTGTTTAGTGATATTTTGAACTATCATGATATAATTTTGTACAGGGACTCACCCGATATACAGGCACCACATCCATGTGTGAATTGAGCAACAAACTAGGCAACTCCGGCCGATCTCCCGTCCACGTGATAACAACAACAGGTTTCCCTGGAGCACATGGGTACACCATCCATGGGAGGCCTACACTGTTTGCCTGGCTCTTGATGAACTTGACACACTCATCTGTTTAGAGTTATTAGTTTGAAATTATATCAGATAAATGATAAAGAGGGAGGCTAGAAATATTAGTAATTATGCCACTAAAATCTGATTTTTGACTGGATAAAACTGATAGTTGACAGCACTCACAGTACAACTACCAGTTTTTTATTTGTTTTTTACTTGGAATCATTTAATCTGAAATGCTGAGTAATTTTCGAACAATTGATTCAAAATCACAAAATTAGTATATCAGCTGTTGAATATTCTATCATCTGACTTCATTGCCCCTTAGTGCGTGTGATTGATACGTGGAGAGGGATCAAAGGCAAATTTCTTTTTGTTAGCAGTCGGATTGTATCATAATACAATCATATTTAATACAGTCATATATATTACTTTGAAACATATTCAAAGTAATAAATATGACTGTCTCAAATAACTCTCAATGTAAGATTATGAGATGTATTATATATTATACGCATGTAATTTTGGTAAGGTTATAAAAGCACAGACACTTGTTATTGGAAGGACACATCATAAAGTAAAGGAAGCCGCTTCAGTGATGGGTGCTGAGAGGGCCCGACAAGGTAAAACTTTGATCTCCTTATAAGCTTTAAAACGCATACAATGTCATATAACAAAATCATACATACTTTATCTATCAAACCTTAAGATGTTAACCATCAAGATATGGGCGAATATGGATTTCGAATAAGTGTGATGAGTGTAGATGAGCGAATTTATTCATTGTTACAAACTAAGGCTGACTATTCCTTAGAAAGTGACAATAGATAATAGCCCAATGACAAATGAACAACCGGTGGTTATCAGCTGATTGCTTTCAAAATTTGTTATAACTCTGATTGGGATTGCTGAGAAATATTTAGCATACAAAGCTGGGATTTAACCAACAAAGCTACAAACCAATTCTGATCATTTAAAGAAACACAAAGTCAGAAGGACCCCTTTTTGGATGAAGCGGCTGAAATACTAGGCGCTATTCAGTTTACTATATCAGTTTAGTTTTAGTTGGTAGATAGTCTGCAGCAAAGTCTGAATTATTTTAACATGGCCCATACGGGACCTAAACATTTAAAGTCTTTTTTTAATGAAGTAATGATTAAATATAGACATTTGAAAAACACCAGTTTAAAATAAACATAATCAAAATCTATATGTTGATTTACCAAAGGAATTTAACTTTATATTTTTTTAGAACTAGAAGATGAAAATTCTTATAACATAGGAAAACATTTTTTAATAAATTGTTTCTAAAAATAAATGACTATAAAATTTAAAAAATGTTAATACAAAATAAAATATTTGGTTTCATTCATGTTTATTTTTATTAATTGAACGAACTGCCACATGTAAACTGTAAGTCAATCTTACCATAGTTAATGTCTGGATGCACTGAAGGTATTCGTAAATACTCTCTGAAGATAGTGACTGCAGGGTGTTCAATTGATTCTTGGGAAGCCATTATAGCTCTGCAGTTCAGCAACTTGGAAGTTCTAACTTCAAACAATAACTATTTGGTCATCAAAACAACAACATTATCACATTTTTAATTACAGTTTTGTAGTATTGTAGTCTATTAAGATAAGGAGATAGAGAAGAAAATTACATAACTCAATACGTTACATAGTAGAAACTAGTTGTTGCAACTCTGCTGACAATATGTCAAACTTTTTACACATCCACAAATTTTTGATTTTACAATTGTTGTTTGTATTATTTATTGTCATATAACACATACTAAAAATGTTGTTTATTGACCTAAGTATAATTTTATCTTCCAGCTGTGTTTTTTCTACAGTGACATTTCAAAATCAAGATTAACTATGGAAATATCTGTTTGGTGAACATATTGAATGATACAATCCAAAAATAGAACTTCAAGAATGGGAGCTATTTAAACTACTGTGGATTTAACTGCATCATTTAAGTATTTCACTACACTTTTAGAAGATTTTTCATGCAAACATGGATTAAAATTGAAGATTCATACTCTACAGCATCATTAGTACAAAAATTGGTGTCATTATACAATTATCACGAAGCGTCACTGCTAATTTTACCACTTCAGCATATTCTTGTATATTTATAAAATGTCAATGAAATAGAGTAATAAAATTTGAAAGTAATATAAATGAGAATTACCGTTACTACCCTTATTTTAAACCTCCTGAAATAAAAAGATATATTTGATCAAAACCAAGAAGTTTAATTTATTTTGCATTTCATTTATTTAAAGTACAGTGCCTTTTCTTTATATCTGTTGTGGATACTTTTATCTCTTAAGTTTTGTGGATAATTTTAATTATTTTTATAATAATATCAATAAAACAGTTTTTATGATCTTTTAGATGTCTTATTCTATTTGTACAAGGTTTTAACATAGTCAATAAACCATTTATTTTGAAGCAAACTTTCAAAATAATTGTATGTATAGAGAAAGCTAAATTGATTAGAGTTTCACTTAGAAACATATGGATTGATACTAATGACATTTTTCTATTGGGCTGCTCTTAATCTTCAATCAACCCTCTGGTGCCTTAAAATAAAATGTCAGATGTCTAATTACTAGCACAAGTGGCACTACTGGCAAACACGTGGATCTACCAGCACAAGATTTGATACCTGTAATGGGGTATGGGGTATTTGCAGACTGCCTCTGAATATCTACACAGCATCGTAAATCAAACTGAGGAGCTACACTAACTCTGCACCAAGGTATGCTAAAAAATCTCAAGTGACTGTTTTGTTTATCAACCCTAGTCTAGTTCTCATACCTATTTTCATTATTATTTTTTATTGGATTCATCTATTGTATTAAAAACACAGTCCATAAAATGAGAATAATTAAATAAGCTACAGCATATTTTGTACTGCTTTAAAAGTTTAAAAATTTGTTTGTAAAAAACAGTTTGTTTGTATGAGAAAGCCATTTGCTACTTCTCAAGTGCTTCGATATCTAAAAATAAACTCTCTTTATGATAATTTTTGCCTTCCCTTTAAGACTTTCATTTTTAATTTCTAAAACTGATCTACAAAATGCCATTATAGGTAAAGTAATTTTATTAGTCATTACTTCTTAAAATAGAATTTAAAATCATGCTGTTACATAGCAGTTTAATTTAGGTTTACCAGTTAATTTCAGCTAACCCACCTACATACATGTACAGTGAACACAACCACCCATACATAAATATATGGTGATACTTACCTGACTGATCACTCATACATTGTATAAAGTGATATTGACCCACCCACTCTCCTGTACATGTACACTCTCCCACATGTACTACACCCACTCTCCTTCCCACCCTAAGTACACTGGCACTGACCCACCTATCCACTTATACATGTACAATAGTGATGTATAGATCTGTATATAGATATAATTTATACCATAAAAAAATAAACTTTCGATGTGTATATGAGTAAAGATTTATTCAAAAAGTCTTTTATTTGGACAGTGTATATTAATTTGTTAAATAATATAACAACAACAAAATACATATTAGAACTATTCACACTTACTTAGATCCGTTCTGTTACTGTACTGTCACGAGAGAAATGCAAAGAAATACTCCTCCAAGGTCAAAGCTTATCTTGGAAGTCTAGATAGGTGAATCTTTTCAAACAAGATAAGGACTACCTTACTTTTTTAAAGCAAGGGTAAAGGACACAGAGACTTGTTAAGAATTCATTCATTTATTGTTTTAAGCCTTGTTTCCATTTATAAAAGTTCCAAGCATAAGTCCGACGACATATGCCAGTAGTACTGTAGATGGTGGGGGATATGGTCTGTTGTCTGTGTGATAAAAATTTGGGTGTCTTTTGTATATTGTCTGATTTATTGGTCTAATTTTCATCTGCCTTGTGTTATGTGTTTTGTGTCCTTAGCCTCCCCCTCTCTCTGTGTGTGTGTGTGTTATTATCTCCTCTTGTGTGTAAATATCTATCTAAATCTAGGTAAATATTCAAGTTCAAGATGGTAGCATAATGTAGGCTTGGAGAGGAAATAGATTGAGAGCAATTAGACTAATTGCCCTCGCCGCCTCATCAGCTATATTTTGTTGGTTGGTTTGAAAATAAACCTAGTATTAGCTTTAAGATCATAGGAGCATTGTTAGGAGGAGGAGGAATCAAAATCAAATCGTTATAATATATTGATTTTATTAACTTACCTGTCAGGTTAAAGTCCTAAAGGTAAGCTTGAGCTTGATAATCATCGGCTGTTCATTTGTCATTATCAATTAGTAATCAAAAAGTAGTATCTCATAGTAAATGTTCAAAGTGTATTGTTCAAATGTTGTCAAATTATAGGTGAATATTGATGAGTGTGTTGATGATATGGGATGATAGTTACAAATTAAGGCTATTCCTTAGAATGTATCATTAATTGCCCAATGACAAATGAACAGCCGATGGTTGTCAGCTGATACCTTTCAAAAAAAAAAAATGACTATGATTGGGGTCGAACTGAAAAAAACAAATAGGCATTAACAAAACTACGCTACCGACCGATCATATCAGTTCCAATTAACTGACTTTATTCGTCAAAGGTAAAGCAGTGTTGCCAACTCATTCATACCAATTATAAAACAGTCACCACCATTGTTCATCTCTGACGATTGTTAATTTGTCCAAAGCTCACTATTTATAAACTTGATATTTTTGTTTTTCAAAATACAATACTAATGAAGACCTGTTATAATTTTGTGCTGTTTTCTAAGTATCTTGCCCATATTACAAAAAGAGAAAAACGAGCCTCTCGTTAAAAAACACAATCATCATGATTGTTGTCAATTAATTGTTACAATGATGGTGGTCAACAGCTGACATCATCATTTTCTCACTGTAATATGCTGGTCTAATTTAGTCAATAAACCAGTAAGATAAAGATGGAGAATGGTCCCACCCAAACTTGGTTAATTAATTGGAGTAATGGGAGGGGGGTAATTGAGGCCCGACAAACTGAAACTCTAAAGCATCAGTTAATTTCGGTGGTGTCAAGTGTAAGGACCTTTTGGTAAGTACCAATTCAAACAGTTTCATTATATATAAAAAGAGTCAAACTTTTATTACTTGTAACTTTGATACCTTAGGAACATAATTATTATAAAAAAACATCGCCGGTAGAACAGCTGAGATTTCCGACTGTCAATCTGAGCCCGCGCGCCAGCTGCTCGATCTAGTGGACATAGAATTTAATGAATATTCTATTTTTGAAAACTAGACAACATTTTGAACTTTTGGCTATCTTAAAATTTGTGTCACTTTATTATGTTTAGGAGTTTACAGCACTTTCGAAATTGAAATAGAACAAAAAATTATTTTGAACATCAATAAAAGTTTTTTTTTTTATTTTAAATTATTTTTACGTGTTATACATAAATATTATATGAGATTTAGGGAATACGATGGTGGTAAAATTATTTCATTCTGATTATATTTCAATTTTGTATGATTTTTTAAAAAGACCCTTACAAAGCCCCTAAAAAGTCCCGCCACCACAGAAAAATTTAAATACCAGTTTTAGGGTTAAACAAATCTATTAGGCTTCACAAAATATATTTCATGGATGAATGAAGGCTTTGAATTTACACTGTCATCCAGTCCTTTATAATTTGACTATCCATATTAGATGTGATTAGTATGAAGTGTTGGATATAAAATTATTAAATATGGAAGCATTAAATATAAAATTATTATATATGCTTATTTTAAAATATATTGTTTTTTATATTATCAGTAATATTACACACATAATAGTTTCTGTGTCCAATAAAAACAAAACAGTGAAGATGAGAGTATCAGCGTTTAAGAATGTATTTGCTAGCACATAGAAACCAAAATCATTATTAATAATAATTACATATAAACAGCGTAGTTACAGTTATATCATTAAAAACCGAAAGATACTAATATTACTTATATTTTTATACTTATATAAATTAAACTTTACTTAATAAAGTTAATTAAAGTCTTAAATTCTTATTGTAATATTATTTAAATGAAATAGAGAGAACAATTTTCAAAGATCGTGTTAATATACTAATTTTATAAAGTAAATCTTGATTTATTGTATTATACAACTCCACCGAATTACCCACAATTAAACCTTGAGATAAGAGCAAAATTAAAGAATAATTTAATTTAATTAATTGATAGAGTTTAAATCAATGTAACAAATACCACAAGGGGTATAAGGTTACAAGTTATTAATTAAAGTCAATTCATATGTTTTTAATAGGGTTTAGAAAATATTAATATTTAGGCTGCATAACATTTTTGTCTGTGTGTTTGTATAGTACAGTTGGTTTATTTTCACGTTTTATTTACTTGGTTTCAACGTTTTTCAAGTAAAAAGGTTGTGATTTTAAAAGTAGTTTTTATTTATATTATTAAGATGTTATCTGATATTGTCATTAATATTTAGAAAGGTTATACAATTACAAATAATTTAAATAAAACAAAACATATTGTTGGACTAATTATTTGTATGTTACCAAAAAAGTTTTGATCTGTTGTTTTAATATATGTATCATTAGCTATATAATTTTAGAATAAATATATGTTTGATGAAGTGTTTCATTTTAAGTTATTGTCCTCTAATACTATTGATTGTTGATTTCCTCAACTTCATACACAGTATAAATTTTCATCGATTTCCTTGTGTTAAAAAAAATGAATAATTTTTGGCAATCTTTAAGTATTTAAAAGTAAACTCAATACGTGCACAGTGGAATCATTTCTCGACGAGAGTGAAACTTGATTAATTATAGTAATTGTTAATCTAAAAAACTATAAAGTTCATGAACATGTACACGTACAGAATAAGCTTAAGTACATTTGGTACATTAATAAAATAAATGACAACTATTGAATTTTGGATTGTATGGTGTAACAAACTGGGAAATATATATGTGTTTACCGAGTGTGTTTGTGTGTTATGCTGTAAACAGAAATCATAAAACACATTTGAAATTAGCTATTTCTATTTCACTAATATAAAGCAATAGGAATTATGTTTTTTATAAATACATTATTATACAAGTTTAGGCCTACTCCTAATATGATATGAACAAGTTTAGGCCTACTCCTAATATGATATGAACGTTCCTATGTCATTAGATTTAACTCGAAAATTACTTGCGTAACTCTTTTCCATTCCATAAAGTGTAATTCATCGTCCATGTGAAGTGTGATTTCAGCCGAGTGGACCCAGCTTACAGGGATTTTTTTTTTCTGCCATTTATACGATATGTCCCTACCCCTAGCAATAACTTTTGGCATACACCAATAAAACATTGTATTACAAAACCCCCTATCTATCTAAATACGTTAAATCCTACATGTTTACTAGATTTATTCACCATACAGTTTCATTTTTAAAATTTTCAAAATTTATAATCTCATTCAAGAATTTTCATATATATATAAAAAAAACACAATTAGAAGCACCCCTAGCTAAATGCCTTGACTATGATTTGCAATAGGTTACCCCCCGGGTTCTATTTCTCCACTATGTTATCCAAAAAAAAAAAAAAAAAAAAAAAAAAAAAAAAAAAAAAAAAAAAAACTCATTACACAGAATGAATCCTTTAAAATTCAATCACTATGGGCCATGTGGGTTTTGATTTGAATTTAAATACACAACAACAAAAAAGGGGTTTCAAACCTTAGACCCTTTACATACAAAAAAAAAAAAAAACTTTTTTATAGCTACAAAACCCACTACGCCAGGTGAACTAGACAACATAACTTTCTAACTACTACTCAACAATATAGACACACTATACCACCATGTAGTTTTTTTTATTAATTTTTATTCCCACTTATCAATCATCACAAAACAACAGAACTCTCAACTCTTAACTCTCATAATTCTCATAGTTCTCTCACTATCAACTCCCCTTTTTTCTCATCACATGAGACACAAAAGGAGGGGAGGAAACACACCCACAACAACAACCTGAAGGACACCGTGATAGATAAAACACACACAAACACACACACATAACACACACAACAACTGACAAAGGTGCAAGCCACAAGACAAAATTCAACAACCACCCACCGACCACCAAATAACCCTATTATTCACTACTTATGCCGGGATCAAGTGCCATGAAAATGATCTACTGTTTACATTTCATCCAACATCTGCAACATTTTGGTAGTACGAGTGCAATTACTGGTAGACAATAGTTTGTACTATCAATTAGGTAGTGTTTCCAAGCCTTTTTAGATATAGTTGAGTGAGCATAAGCAACTTGCCTGATGCATTTGAGGAACTACCCTCTCTCAAGTAAAAAAATTACCTTTTTTGCCCTTGATTACTCACTTTCATATAATTCACTGAATAAGGGAAAAAGTACTTAAATGTATTAGGAATTCCACAGTTATGAAATGTATTTTTAGACTTGCTATACAGTATATAACAATTATGAATTAGTGAATTCTTTTTTTTTTTTTTTTTCTTAATACAAATGTTCTTTGTCCAAAGTGAACGATTCTACCATCCTGCACTTTAACTTTGCATTTCTTTCTTTTTTTAAATTTCAAATCATTTTTAGGGTAGTAAAAAGCTGCATAGTTTTAATAAGTCAGTATCCTCTTAATGTATAGTTTTAGAAAAAAAATCAAAAAAAAAAAAATCAATATAACTCAAATCTTGCACTAGAGGAATCAATTGAGTATCTTGGGTAAGCAGCTGCACACTTAACGTGCCGTCTTCAACAAGTTTTTCTCTAATAAACAGCAACTCTTTAAAGAAAAATGCTTAAAGAATGGGAAAAACTATTTAAAAAAAGTCACTTTAAAAAGAAACTGTGATTAATCAAGTTAATATTGTTTGCAATACATTTTAAAGTGAAACGTTATGATCTTATTCTTTGCTTTTATTCAGTTTTTTCCTATTACCAGATGGTCCTAAAATTATCAAAAAATTGGTCAACACTGATGACAGGAAAAAGAAGAGAATTTTTTATAAGGCCCACTGCACTTGATCATGTCCCAGACACATGTTGCAGCCTTTTCCATTAGTCGCAACACGTTTTGTGCCGCTGTAGCTTTTAAAGAAAACATGTATCTTTTTACTTAAATTAGTAAGAAGAATAACTATTAGGAGTGAGCAAGGAATACAGATTTTTTATTAGAAAGGACTTGATGAGAAAGTTACATACTGGGTGTGAAACTCCTTAGTCAAAAGGATTCGCAATGTTATTACAAATAGAAGAACATAAATATCAACTTGTGTTACAATAGAAGTCATAACATGAATACATGTCTTGTATTAGAATGTGGTTTATAATACATTTTTTGTGTTTTAGTTTAGTAAACCTACTACCACTACTATCAGCCCTTAATGAGTAATGAGGCATCGTACTCCAACACGGTTGAAGCTCTTTTCCTTGCAAGATCAGAACTCCAAAGGATGGTTTTATAACTGGACACTGGACGTTTCGAGCACACATGAACAAGATGGGTTTTCCAACCCCCATTCTCTTGTGTAGAAAATGTGGGGAGGAGGAAGAGTCTGGATGGCACATCCTCTTTCACTGCCTAGCCCTAGCTAGGAAGCAGGCTCTCACCTTGGGCGTTGTATCAGAATGTGGGCTAGGTGTAGCACAGGAAAACCTCATCAAGGCAATTTCAAGGTTTAAATTAGAATCCAGGCAATTAGGATCTTAGATTAGATGAGGTTTAAAGTTCTGTAAAAGAGGGCGCACAATAAGCCTTTTGGCTTAGGGGCCATCACCAGGTATTGAAGCCTGGCCCTCCCAATCGTAAAAAAAGAATAAAAAGTCCTTAATGAGTTGGGTGTTTTTTTTATAACCTTTTCATATAAATTAGCTATTGTTTTTCAGCAATGATGCTTTCTATGCACAATTAAGACTAGTAAGTTCTTTAACACCTTTCTATCTCTGGTCCACTAATGAGCAGATATGATACACTCAGAAACCATAACTGTAAGTATTTCTGAGTTATACAAGCAGGTACAAGACATTGCCTCATGTAGTACATATAAGGAGTTGTTAGTAAAACATTAAAACAATGTTAATACGCAACCAATGGCAGTATTGAATTAAGTATTGTTCTAAGAAGGCATTTGTTGGCATTTTGCTCAATAGTGGTGCTACAAAGATATGTCCGTCTGGGCATGAAAGGTGTCATAAGAGATACTTCCCCAGCAGCATCCATCTGTGGGGTACTTTGAAACTTTTCACCTCTACGCATGTTACTCTAGAGAGATGCTGCAATGGTACTAGTTTGGATGTGCTGTAACCCTGCTTCTTGTGGGCAAAGTGCTATGGAGATTTTAATTGATAGGTTCTGTACTCTGTCTTATTAATGCGCTCTATGGTTGCTATCAAAGTAGACACTACGAGAGAAGTCTGGGGTGTCCATAATGGATGTTGGTCAGGGTCTTAATGCTGTGTAGGAAAGATAACTGAATATCTGGCTTGTAGGTGAGCTGAAAATCAGACCAATAATACGTGGTTCAGATTCCATGTAAAGCTGTAGGTCCCTTAGTTGCCTGGCTATTGGGCTATTGATAAATGGCTCTTTCTGCGGAACAGTCGACCTTAGTAACAATGACTATACTCGTTCATCTACACTCATCACACTCATTCACCTCTCATATTTGCCTATATCTCTTTGATTGTTGTCTTAATGATCAATAATGATGAATAACGAATAACTCAGTTTGGTCCGCGGATCAGCGGGGTCAGCACGTTATGTCGTTTTTGTCACACATTCCATGTCTGTTACGTCCGAAATTGCACCAAATACAAGTAAAAACACATAAAACACTGTTTTTAGTTATAATTATGGGTGGGGGAGACCAAGCCACCCACCCATTCAAATACAGTAGCATTGACCCATACGCCCACCCATACACGTACAATAGTATTGACCCACCCATACACATACAGTGGTATTGACCCACCTGCCCACCCATACACATACAATGGTATCGTATCGTAGCCGCCCACCCATACAAATCCAGTAGTATTGACCCATACGCCCACCCATACACGTACCGTGGTGATGACCTACCCGCCCACCCATACACGCACCGTGGTATTGACCCACCCGCTCACCCATACACGTATAATGGTAAAGACCCACCCGCCCATCCATTCACGTACAGTGGTATTGACCCACCCGCCCACCCATACACGTACAGTGGTACACAGGGGGGTACCACTGTGGCTGTACAGGTGGGCGGGTGGGCCAGTACCACTGTGTCTGTATGGGCGGGTGGGTGGGTCAGTACCACTGTGGCTGTACAGGTGGGCGGGTGGGTCAGTACCACTGTGTCTGTATGGGTGGGCAGGTGGGTCAGTACAACTTTGCCTGTATAGGTGGGCGGGTGGGTCAGTACCACTGTGCCTGTATAGGTGGGCGGGTGGGCCATTACCACTGTGTTTGTATGGGTGGCCGGATTGGTCAGTACCACTTTGCCTGTATAAATGGGTTGGTGGTCCAGTACCAATGTGTCTGTGTCGGTGGGCGGGTGGGTAAATGGCTGGAAATTGAATAAAATATAGCTTAAATTGTGATATCATATGAATAACATAAAGAAATTATTAAAATCTTTATATGGATTATAACATTACTGTCAAGTTGTTATGTTGTATGATCTTTCATTTCATGTATAAGGCATAGACGAGTGAAACGTTTAGATTGACTTTGACACTATATTCTAAGGTCTTGCTGGGAACATAACTGGGGATAATATTAATCTTAGTTTGGCAAGGAATTTTGACTGGATTGATGACTGTGCTTAATAGAGGTGATCATGTCTCTGTTCAGAGTATGTAAATAAAACATGGACCATCAATGTATACTCAACTAGCAGAGTGACGTTGATGGAAGTATCCTTTAACCATCATTGTTATCAACAAACAGGACAATCTGAGGGTTGGGTTTGGTTTAAATTATTTAAATTTATTAAAACATATCTTTTAGTTAATGAAAATATTGTATTATTGATAATGTTTTTATTTACGAGTAAAGTATAGTCTGTGAAACATGTAAGTGTGGTTAATTATTTTGTAGTCCTATTTTTTTGGTAAACTCTCCTCACAACTTACAAATTTGATTAATTTACACTCAATTAGTATTTTGTTTATTCAATCTTCATATTTGGCGCCCAACATTGGGTGGATGGTGGGAGCGTTTGATACGACTGACAAAACGCCTTCTAAGAAAAATCATCAAGAAATCTCTTTCATACATTGAAATGAAACAATATTGTGCGGTTGTGAGTTTCTTAAATTCTAGTCATTAACATATATTTATGATGCTGAGGCAGAACCCCTATTGCCCCATCATTGTTTATTCAAGATATAAAAGAAAGCGGAGTGCCTGAATTGGATGTGTTAGAGACTGTTATTCTTAAGAAGAAATTGCAGCATAGAGTTAAATTGAAAGATCTCGGCAAAAGATTGAGGAGTGAATATCTAGGATTATTACGAGACAGGTATAAAACAACAAAACTAAGTGATATGAGAGAAGGTGATATTTGTTTTGATTGGCAGTGACAATTCAAAATACTAGACTGGCCATTAGTTGTTCAGGTTTTCCCAAGTAGTGACGGTAAACACGCTTGGTTCGATTAAAGACATGTTCTGGTGAGTGTATGCGACCTGAACAGAGACTTTATAAACTATTAGAACAAGACAAACTTACTGAAAATGTCAATCATTTACCAATGGTGGAGGAAAAGTAAGAACTTCGATGAGTGGTTGACTAATCAAGAAATCATCAAGATATGAATAAGAACATTTTTGCAATGTGTAAATTTTGTTTAACATTTGTTGGGAGAATGTTGGTTGGATTTGGTTGAAATTGTTTAAATTTATTAAAATATATGTTTTGGTCAGAGAAAATAATGTTTTGTTGACAATGTTTTTATTCATGAGTATAGTATGTGAAACACGTAAGTGGTTGATTATTTTGTAGTCCTATTTTTCTGGTAAAACTTTCCTCACAACTTATAATTTTGATTAATTTACACTCAATTAGTATTTTGTTTATTCAATATTTATAATGAGTAACTTGAATACAACCATTCTATTACTTCATTAAGTTCTCCATTTTATCATATTTATATATTTGCAGTTTAAAAATATTTCTACTTTTTTATTTTTTTGAAGTGATGAATAACTATGCGCACAAATAAGCCCAATTAAGATACAAAATAGCATACAACTTTACATGAAACAATACATTTTTATTAATGTTATATCCTTTCAGAAATGTTAAACAAATAATGAGATCTTAGCTTGTTTGTTGGTTTGAAACAGTATACGCTGAACTAATGTAATGTAATTGAGAAAGCTTTGAATGTAAAGTAAAACAATACAAAGGTAATGTATTCCATTTGCATTCACATCACTTAATTCATATTTAATAAACACTATTTCAAAGCTATTATAGTTTACAGAATACTAGATATCATTTATGATTAAAGAAGAATAGATGAAGAACTTTTCTATTTCTATATTTCATATATATTCTTTCATTATAACTCACTTGTTTATGATCACCTCTAAAATCTCAAAACCCACCTCTATGTACTACTTTTCAATCGAATACTATCTGGATTAAATTGCTCTCCAAATACTAGCTGAGCCATAGCATGGAACTGTTTTGATGGGGGAAATAAGTTGTTCCTTTTTTATAGATACGTCAATGCGGGGAAATGATTGTGGAGTTTTTACATCTTTAATAGAGTCTATATTCTATAACCTCCAATAAAGCCCTAAACACTGATTTTCATCAGAATGCTACACTGGCTGAGGCAAACGCTGTTACCAAAAGGTCATTTATCGCTTACTTTTTGTCGATATTTTAATTTATTACCGTACAATATAAAATGTTTAAACAACATTCAATTTAAAAAAACACTAAAAAAATATCTGTTGAAACTGTGTCCATATAATGATGATGAATTTATAAATGATGTTAAAGTTAATTTTAAATCATAGTATAAGACAATTGTGACAATGCCATGCATGTAAACTTCTTGTAACGGCAATAAAGATTTGAATTTGTCTAACTCAAGGCTATTTAATAGAAACTTGTTCTACAATCTGATACCTGTGAAGAATGAAAATTCCACAAAGTTATTAATGGTAACAACAAAAGATCCGTGAATCAGGAAATAATATTCGGAGAATAGATAAATATAGTCAAGGTCATGGACAATAGTCAAACCTAACAGACATCAGGTTAAGAAACAAGTTGTAAAAACTAAAATACTGACAAAATAACCAATTTGAAGTATCAAGAATTTAAGAAGCAACAAATATTGCACAATCCAGAAATATCTCGTTGTAAAACAAGTGAAACAACCAATAAAAAATATCATGAATCGCATGATACAATAAAAAATTCTTGACAAACAATTATGGCAAAACAGACTCAAAAAAGGAATACCGTCACTTTACATCTGAAACTCAAACTTACAACTTGTGTAGTTAACAGTATCGCAAGGAGGTGTAGTCAGTACGAGGTATTGTTTGACATTTTTAGCTATTAGATTGCTTAATATTTATATATGTATAAAAAGAACCACACTTAGCAATCTTTTCTTGATGTTTTTAATGTTTAAAATCGATTTCGGTCTCGAAAGACCATCATCAGTTTAACATAGAATACAAATAGGGTTATAAATATATTTTTAGAATAATTAATTTAACAGCTGACACTATAAAAATTTAAATAAAAATGTAGATGGATAAGTTGTAGATCTTGTTAAATTTTATAATTTTGCATCTTCATGATAGAATCAAACATAATATTTGAGTGAAATTTTATTTGATCGTTGAGTAATAATGATGGGTTTTCTTTTGTGTTTTTGTATATGTAAAATTTTTCAATGGCATCTAGTTTTTTACTTTTAGGTGCAAAATGGATAATGTCTAAATTTTCTTTAATTGATGAAATATTATGGTTTTCTTGTATTAAATGTTCAGCAAATGTTGATAAATTTTTATGTTTGTTTTTTGGTATATGTTCCTTGAATCTTCTATTAAAACTTCTTCCAGTTTGGCCAATGTAATATTTAGGACAAGTTGAACATTTAATTTTATAAATTCCAGAATTATTGTATTTGTTTTCATTATTTTTAGTAGAGTAGTTATGCTGTAGTATATGTTTGATACTGTTCTTCGTTCTATATGTAATTTTATATCCTTGTTTGGAGAATATGTTATGTAAAGATTTGTTAATATTTCCATGATAGGTCATTTGAATGTAGTTATTTTTTTCTTTAGTTTTAGAATCTAGAGTTTTCTTGCTGTGTTTATTGATTAATTTACTTATTAAATTTGCTTGATATCCATTATCGACAGCAATTTGTTTGATAATGTTGATTTCTTCTTGGTAATCTTCTTCTGTAAGAGGTGTATTCAGTAGTCTATGAATCATACTGTGGAAGGCTGCTAATTTGTGTGAAGTTGGATGATTGGATGTATTGTGAATTATTTGATTTGTTGATGTTGGTTTACGATAAATTTTGAATTGGTGTTTGTTATCTTTTTTAGTTATGGTAAGGTCAAGAAAGTTTATGCTGTTAGATTTTTCTAGTTCTGTTGTAAATTTTAAGTTAGGATAAATTTTGTTCAGAAAGATTTCTAATAGATCTATTTGTCTTTGGTTTCCGTTGAATAGACAAAGAATGTCATCAGCATATCTATGATAATATATAATTTTCTTGGCGTAAGGGTTTATTTCAGGGTTGAGAATGTATTTATTTTCAATATAATTTAGGAAAATGTCTGCTATGATGCTTGAAAGTGGTGATCCCATGGCCAATCCTTTATCTTGGGAAAAAATTTTATCGTTATATTGAAAGTAATTTTGTTTAAGAGTAATTTTTGTTAATTTGATGATTTCTTGAATTTTCTTGCTGTCTAATTTATTTTGTTTTGTTAAATTTTCTTCAAGAATGGTTAAACTCTCTTCTACAGGGATGTTTGTGTATAAATCTTTAATGTCAAATGAAATTAGGATATGATTATCAGGGCAATTTGTATTTTTAATTTTGTCAATTAAGTCTGTTGTGTTTTTAAGGGAGCAGTTATTTTCAAGTGCTATTTCATTTTTTATTATATTGTTGAGGGTTTTTGCAAGTTTGTAATATACAATACAATGTTTGTAACATACAATACATATAACCACGAGAAAAGTACCATACTCAATATATCAAAGAAGTTAAAAGAAGATAATGCAACAGCCGTCAAAGCAGATAAAGGTAATACAATAGTAATTGTTAATAAAGACGAACACCATATGAAAATTATAGATTTCATCACCAACAACAATATAAAAGAATTACATAAAGATCCTACAGAAACATACCACAACAAAATAAAATCTGCTATCAACAAATCTTACATTTTAACTCCAGACCAAAAATTATTTTGTAGAACAATAAAACCAAATGCTCCCAAACTTTACGGTCAACCCAAAATCCACAAAGACCAAGAACCAATCAGACCAATTGTCAATGCAATGAACTCTCCTGCTCACAAACTTGCAAAAACCCTCAACAATATAATAAAAAATGAAATAGCACTTGAAAATAACTGCTCCCTTAAAAACACAACAGACTTAATTGACAAAATTAAAAATACAAATTGCCCTGATAATCATATCCTAATTTCATTTGACATTAAAGATTTATACACAAACATCCCTGTAGAAGAGAGTTTAACCATTCTTGAAGAAAATTTAACAAAACAAAATAAATTAGACAGCAAGAAAATTCAAGAAATCATCAAATTAACAAAAATTACTCTTAAACAAAATTACTTTCAATATAACGATAAAATTTTTTCCCAAGATAAAGGATTGGCCATGGGATCACCACTTTCAAGCATCATAGCAGACATTTTCCTAAATTATATTGAAAATAAATACATTCTCAACCCTGAAATAAACCCTTACGCCAAGAAAATTATATATTATCATAGATATGCTGATGACATTCTTTGTCTATTCAATGGAAACCAAAAACAAATAGATCTATTAGAAATCTTTCTGAACAAAATTCATCCTAACTTAAAATTTACAACAGAAATAGAAAAATCTAACAGCATAAACTTTCTTGACCTTACCATAACTAAAAAAGATAACAAACACCAATTCAAAATTTATCGTAAACCAACATCAACAAATCAAATAATTCACAATACATCCAATCATCCAACTTCACACAAATTAGCAGCCTTCCACAGTATGATTCATAGACTACTGAATACACCTCTTACAGAAGAAGATTACCAAGAAGAAATCAACATTATCAAACAAATTGCTGTCGATAATGGATGTCAAGCAAATTTAATAAGTAAATTAATCAATAAACACAGCAAGAAAACTCTAGATTCTAAAACTAAAGAAAAAAATAACTACATTCAAATGACCTATCATGGAAATATTAACAAATCTTTACATAACATATTCTCCAAACAAGGATATAAAATTACATATAGAACGAAGAACAGTATCAAACATATACTACAGCATAACTACTCTACTAAAAATAATGAAAACAAATACAATAATTCTGGAATTTATAAAATTAAATGTTCAACTTGTCCTAAATATTACATTGGCCAAACTGGAAGAAGTTTTAATAGAAGATTCAAGGAACATATACCAAAAAACAAACATAAAAATTTATCAACATTTGCTGAACATTTAATACAAGAAAACCATAATATTTCATCAATTGAAGAAAATTTAGACATTATCCATTTTGCACCTAAAAGTAAAAAACTAGATGCCATTGAAAAATTTTACATATACAAAAACACAAAAGAAAACCCATCATTATTACTCAACGATCAAATAAAATTTCACTCAAATATTATGTTTGATTCTATCATGAAGATGCAAAATTATAAAATTTAACAAGATCTACAACTTATCCATCTACATTTTTATTTAAATTTTTATAGTGTCAGCTGTTAAATTAATTATTCTAAAGATATATTTATAACCCTATTTGTATTCTATGTTAAACTGATGATGGTCTTTCGAGACCGAAATCGATTTTAAACATTAAAAACATCAAGAAAAGATTGCTAAGTGTGGTTCTTTTTATACATATATAGAGGTATTGTTATCGTAACAATATCGCAAAGAGGTGACAGAACAAGGAACTGGAACGGTATCGCAAGGAGGTGGCAGGCAGGACAAGGTATTGTTATCGCAACAGTATTGCTAACAGGTGACAGAACAAGGTAATATAACGGTATCGCAAGGAGGTGGCAGGCAGTACAAGGTATTGTTCTTGCAACAGTATTGCAAAGAGGTGACAGAACAAAGTAATACAACGGTATCGCAAGGAGGTGGTAGGCAGGACAAGGTATTGTTATCGCAACAGTATTGCAAAGAGGTGACAAAACAAGGTACTGGAACGGTATCGCAAGGAGGTGGAAGGCAGGACAAGGTATTGATATCGTAACAGTATTGATAACAAGAGACAGAATAAGGTAATATAACGGTATCGCAAGGAGGTGGCAGGCAGGACAAGGTCTTGTTATTGCAAAATTATCGCTAAGAGATGACGTAACAAGTTACTGGAATGTTATCGCAAGGAGGTGGCTGGCAGGACAAGATATTGCTATCGCAACAGTATCGCAAAGAGGTGACAGAACATTGCACGTAAAATTGGAAATATAACTTAAGGGAAATTCCATGTATTTGGTTATTTAAGGTCCAGTACAACATTATTATAAGCGATTGTTTCAACTGATATTGAAAAGGAGACTCATATTGTTTTTTTCATTCTCTAATACATACTTTCTTATCTTTGTGGAGGTCAATATATCTTCTTGGCATATTGCGTGTGTGTGTGTGTGTGTGTGTGTGTGTGTGTGTGTGTGTGTGTGTGAGCGTGCTTGCGTGCATGTGTGTGTGTGTGTGTGAAAAACCAACATCGCCCCCGCCACAAGATAACACGGAACTGGTGGTGGTTTTGAAGTCAGTCACCTTTATGCTCCTAATTTATGTGTTTGAGATGGCTGCTTAGCTCTAACATCGCCTGAGAATAGTTAGCAATATATGATATATTACAGAAAAAAAATTATAGTTCTTAATCACCATTAAACTATACTATGGTTTTTTAACTGCTTATTTATTTACTATTATCTTGTTATATTTTTAAATTATTTATTTGCTAATTAGATTTGTATTATTATTTCTCACATTTTTCATTTATAATATTCTTATTTACTATTTTATTGCCACTATTCTGTTGCAGTTTTTATCTGTAATAAATAACTTTATTTTTGTTTTGTGATATACTAATTATTTATTTTAATTCCAATGCCATTTTTTGGCCATCTCTTTATTTTGCTACTGATATGATAATATGAAGCATTTTGGTCACCAGAGAACTGTGATAAAATATGTTTGTTTACTAATAATATAAAGTTGGAATTACCTCAAAAATCACACTTTTGAGGTCCTTCCCTCGGTTGATTATCCGCTATTTCGTGAAAATTCAATTGAAATATATTAAAAGAAAAACTTATTTTGTAACTTCTGATATTTTGGTTGGTCTCAAAAGGGTTCAAAAACACAAATATATAAAAATAATAGGCTTTGATAAAAAAAGGGTAGAATAATTATTTGTTGACATTGTATGTACAGTTTATTGCAATTTTTCTGGATACACTAAACATACAAATCAAATATATACAACGGTCTTAGAACAGTTAGGAGCAGAATAAATCTATTGAAGTAGTACAATGTGACATGGGACTATGGTGTTATTTGTATGCTGACTTGGATTTTAACAAATATGTATTAATTTATTTCATCCACCAATTTTCAATACCATATTTATTTGATTTTGAATTTATATTCTATAAATATCAATAAAAAATTAGAGACCTTGCAACAACAAGTATTATTTTGATTGCTTTACTGTTTCTTAAAAACAACATTTGATTTTCTTATAACATAATATTGTTGTACAGTTTTTTGACAGTCCCATGTCGGTATTTATAGTATGAAAACATCGTCTTTGTACACTGGTAGTGGTGGGTATCAGGTGACCTTTAGCGTCAGCTAGTACTCTTGATGGGACTTTGGGTCGGAGGTTGTTGTTGTTGTTGCAGCTGGGACATGTTGTTGTTGAGATCTCCTGAGCTGCGGCCACTACTTCCTGATGGGGGTGCCACCTATAGAATACAATATAACGTATATTTTATAGTAAATTCTATGTCTCAGAGTATAATATAAGCTGTAAAATATGAGTGTCATAAAAAAGGTGACCTGGGGGTTAATTCTTTTATTCTATTCCTAATTAAGAGTAACAAATGAAGGAGTAAACATTAAAGCATAATGTTTTTTTAATTCCGCTCCATTTGGTGTTTTTCTTTTAAAAAAAATTAATAACTTAAGAACAATTACACTGACTAACTTAAAACTTTGCACTTTTTTTTATATTACCATTATTAAAAGGCAAGAAAATAACCATTGAGTTAACTTTACTCATTTTAAAATTGTGGCACTTTAAAGTTTTAAAACAAATGTTGGCTTAAAACAAATTTGAAGTTGAACATTTAAATAGCCACTATTTTGAAATGGCTAAGGATAACTTAATGTATATTTTTCACTGTTTAGTAATGTTAATATGTAAAGAAGTGTACAACATTTCAAGTCAGTCAGTGAAACAATTCTTTAGTCACTAAAAGCATAACATACAAATAGACACTAAACAAAGCGGAACTAAAAAAAATTACCCTTAATTTTTTGTTCATAAGGTATAAAATCAGAAAATTAATAGCCAGGACACCTTTTTTATGACACACTGTGTATGAAAAATATATTTATAGTAACATTTTATTTATTTAGAAAACCCCAATAAAACTCTGATGTTGTTTCCAAAAATGTTATAATATAAGAATTGAAATTCACATTATACCCATGTATTGTAATTTAAGACTTTAGACAAAACAGATGACATACAGATCTTAATTTTAGCTTTTTTCAGATATTATAAAATAAGAATAGAATTTTAATAATTTAGATTAAAGTATGAAGTTATCTAGTTGATGATGTTTTAAATTCAATAGTAGATTTTAAAGATATGAAAATCCATAGATCATCAATAATAGAAAATGTTATGAAAGAATCCAGGAAGAAAACACATACTTGGTAAATAATAAAATGAACAGGAAATATATCACTGAAAGAGAAATCCAGGCAATTAATGAAGAATATAGACATAATCTTTTTGGATTTGTAATATTTGTGTGTATATATTGTTTCACATTCAATCCTAAATAAATATCGTCTCAAGGCTTGATTTGTTTTAAATTTTTGTGGGTATAAGATAGATCTACATCATTTGGGGTTGCATTACCTCAGGAATTATGCTTAAGGGTAAGTATAACAAGCATTTTTGTGCAAAGGAAGAGTGAATGTAACTAGTTAGACATATGAATGATAGTAGGCTTCAAACAGTAACGTTTTACCTTGTCCTCATATTTTTAAAGACGTATTTTTTATTTTAAACACTATCTATTTTATAGTAATTTGAATGATATATCTGTTTATTTATCATTAAAACGCCGATCATAAAGATATGGACAAATAATAGAGGTGAATCCATTAGTTGATGAACGAATGTAGTCATTGTTACTAACTATGGTTGACTGTTCCTTAGGAAGAGCCATTTATTAATAGCCAATAGCCAGTGCTATGTATTTACTGAAATGACTTCCAAAAAAGTGTATAAAAAGATGTTTATCTTTCAGATGACGACTCATTACAATTTCGATTAATATTTGAGTCTTCATAAGCTGTTTTATTGACTGGTTTAAAATTATTATTCAAATGTCTTATTCTTCTGGATTGAATTATGCGTTGTGTGACATTCAGTTTTATCTGTACCAACTAACTAAATAAGAAACAATAACAAAACAAATAAAACAAAAACTGGCTAGTTTCTACATGGTAAATGTAAGAAGAAAAACAATTAACAAAGAAAAGTGCCTCTCTAGCATGCTTCAAGCAAATATGCAAAAAACAGATAAACAAGTTTAAACAACATGTAAACATCAAACAATGAATAAAAATTGAGGCAAGGCATTACGTAAAAAGATTCAAACAATTTAAGTAAGTTTAATTTTAAAAAATATATTGTGACGTGGAATAATAATATTGTGGAACATGTCAGGTGCTTTGAACATAGATGTTAAAAGGCTGTAATTTTTTGATAAAAATGTTACAGATTCCAAAATGTAAAGTGAGAGGAAGGTAGCAATAGTGTTATCTTGGAATACAGTTCTGCAGGATTAAGTTTTATCCAACTGAAAAACTATGTAGGAATTCACTTTAGTCATTACAAGTAAATACAATCCTAACCTCCAAGTGGTCAAAATAGATCTTTCACGCCAATTTACTTACAGTTATAGACAACTTACAGGAAGGCTTGTGGTTTGCCGTTTGAGCTGGGCAATGGTGGAGGGGTTGTAGGACATGTTGGCAAAAACTAGGCGCTCTTCATAGTCATATTCACAAAGAATCTTGTTATCACACAAGTAGAACCGGTCTCCCACACAGAACCTGTAGCAGATAATAAGGTAATGATATCTTGATACACAATTTTAGACAAGTGTGTGAGTGATTAAAATAAGGATAATGATTGTTATTTCATGAGCTAATATTTATACACAAAACTTATGGAGATATTAGTGTGAAATATGCAAAATAAGTCTGTGAAGATGATGGTGCGTCTTAATTTTCTAATGTGTGCGATAACACACTAATGATCAATGTATTGGTAGATAGAATTTGAATTAAAATTACTGAGTGAATGTAGTCTTGTTGCAAAGTAAGGAAAAAGTCCCTTAGATAGAAATTGAAGCTATAAATGGTCTTTTGTTACCTATAACGATACAATTTTGAACAATATACATATTTCTTAAGGAAACATTCTTTTCATAAGAAATAAAAATATACCAGGCAGTATAACGATTCAAAATATAATTGGATTGTTCCTTAGAAAACTGGATATTTCTTGCATATAAACTGGGCCTTGCATATAAACTACTTAAATGTAAATTAAAATTAACATTATTGATAACTTAATAGAAATATAATCTTATTAAAAACAATATGTACTCTGTACACAACATAAACAAGGGACTTTTAAAATATACATTTATTTCAGATCAAAATTTGAACATGACTCATTCTGCTTTTAAACCATCTTTTAAGTGCATTAATTTACTAAATATAAATTGAAAACAAATAATATATTAATGAATCAATTTGAATAGAAAAAGTAATTGATTTTTACATGATTGTAAAAATGGTTCATTAAAAAATAAATTTCACAGTAAAATATATTAAGTTAGTTGGTAGCAAATAACCAAATGCACATTTTATCATCATCTGTTGAGGTTTCTGTTTTCATGGGCCATCCTAAACAGACTTCCATCTATAAATTAGTTCACATTAGGGCTACTATTTTAATAAAATCAAAGATAAATGTAATAAAGTACCCTTTAATCATTTTTTATAAAAAATATATATAGACTTCCATCACTTGTCTTTTCTGTGCTCCTCTTCTCTCTACATCCATGTACCCTCGGCCCTCCCACCTTCCTCTTGGTCTTCTTCCTCTGTCTTCAGAGCTATTCTCAGCAATATATTATTTCCTATCCTCTTCACATGCCGCATCCACTGAATCCTTATTTCCATTGTCTCAAGTAGTGGTATCACTTTCATTTATTATTCATCTCTAATACGCCGATCGTAGATATATGGGCGAATATAAGGCGTGAATGAGTGTGATGAGTGTAGATGAACGAGTGTAGTCATTGTTACTATCTGAGTTCAACTTAGCTCAGAAAGGAATATTTATTAATAGCCCAATAGTCAGGGCAACTATGGGACCTACATCTTTACGTGGAATCTGAACCATGTAGTGTTGGTCTGATTTTCAGCTAACTGACAAGTTTGACACTTAGTTCTCTCCCCCACACAACACCCGAACCTTGACTACCATTCAACATGGACACTCCAGACTTCTCTAGTAGTGTCTATATTGATGACAACCATTGAACGGACGCCGTGTCAGTATTAAGAGAACCGAGCATGGAACCTATTGCTTACAATCTCCCAAACACTTTGTCCCCAAGTAGCTGAGTTACAGCACTGCACCACCAGTGCTTATATTCAACCTTCCTTTGGTTATTTCGTTCCTCATTTTATCTCTTCTGCTATTCCTCTTAAAAATTTAATTTCTGCTGTGTATAAGCTGCTTAAGTAAAACTTTGTACATGTCCACATTCCACTCCATTTAATATGATGCGTTGATAATACCTTTGATAAAACGCAATGGTTAATAAAAAAAAAAAAAAAAAAAGAAAAAACATTTTGGTTAGGAAAAAATGCTCTTTGAGGAGAATTAAAAGTATTATTTTCTATACAACTTAAAGCAGTAGGGATTTTTCTAAACAATCAACAAATTATGATTTTTTTTATAACAAATGTTGTATACCTTTGCATTTTTTATGTCACTGAACAGAAGTAAATAACAAATATTGCTTATAATTTTATTCAAGCAAAAAAAAAAACAAAAACATGACAAGTTTCTAAAAAATTGTATTTACATAATTTGATTACTAATACATATTTAATTTAACAATACATGCCGATAGTGACAAGTAATTTTCAAATCTCCACCTGCTCTTTGAATCACACGGCGCTGTGCTGGCAAAATGGCTACAGTCCTGTATTGCGGTGAATGCCTACCACGCTAGGAACGGCGCTTTTATCATTTCAAACCTATTGTTACGCATCCGGAGTTCATCCACTTCACTTGTCTACAAGGCCTGCAGAGTTGATAAGCAAGTTGTAGAAACTTTAACGTATACAAAAGATCTGAAAAAGCTGTAGCTAGCTTTTGCTTGTAAAAAAGGGGAAAAAATAGGAACTGTTTGACTAACCTTAAATACAGAGAGTACAAAAATAATATTTCCAATTTGACAAAAATCTCAAATTTTCAGTTCATCTAGGAAACTATCGACATTGAAGTCACCTTTATATTCTACACTGTTTAATTTGTTGAAATGCGAAATTATCTCCAGATTTCTTCTTACTTAAATAAACAAATCACCCAATCATTTTCATAGTTACCAAAGGTAACTGCATCCGTCGTAAACAGTGAGCCTAACAAAGGTTAGAAAACAAGATTAAAAAACGCAATCTCATTTACGATCCCATAAAGAGACATGACCTTATGGGATATTCAGGCGTTATGTATCTGGAGAGTGGCGGCATGTATATTTCAACGCAATATTCAGCATGCAAGGAGAGGAAGATTGCTTCCCGGTCGCGGACTGACAAAAGTGATTTCAGGGCAATATTAAAGATGGCGCCACTGGTTACAACGCCCTCGGGAAATCAACAGAGCGTTCAGCTGGGCGGATCGTGTCGGCCGGTCTGACCGGACACATCCCCCGTCCACGTAGGTGGAGAGGAACAGTTGTAACACAGCTGGTATTGTTATATACAGAAGGCATAAATATCATTTAACAAATCTAATACCTAATTATTTGAGGTTAGGTTTAAGTTTATTGTAATAAGAGCTTTACCAAACATATGTTTCACAGTTGTAATTAATATTCGAAGTTAATAGTTATTTATTTGTAATTAGCCCTTTTCATGATCGTAAATAAGCATTAACACAACTAAACAATGACCAAAAAATTTCAATGACAGTAAATAACATAACCTAAAACTATTTCCGGGTTAGCCATCTATTGTCACAAATTTCTAATTTTTTGACAAAGTCCTATGTAAAATTCTTAGGAATTTGAGGTTAGGTCATAGCAGATCTAAGTGTTCAATAATTTGAATGCCAAAAGTTACTAAGGAAATTAGCGAATGTTTGAAGATTTTAAAATGCAGATTACTTTTGTATTTGTTTGACAGGTAAACATTTGGTAGTGCCTTAAGTTAAGTTAATGAGTGATCCTGATTTGTATCTGATTAAAGTTTGCTCTTTTTAGATAGTAATACATTGTGTATATTTTTTTAGATAAAACTACATTTTATAAATTAAATAAAGTAATTTAAAAACAATTTCATATATATTAAAATTCAACTGGTTTTAAGTTGGAATCGTGATTATGTTCGAAAATCTTCTCCTAACGATCTATTACTTAGCTATGTCCATAAAACATAACGCCGTGTAAAAAAAAAAAAAAAAAAAAAAAAAAAAAACACTGAATATTTACTTGTCACTAATTAATAATGATTAGGTGTAACAAGCCAACAGTATTTTGATAAGGTTATTTTGTTAAAATCAATTTTCAAATACATATAAAATATAGATAATATGAAGATAATATAAAGGGAATTTGACAACGATATATTGAAACTCTAATTTACCACTTTCAACAGTTTAGATAATTATTTTATTTTACTAATGTCATTTAATTGTTATTTTCATTACCAATGTAAGTGTATGTCTGGGTGGGAGGGTCATAATCACCGTAAGTGTTTGGGTGGGTGGAAGAGTATATATGAATGTATATATGTTAGTTACAGGGCACGTCTAGGGGTAAATGGGGGGCATTACCAATGGATGGGTGGGATGGCTATCGCCACTTTATGAGTACGGGTGGGTGGGAGGGTTAACTAACTAACTGATTATTAACAAAGCAGTTTTTATTGACTAGTTTACCCTACTACGTAATGACAGTATTTTCTCAGATAATTCTATAAATGTATCTAATATAGTATTTTTTCTAAGCCATATCACTTGGAAAAGTAATTTTTGTTAATAGTTAAAAATAGTCAAAGTAAAAATTAAAAATACGCCTTCCAATGGACATCTACTACATTACCTACGTAACTGAGTGGGCAACAAAAGGCAACACAGTCACTAATTTATCTCGAAACACGGTTAAAAATGGCCAATAGCCTCTTTTCACTTAAAGGGGTTCTAATGAGGCAAAGTTACGGAGGGTTTGTGTGTTCAGCAGTGATATTACGAGGTCGTTAGCATGGAGATCGCGCGCGCGGCATGCGACGTTGCATGCGGCCTGTTTATACATCGCCAATTCTCGGCCACAGCCGATACTTCTCAATCTTTCATTTCTCTCCTAATGGCGCTCTGTGAAATATTCACTCGTCAAAGCGCGGTCACGAACACATATTAGGGTAAACGCTGTTATTTAATAAGCCCGTTTCCGCTTTGGAAAGGTCACATTAACTTCTACTAGTTACAGACTTCGTTACGACGGTATCTACGTCACTATCGTGACATCTCATCTACGTCTCTACGACTCGTCTACGACACAACCTAACCTCAGACCGGTATAATTATGTGTTACGCTTACATCACTTTACAATTTGTTATACGTCTAGTAATTTCTACCTTTATTAGACTTTTATATGAGGAATTGTTATTAAATAAAACTTAAAACAGAGTGTTTCTGGTTACAAATAGTGTAGAATGAAGTTAGGACCTAAAGCTCTCTCTAACACATAACCTCAACGGCTTAAATATAACTACTGAATCACCACCATTGGCCGGGCTGCGTGCTAAGATGGGATTGCTCAGTGGTCACCCATCCAAGGAACAGCCACGCTGGTCTTTACTTGATGGTGTTATATTCTGACAAAGTCGGTACTCTCCATGTAACTATCGTTCTTCTCCCTGAAAACACCATAAAGAAAGCTCCGTTGTCAATCGACATCGATTCCTCGAGACGTTTTTCACCAGGATGTAATGTTTAATTTTCTTCTTTTTTTTTTGAGACGTAAACAATTCTAACGTCTGTAATAGTATAATAATAGTATGTGAATTGTTTGTATATAGTTCTTTCCGACCACACTTGTTTCGCTACGGAGTAGTTCTCTACGCTTGCTTACCCATCCCACAATTGTTATTTCCCTTACATCAATATAATGCTCAGCCTGCTACCATTCTCCTAGCAATGTTATATAGCATAGAAATCCTAAAAGTCTTCTATAGGGGATACAAAGTAGTACAATCATGTCAGAGTTAGTAGAAATGACCTTAAAATTTCACCAAGAAAATATAACAGCAAGGCGTTTGTGTCATATTTATGTTTTCTTGTATCCTCTGTTTGAACTTACTTATTAAATGCCAAAGTTACTCTTATGGAAAAAGGGACGTTTCTACCCCTTAGGAATGGAATTTTGAGAAATCCTTTCTTAGTGGGTCTCTATTATACAAAAGCTAACTTCCCTCCACTGGAGATTTCGTGATGAGTGAGTACATCGTTATTGGATTGTATATATTCAGATTGAATACATTTCGGTGAAATGGCTTTCTTAGGGAAGTCTAACTCAGTGTAAACTGTCTTATTTTCCAGTATTTAGGTTGCGTCATACGTTACCTGAGAACGGATGTAGCTTGTTATCTATCTCCATAACAGTAATTGTAGTGAATACAGAGTGATAGAAAATGATAATAAACATAGCCGTGGTTAGGCCTACATCATCATCAACAAACGATAAACAAACTTAAATACTATGGCCATTCCCTTAGCAATCTAATGTAGGTGGGAATCTACCATTTTGTACATACACAGGTTTCCGTTCTTGGAGGTAGGAGATCTAGCAAATTTTTTCTCTAAAATATAACACGTTGAAGGCGGTAGTAAGCCACGTTCGTGGGGTGATTGAGGGCAAAGCAGGCTTATTTGGTGTCGACCATCCTGCAGCGGACAGACTGTAGAGGGGTACTAAATGAGTGCTTATATTTGCCAGTGCTAACTAGGGGCCTCATTACGAGGCCTCTCGTTACCGCAGATGTCCCCCTCGCCACCCCTATATCGCTGTCTCTCTCTGTCTGCATTATACCCTCTGGAGGCGACGTTTAACTACCTCTTATGTAGTTCAGTTCGAGTTTAATCCTCACATCTCCGCGCTCCACTTTCTTCGCCCTTTGACCACCCCGTTGCAGGGTGAATTTTCAGCACTGGTAATTCCTCAAAGGCGTTCGGTGGATTTAGAAACATGATGTCGAATACTTACTCTTAGGTTTTAATACGCCTCCACTACGAACATCGGTGATTTCGCAGTACGTGGACTCCTGAACATGGAACTATAATAGATTTTCTCACATTATGTGTAAAACATCGTGTATTATTCTTTACTTCTGTAAGTTAATGGGCACTCGTTGGATAAGTAAAAATAATAACACATCCACGTTTATTTACGGAGCATGTTTTCGTATTCAACTACATTTTTTCAAGAAACTTTCACTGGTTTTATAAACTACAAATCGATATAGTTATTGTAAAAAATATAATGAAGAATTATTACAATAAAAACTTAGTTTTGATAGCAACCCTTATTATTAACCCTATTACTAAATGAAGCCAGTTGCTTTGTAGTTCTATTATTTAGACGGTTCAACTCTAGAGACGTTAAGCGTTATTTTTGACTTAAAGTGAAGGTGAAATCAACAACTAACCCATTCTCTCCCCACTGTACTGAACTACAGTTGTTGAATGCCTACAGTAATTAGTGTGTAACTTATAACAACCAAATAGACAAATATTGGTTGGCAATTGTCCACATCAAATTTACGACACGCTCGTAATTTTAAAATCAGCTAAGTACTTTACTGCGCGCACACACAAAACTGATGTTGGCGCATCCATCTATCCTGACTATACACTTATTAAGAGCTCTCTGACTCAGTCAACATATGAATACCTTTGCATAAGAAAAAATAGCCTCAATTCTCATCGTATATTAATTATTATTATTCAGATTCGAGATGCCGAAATAGTTTGAGTATATTATTAGTCAAATAAGAATAATTACTTGAGAATAGAACGAATGTGGATGATCTGTGTAGTCTTGTTACTAACTTATGCTCAGAAAGGGCCATTTGTTTATAGCCCAGTAGCCAGGGAAACTATGGGACCTACAGATTTACGTGGAATCCGAACCACGTAGGTCTGATAGTTAGCTAGCCGAAAAGAAAGATAATCAGTTCTCTCCCCTTTTCGGGACCCCGAAACCCAACAAGGACACCCGAAACTTCTCTAGTAGTGTTCACGTTGATGGCAACAATTGAGTGGACGTTATGTCGGTATTAAAAGGACCGAGCATGTAACCTATCATCAAAAATCCGTCCCCACGTATCCGAGTTACAGCAGTGTGTCACACTAGTGGCGACAAAACTCACAAATAACCACCAACCTCACAGTCAGCCTGAACTGTTTACAAATGTCATTTCAAAATGATTCCAGAAATGTAAACGTAGATTTACTGAGACTGTGAAGAAAAAATTTAATAAAATTACAAAAAATGTTGTTAGCGGAGAAATGTTTGAGTAAGCCAGTGCTCGCAGTGTACCCGTGCTATGAAGCTGTTTTGTTCGCTTCTTTGTAGCACTGATACAGGCGTCGCTTTAATTGGATTAGACCCCACCGTCAGAAAATTAATTAACTTATTAATGAAGATCCAAAACCTCCCCTTTTCTCCCTCCCCAGCCCCTCTTACACAGCTGCGACATCAGTGTCGTCTGCACACTCGCCCGTCGGTTAAACACACACAATGATACTTAACTTACTCTGAAGTGCTTGCCCTTGCGTAAGGGCTGTACTTGATAGATCCAACTACAATACAGTCAGCGCAGAGATTATGTGTACCCGAGTTGGAAGGCTGTTTACTAAGATATTTTGAGGCCTATGAACAATCTAGTCACACCATTGTTTTCCTAATTTAATTACGTTATGAGATATGCATTTTAAAATTTTATTTTAAGTTTTAACAATTTTTACCCTAGGTGGAAGTAAAAAAAGTACGAGCATTTTTACTAGTTTTCACTGTGCATAAACTTTATATTTTTTATTTTATTGCCTTCTATAACATTTATTTCAGTTGTGATATTATAAACTTTATACTTATATGTTTTTGCCTATACATGGTTGCCAAAAATGGTTTATATAAAATTTACAAATTTCAGTATTATAATTATTTAAGAAAAAAATTTGTTTTCAATTTCCTGAATCCACCTTTTCTTGGATTCAAGTTATCGTAAAATTAAATCCTTGGTTGTAGTATTTGGTTTTCCCGGCATTAACCTACCGCTGCGTCATATCAGTAAACTATTACATGTAGAAATAAATTTTAAATCACTGAATATACAAAAGCATACAAAAGTAACGTATCCTAACAATTGATTCTGTAAGGGTTACAGCATGACCAAGTAATTAATTAACGATCTCTAGAAGCTTAGGAAAATACGCTCTAGGATACTAATAAGAACTTTTTTTCTTGAAAAGTTAAAATCTAAAATCTATAAAACTTATAGAAATAACCTTTGTCAACCATTATTACTAATATGGATGTTATACAATGACTATTTTTTTAGTAATAAAAACTTAAAGTTTATACACAGTGAAAATTAGTACAAATTCTTGTACTTTTTTAGTTCCAACTGGGATTAAAACTTAACTTAATTTAATGTTTTAATTTTTTAAACATCTTAACTCACAATGAAAAAAAAGGAGAAAAATATGACTGTCATAACTTAAAATTTAACGTGGAAGCAATAGTGTGACTTGATTTTCCATCGGTCTACTAATTTCTTAGTGAACAACCTTCAAACTCGGTAACTTCTTCGCCGACAGTAGTATTGTAATCTTCGATTAGATTGATATAAGTGAGAGGTGGAGGAGAGGTATTATCTAGGTAGAAAACATAGGAAGCCAATTTGTTCTTGAATATGCACCAATGATCTCAAATTGTATTGCGCATTTAGATGAGACAAAATGCATACCTTTCTCTCGAGTTTATACTGTTCAACATTGATAAACTCCATTCAATTTACACAAGTGGGATCCTAAAACACAAAATCCATGAAGTTTAGAAGATCGAACAGTTAAATTACTCTCTTTCAATGCAATTAAAATGTTCCGTTGTTTTTTATGCTTATCATTATTATAAACCCACTAATTTACATTGTCAGTGAGTCAGAAGACATTGTTTAATATAGATTTGGCTTTGTAATTCGAGGACAATTAGTGTGCAAATTACGTTTTTTTTTGTCAATTTTCTTTAAGTAGTATTTTGTAAAACCTCTTTGGCTGTTAGACGATTCAGTATTACAAGATCTTTTAAACGGATGGTATCTATACATGAAAACTGTTTTGGAGAGAAATTAACTAAATCATAGAACTCCCTTTGTGGTTAGTCATATGTAAGGCCTATGTTATAGTTAATCGAAATACAAATCACTTTCTATATGTCGTATGTATAATTTTTTTGCTTCATTCCAGTAAACTCTTAAATGTAAAGTTCTCTTGCCATTACTAAATAATTGGAAACATCTCCCATTGCAAAAGTTAGCTTGACTTAACCATCGATTGTTAGCTTTTCCAAAAAGTCCAGGTAATTGAAATGGGCATACGTTGACCCTTGTTATCTAAAAGCATAATTACAGTACAGTACAACATCTATAAACTGATTCTGTCAGTATATTTAAAAAAACTTTCAGTAATATATTCTTTCCAATGATCATTTGATGAGTAAGTAGAAAACTGTTTCTCCACAAAACAACTTCCACGATAATGCTTAGTTTTATTGAAAGGAAAGTTTCCAAAAAATTATCTATTTAGAAGGATAGCTGTAGTAATACAATTAATAAATATATAGTAGTCAAATTGACTAACCATACTTAGTAACTTGTAAAACCTTGTTAATTCCTTGAACTGTGATAAGTTCTCCTCAATCTGTTCCGATACCATGTGATATAATGTGATGCCACCTAATGTGCTCCCAGTCACATCAGTCGGACAAGACTACTGGAGGGAAAGCAACAGCGATGCTGCTGGTACTGACATTCAATGACAGCAAAAACACGGGTTCACACAAGGTTTTTCTGCAGCCAACGAACTCCCGTTGACCGGCCAGGCATGACTGTCGGAAATCAATCCGTCCGACCCGTGCAGCCGCAGCCCCAGTGGAGCGACACTGTGACGTCGCGGTCCGCTGAACCTTGGGGCCTGTGCGGAGCGGGCACGAGGTTGAGGTCGTTAGATGGGAAAGTCTCCATCGAGCAAGAATGATTCACCACAAGACCGCAAGAAGAGGTAAATCAAACCGGCTCATTTGCTTCGTTTCCTCTGTGAATTCCAACTTCTTCATTCCTTCGGTGAAAAAAAAAACCAAATAGACACCTAGTTGGAGAGTAGTAACTAAAAAGTCGGCCACTTTAGACAAATAACGGTGCCTTCACGTATCTACGAGTACTCAGAGAATCTAGGTGTGTGTTAGGTAATGGATTTTTGTATGAATTGAAATAGTAACGAATAAGTTCTTTAATATAAACTATTGGTGAGAAATCCGTGATTGTTATTTATAATAGAGTTCGTCAGATATAATATTAAGCTAAACAAATTATTTAAAAGCTATTTAGAAAAATTTTACAAACATAAAAATGTAACATTTCAAAACATTAACATAAAACAAAAAGAGCACCACACAATGTGTTATGGTACATTTTAAATAATCACTTTGTTTTAAATAATAGTGTAAATATTTATAGGATAATACGTAAAGTTTTAGTGAATTCATTATGTTATTATAACGAATTATAGTTTAACATTATAAATAGCCTTTTTTATATCGATATATTCTCAATTAGCTGTGAGATGATCTGGTAAATACCTATGATTGCACTGTTGGCAGGCGAAACACTCGAGGTGGTAGACGTTGCTGCGGGCCCGCATCACCATCTCGAAAGCAGGGATCACCTTGGTGCAAGCAGCGCAGTAGCCCGTGCTGCCGAATAGCCTGGGGACAAAGCATTACAAAATTAACCTATTTTCAGAGGATTACGTAAAAACAGTCAAATATTGGCTTAAAAGTATTTTTGTCTCAGTAAAGACTTTAAAACAATTAGGTAGTTAAATAAGTGTTTACCAATAAGTTAATGGGAGTAAAAAAGATGATGGCCTCAGAGAGATTCTGTAAATTTAGAAACAAACAAGCCTAAAGTATAGTAAACTCAGCGTGAAGACAGATAAAAAGAAACATAAGCCGCTTTCTTACAGCCGTAGTAAACGCCTCAGTAGCAGTTATACATATATGTACATCTTTATAAATCAGAATAAAAGAACAAGCTCCACGGTTACTATCTCAATTTATTTTAGATATTTGGGAGGGCGTATGAGGGAGGAACTGACAAGGTGTTGGCCCTATTGTCCGCATGACAGACTGGAGAAATAACTACTCAACACACATTTAGCGAACTATTGGATGCGACCTCTGTTTCGTTATTCTCTGTCAATTTACGTGGACATCGAGTGTGAATTCAGACCGACCGAAGGATCGAAAATACAAAATTTAGAAATAGAGAGTTACACTCAGTACCATAAAACTCCAGATGTAGGCTATCGAGCGAACTTGTGAACTAGCACCTGAAAGGTTCCAGGACCCAAGAAAATCATAAATAATGAATGCAATGGAACTGAGCAAGGGTCCTAACGAGTAAGGGACCCAAAGCGGGGCATACACCAACTCGGCAATTCTAATTGGCAAAAAAACTCTTGTAAAAGGGTCAGTAAATCCCAAGCACAACAACTTCTCTCTGCAGGTAGAGGCGAGGGTGGTGGTTAGCTACACAGAGCACAGATAGAGAGTCGCTATCTCTATTCAACTAACAGTAAGGCAGTTGAAGCCAATGTCGCCATATGCATTTGGGCAACTTGTTCAGTTTGCTCGTCATGCGAGTGAAAATATTTACTGCGTGCATTTTTAACTAAACCTAACCTAACCTAACCTTACCTAACCCAACATAACTCACTGCCACTTCTCTCTTCCTATCCCTCTTCTTCCCCCACGATTGTCGAATTCGTGTCTTTCTTTAGGGGTTGGGTTTACAAAAGTTGCCGAGATCATGTTCCCCTTCCACCGGAGCAGGTAACAGTTGCCGAATTCGTGCGGGCTTGTTGTTAAATGCTATTATTGTTAAATGCTGGAAAAGAAATTAACTGACCTGATTTATATAGTTAATTAGTTTTGGATCGTGAAATAAATCATTACTAACTCTTTTAGTACAATTTTTTAATCAAACGTTAGTTTTTCGTCGAACGATCGTCAAGGAAAATCAAGTTAAATTTGTAAACATGTTTTGTGTGGTGGATTTGTCGGAACAGCCACGAATAATTAACACGTAATCTAGTTGGGAGTTGGGATCACTTGATTGCACCCAACGCCAGAGCAACGGATGTTGTTTTACGGATATTATTTAATTAAACACGAATTGGAGCTGAAATCTTGATTGGTGATGTGCAAAATAATTTGATCGCCAAATTTTTTAATATAAATGTTTCTTAAAGGTAATTCAATTATTCACCTGGATGTGATCAAAATGTATTTTAGAGATTCTCAATCCATCATTATACTAAGGAAGATCTATTGACTAAGCGATGTTTGTGCAAAATAATATATAAAAATAAGCAAACAAAGACACAATATAACTATCAAGCAATACCGAAAAACTGTAAGACAGGCTTGATAGATCGTTACAAATAATATTTAAAAGGAACAGGTCGAAACGACAGGCTCGCACGAATTCAGCAACTTTTACCTGCTCCAGTGGAAGGGGGAACATGATCTCAGCAACTTTAGTAAAACCGACCCCAACAGAAAGGCACGATTTCGGCAATTGTGAGGAAGAAGAGGGATAGGAAGAGAGAAGTGGCAGTGAGTTAGGTTAGGTTAGGTTAGAGTACACTCAGTAAATATTTTCACTTGCATAACGACCAAACTGAACAATTTGCCCAACTGGCTTCAACTGCCTTACTTGTAAGAGGTAGCGACCCTCTGTGCTCTGAGTAGCTAACCAGCTAACTACCCCCTCACCGCTACCTGCAAAGGAGAGTTGTTGAGCTCGTGCTTGGGATTAACTGACCCTTTTTACAGCAGTTTTTTTCTAATTAGAGTTGCCGCGTTCGTGTCTGCCCGAAAAGACGATCCTTCAAAGATTGTCGATGGCAATAGTCTAAATTGTACAGGTACAATCACCAACTAAATACATGTATAAGGTTACAAACAGGATGGACATAAACAACAGTCAATGGATGAAGGATATATAGAATTGTACGAATTGAAGGAGTGACTACATGGAAAGTAAGTATACAAGGATATTTCGGGAATGTATCTACAATACATATTTTAACCGACTGTAAAATCATGTGCAAGGCCTACGTGCACAACAGTTCGAGAGGTTATGCAGGGTGACAAGGCCTACGTGCACAACAGTTCGAGAGGTTATGCAGGGTGACAAGGCCTACGTGCACAACAGTTCGAGAGGTTATGCAAGGTGACAAGGCTGTTCTTGTTGCAGCTTGATTAAGTAGGTCTACTCCTCTTTTATTTTTAGTTTAGTTTAACCAATTGTATTGACGTAAACAACAGTCCAAGGATAGAACAGTCGGCACTGGTGATGCAGTGCTGTAACCCAGCTACTTGGGGACAAAGTGTTTGGGAGATTGTAGGCGATAGGTTGGATGCTCGGTCCTCTTAATACCGACATGGCGACCGCTCAATGGTTGCTATCGGCGTGGACACTACTAGATAAGTCTGGGGTGTCCATGTTGGGTGGTAATCATTGTGCGGATGTTGTGTGGGGGAGATAACTGAGTATAAGGCTTGTCAATCAGATGAAAATCAGACCAGCACTACGTGGTTCGGATTCCACGTAAAGCTGTAGGTCCCTTAGTTGTCATAGCTATTGGGCTATTAATAAATTGCCCTTTCGAGGAACAGTTGAACTCAGATAGTAACAAGACTACACTCATCCACACTCATCCTACACTCATATAATCATTCATATTCGCCTTAAAATACCAACAACGTTGTGTCGGCGTCTCATATGTAAGAATGTAAGAAAGAACATGTATTTATTCCATTAAGAGTTTTACAATATCATTTTTAAGATTTTACGGCTCGAATATCAGCTACCTCTTGACATATTACTAGCTTAAAAATACTTGCAAATAAAAATATTTGAAAAACAGTCTGCTTATAGATTAACATATGACGTATTGATTTATATTGTATCTTAAATTAGTATTGTTTGGTTTTTATAAGTAAAAATGTAAAAAAATGCATAATGAACTATTACATATTTATTATACTATATACTGAAAAGCATAATAAACGTGAGTAGGCCTACTATTATTCAATTTTGCGAAAAACCCTTAAAAATTAATGGAAGCGCTGAGAAGAACTCGGCGCTTGAATTAATTAATTACAATGAACATTAAAGCCCATTTTAGTGCAAGATACTTGAGAGAAAGTCGTTTATTTTTTACGATTCCCTATATAAAGTGGAGTTGACGCCCATGCGGGACGCGTGTGATTCGGGGAGTTCTAAGGGCTGACTAATTAAGCAGACGAGGGGATGAAAGGGTGGAAAAGGGTAAGTATAGAAGGGAGGGTGGACCATCAATTAAAACCGTCATTATAAAGCCGCGTGTGGAACTCTCGAGTCGGTTAATGCGGGCAATAAAAGGAATTATTTGTGCAAGTTAGATCGATGAAGGAATGGAACGCCGGCACATGGAACACAATCGATGGAACGTAACACGTCACGCGAACACAGCTGATTAATTTGGTGAGCACACGTAATTATGCTGTACTTGTCCTAATGGTGTGCTTGTTTGATGCAGACCGGCCCAGACTGTATTGATGGGGCGCTCAATTACTGTGCCAACTTGCCGTAAACCGCTACATCGACTCTATACCAACCTGCGCTCTAGTTTTAATGAACGCGTGTCTTGAATTCTCCAGTTCCCAAATAAGATCGCACACAACAACCTCCGGTAATGATAGCTTTTGTTCTCTGTCTTGTTAATATCTTACTAACAAGAAAGTAGAAGTACTGCAGGATAATTAAAGGAACATATGTTTTGGAGGGTTGTTTTGCAACTGTACTTGTTAAAGTATAAATATTATTTTATTAATATTTTCTAATTAGATACCCGAAATATTAATTCTGTTTTTATCATTAAATGATGTTTATAAGATTTGAATCTGCAAAATATTTTTGTTTTAAAACGTTGTAAAGATTAGAAGCATAAACACCACAAGGTCGATTTATCATCATCATAATTATAGAGGCGACAAAACGAAAAAAATATAATACGAAAATCAACAATGAAACAATATCACGATACATTGTAACGTTTCGACAAATACACTCTCACATACACACCAAGCTTTGAAGTATTGTAACTAGAGTTATTAGAGAGAGACAACCAAGGGGGCCAGCCAATATGTTGGTCTTAACTCATGGAGAACATCCAATTATGGTTTGGTCTTAACTCATGGAGAACATCCATGCTTGGTCTGGTCTTAACTCATGGACATGTGTTCATGGTCTAAGACAAGACTTATATTGTGAGGTCACCAGAAAGACCTTCAAAGGTAAGACCCCAAATTAATCGTTCTTCAACGAGTTATTCAAATATAACTTTCCAATCTTTGATGAACATTTAAGATCATACTCCTCTCACTTTCCTATTCATATCTGAAGGAATAGGAACGGTACATGTTTCAAGATTAAAAATCGAACTTTCCCGTCGCAAAAATGAGTCGTTACAAATTAGTGGGGACGTTGCAAAGAAGGTTTTAGACTGTTATGTTTGTGCAGTACACCGAACCCCTAAAAAGGATCCTCTCCTTTCGACACCGTTTCCAAAGCGGCCGTGGGAAATAATTGGATGTGATTTTCGTCAAGTTGGCAAATCAAAGTACTTGGTTATTCAATATTACTTTTCCCGGTTTCTTAAGATGTTTATGATGAAAGGTTCAACTTCTGCTGCTGTGATATCCGTTATGGCGAGTGTCTTCAGTCACCACGGCATCCCCAATATTGTTAGAGCGGACAATGGCACAGAATTTGTGTGTTCATAATTCAAGGACTTTGCTCACAGATGGAGGTTTCAGTGGGGGTTGTCCAGTTGCACCAGTGGTCATTTCAAACCCTTTGGAACAGTGTCCAATTTCACCGGGCCATGGTCAGTTTAAATCGACGTAAATAGTCGATTATTAATTTATTTATCAATTGTCGTAACAAATTTATCCCAAGAAAACTTATCTGATTCAAAGCACAAATACGTGGCCAGATTAATTTCTAGGATGACTTATGTCAAGCTATTTTACTTCCACCACAAAAAGCCTACCTCGCTCAACAATGTATTTCCATGTGACGTGTTAGTTGGTATTATTGTCCTGAGCTATCAATGTGTTTAGAAAAGCAGTACTTTCTTTCAAGACTCAATTTTATAATTTTTGAAAGTCATAAATTTATGTCAGTTTATGTGCTTCAAAATAGGTCGTATACATTGTAAAATAGACGTCTTTATTATATGTTGTAATAGCTTACTAAACTAGACAAATTACTTTTTTCTTTGGCATCAATATAATAATAATACTGTTCTGAGATTTAGAAAATTGGTTGAACTCAATTTCTTTCAATAACTTTGTATTTAATTCACATTGTAAAAACATTTGTTGGTATATTGTTGAAATCTACTATTGTTATTTAATTTGAAATTATTAGAAAGTATATTTTATACTGATATTGAAATTACCTCTTCCCGACTTTTCAGTATTATCACTAGATTATTTTTAGAAATTGTGTTTTTGCTAAGTAATTTGCTGAAGAATTAAATTTTTAATATGATAGAGTCAGTTAAAGTTGTTATAGTTAATGATAGTGTAACTTAAAGGCCTAAATTATCGACGTGTTTATCAGGGAAAATAAAAATCTGCAGCAAGTCTCTCTTATACACGCAGCTAGATTTCAAAAAGCTGTCATATATATTTGGATCAAGATCCAAAATTCATGTCACACAAAAATGTAAAGTGATCCCCCGTCACAAAGCTAAGTCCAATTCATCGAGCCATTTAAGACCTTCCTCACTAATTCTGTTTATGCTAGCTAATCCCTCCGTAAAAGAGCGCAAGGGCACTTAAACTTAACTTCAAACACTAAACTTAAATCAAATTCATTGTACCTGAGATAGTCCCGTCTACAAAGGATGAGATTGGCCTTAGTGTAGAGGGTGGAGCCCACTTCCCCTAGACGGCAGTCGCAGCAGCCACACTTGAGACAGTCTTCATGCCAGAACACGTCCAGGGCCTTCAGCAGGTACCTGGAGAACACACGTGTTGTAGTAACATTAACATTACGTTCACCTTTAAACATGACTGTTTGGTGCATACACACACTGAACGACATAGCTAGAGTTCGTAGTAAACTGATTATTTACCTAGTTGCGTGCATGACTTGCAACCTTAAATTATGACTTATGGTAGGTATTTGAATTGCACTATCAAACATGAATTTTGTAAAATATCACATTGAATTCATGTTTAAAACAACAAAACCCGAACATAAAATTTATGGTTAATATTGCAGCCTTGTTTCAGCTTAAAACTATAGTGGTTTTATCACTCATAAAAGCAAAGTAATATGATACTAATTTTCTTATGTTGTAAGAATAATTTTCAAAAATTTTAGAAAACTAATTTTTTACAATTTATGTCAATCGATTGACTATAAAAGTGGAAGATAAAATATATTCAATTTATTTATAAATTCAAAATTAATCACTTAATCAACTAAAGAAATTTATCATAGTCTTTTATGATAGTTCGTGCACTTCGTACTAATATTTCTCCTTTGTGAGTTAAATTTTATAAACTAATTTCACCCGATAGCTATCTGATATACTAAATTAATACTTTAAAAGTTTGTACTAATATACGTTTCAAATACAAACAATATGGCTAATACTGTATGGACTGTCAAATGAATGGTTTGAACAAACGCTAACCCCACCAATGATGGGTTGATTTGATTGGGTGACGAACCGGACCTTCCCCGACCGTCAATGGCACTCTTACATTAACGTTTAAGCCATAAACAAACGTTGATGTAAAATATTCAATAATAGTTGTATAAACGTTAAATATTACCTAATTGTCATTGATCACGGAAACTACCGAGAGGGAGGGGAGAGAGGGGGAGTGAGAGGGAGATATATATAGAGGAGAGAGAGAGAGAGAGAGAGAGAGAGAGAGAGAGAGAGAGAGAGAGAGAGAGAGAGAGAGAGAGAGAGAGAGAGAGAGAGAGAGAGAGAGAGAGAGAGAGAGAGAGAGAGAGAGAGAGAGAGAGAGAGAGAGAGAGAGAGAGAGAGAGAGAGAGAGAGAGAGAGAGAGAGAGAGAGAGAGAGAGAGAGAGAGAGAGAGAGAGATGCTAGATTGAGCCGCCAAAACCTTATATAAAGACACCTGTAAGTGGCAGTGTGAGTCTGAGTGTCGGTCTGGAGCAGAAGCGTCAGTCAAGTGATCAGTGACAGTTCACGAGCAGTGGCAGATATTGAACGAAGATAAACTCGTGTGCTAACTGACTTTAATTCGTGTAAATAATAATGTCTTGGTTTTAAATTTAAAACTGTATGTGTAAATATATTTTTAAATATATATAATTGTATAGTTATTTAATTAGTGTGTTTAAGTTAAGTAAGGGATAGAAGCCACAAAGTGGTATCTTATTTTTCAGGGCCCTGTTGGACCGAGATATTATACTCGTATATCTCCCATAATATGTTGTTTGAATCTATAAATATAACCTCATTGTTAAAAATTTAAAAATTTTACGATTGAAAGTTCTGTCATGTGTAGTTTCTTAACTTTCAGCTGTCATTGTTTACTTATATTGAGATTATTGGTATTTGAAAAATACCATTTTGCTCACAACACTGTAAGTTTGCATGAATGCATTTTATTTAACAAAAATGCATCTACCACTTCATCCTACCTCTGCCATTCTCTATACAGTCTCTTCGAAATACAATGGCAGTATACAGGCTGTCACAAAGGCCTCCTTATTAATTTTCGAAGTCTACACCTGATTACGAGCAACTAATGAAGGGTAATTTTTTCGGATTTTGTTCCGTTTAGTGTCTTTATTTTTGTGTTTTTACAAAAACACAAATAACTCAAGAACGTTTTGACCAACTTACTTGAAATGTTGCACACTTCGTTCCGTTAACATCACTTAATAGCAAAAACAACCATTTCGTTATCTTTAGTAATTTAAAATTGTGGCACTTTAAAATTCTTAAACTATTTTTCGTATAAAAGACATTATATATAAAAAATTTAAATAACCATAAATGGCTGTTTTTCTAGTTAATAATGGTTTAGTAAAGAAACGTGAAAAATTACGTCAGTCGATCAAGTCGTTCTTGAGTTATTCATTATTTTGTAAAGAACACAACAGACTGATATAGACTAAACGGAGAAGAATTAAAAAAAAATTAAGTTCATTTTTACTGTAAATTAGGCGTAGAATATGAAAATTAATAGCCAGGATACATTTTTTTGTGACACGCTATTTATCAAGGCCTTCGGTCAGGCCCACTATCACCCTACTAATGTAACAAGACTGACCACAGATGGATTACCTTTCAGCGATCGTTTTGCCACAGCCAGCACAGTCTTGGTTACAGCCTTTCGTTTCCATCTTCATTCCTGCAACATTGTTATTAGTTTCAGACACTTGACAATGGGTTTGTGAAGTTAAGTTAATCTAGCATAGATGGAACATCCCCACACTCAGATCAAGTCTAAAACGGCAAAATTAACAATTTTGATAGTTTAAAAATATGTTCCTTCATTCAACTAATTCAACTCATAATAGATTAATTATTTATACATTTTATAAAATGTTGCAGTTCCTTTGATTAATCGCGAGTTGAATAGAGGTGCATTAATGTAAGACTTTTTATACGTACTCTCAATGCAATTATCAGGGTTTCCTGTGATGTTATGAAGCTAAAAGCTTATTTCTATTTATTTTTAATGAATCATTTAAGAAAAAAATATATATATATATATATATATATATATATATATATATATATATATATATATATATATATATATATACACACGATGCTGATATAGTGATGTCTATTTAAGCGAGCAACAAGGTGGAGTAGGAATTTAATGAAAACCTAAAGGCTATGCATAATATCTTAACATCTTAACTTACAACACCGTCTCATTTATAGGACAAAGAGATAGTAAAGATCCACGAAATGTTTTATTTAGAGTGTTTTATTAAATTGATTGGAAACACGGTCTCTTAGAAGAGAAGACGAGAAGAGATTGGAAGCACTGGAAGCGTGGCTTTGCAGAAGGATCGAGAAAATAAAATGGGAAGATACAGTGCGAAATGATGCAGTACTGAATAAATGGATGAAGAAAGGGAAATTCTGAAAAACTATTAGAAGAAGAAAAATTACTTGATTAATACATGTGATGAGAGGGGAGAACCTGTTGAGAACAGAAGGAAAATAGAAGGAACATTTACAGGAAAGATTGGAAAGGAAAGAAGAAGATATTAGATTGTGAATATTATAGGGTAAGTATGAGGCAACAAAAATACTTGCGCAAACAGAGAAATTTGGTGGAAGACCGCGGCAGGACCTGCCTGAGGGTAGAAACATTATGTATATTGTAGGCAACTATTAGAGTAACGTGGACACTGTTAGAGAAGTCTGGGGTGTCCGTGGTTAGTGGTGGTGCAGGCTTGTAAGTTAGCTGTCAGTCAGAAAATACTAAGTAGTTCGGATTCCACGTAAAGCTGTAGGTACGTTAGTTGCCCTGGCTGTTGGGACGTTACTAAATAAATGGGACGTTTTTAAGGAACAGTTAACCTTAGTTAGTAACAAAGACTATAGTAGTTCATCCACACTCATCATACTTATTCACCAATCATATTTGTCCATATTTTGAAGATCGACGTCTTAGTTATGAATGATGAATAAATATTTTCCTAACGAAGATCTTAGTAATGAGCTGGATTATAAATAGAATATCGTTTAACCAAGGAAGTAACAGAACTGCACGACATTGTTGTGCGTTATACCGTAACTGTCTAAACAAAAGCTGAAAATCGATCCAAAATCCATTAGCGAAGACAGTTTCCTTGTGAAATGACTGTACCGACAATTGGATGAGTACACAAAGCTCAGTTTGGCGTGAAATTGATTTCCTCCCATAGTGGTGTTTGTGCCGTCAAGCCAAGCCCCACTTCAAGCGATAATGCGCCATAATGCTTGATACACACCCTATTATAAGGATTTTATGGAGCTCCATTAATAAAACTAATTTATTACGAATACTTTTGCCTTTATTAAATTCAATTTCGCGGTCTCAGTCCATTTAGCTGAAAGATTAAACACAGAAGGGCTTTTAGTAACGGCTTGTGTTCATTTAGGGGTAAATGTCTGGAGTGAGTTTCAGAAGGTATGTGCAATGAAGATGTAAAATGAAATACTTCCGGAATTTATATCATTAAATTAATATATAAAACATTTTAACATGAAAGTTAGTTAGTGAATATATAAATTTTTCGAACTAATTTTGTGTTTTGACTTATATTTCCCAATCAGAATGTACTCCTATAAACTCCAAACAAATGAGTTTATAATCATATAAAACTTGAGTTAAAAACGTATTAATTTTTGTCATTAATTAACGAACGAAATCAAAACTATTCCGTTCGGTTCTGAAAAAAAACAAAACAAAACGAAAAAGCAAAACTAACAAAAAAAAGAAAGAAACAATGTTTCATTCTTAAAAACCACATTTGTTTTTTTGCCATTTAAAATTTTACTAAATCCTTATTAACTTTTTTGGATTTAATTCTGCTATGTTGAGTGAACAGATGTTATTGTGATGTACAGATGTACTTTAAATTTTTGACGTGTTTTTGTAATTATTTATGTAATTACAGTTTGTTTTATATTCAATTTCGACTCACCCACCCACTCATATACGGTATTGACCCACCCACCCGCCCGTACAGGTACGGGTTGGTGACGTATATGGGTTGGTGGGTGGGTCAATATCACTGAACGTGTAAGATTGGGCGGGTGGATTAGTACCACTGTTTGTGTGAAGGTGGGCGGGTGGATCTGTACCACTGTTCGAGTAAGGGTGGGTGGGTGGGCCAGCACTTCTGTTTGCTGCCCATTTGTTTAGATGTCTGTGTATTATACCATTAGAATCACAGTTACAATACAGAGGTAATAGTTTTTAATCATATCAATCAATTATACCTTTTTGATTTTATAATCTTTTTTTAGACTAAATATGCATTATAAGACGGAATAATAATTAATTATAGGTGGTTTTCAATTTGGTAATAAATACTACTTTCAAAAGAATGGGCTGGCCATGACATTGAATACCACTGTATGTGTATGGGCGGGCGGGTGGGTCTATACCACTGTACGTGTATGGGTGGGCGGGTGGGTCAATACCACTGTACGCATTGGGTGTGCGGGTGGGTTAATACCACTGTACGCGTATGGGTGTGCGGGTGGGTCAATACCACCCATCCATACACGTACAGTTGTATTGACCCACCCAACCACCCATACACGTACAGTGGTATTGACCCACCCACCCACCCATATACGTATAGTTGTAGTGACCCACCCACCACCCATACACGTACAGTGTTATTGACCCACCCGCCCACCCATACACGTACAGTGGTATTGACCCACCCACCCATCCATACACGTACAGTGCAGAGATAAAACAATAACCAAATAACAATTTACAGAGAGTTTCGGAAAGAAAATCGAGTGATTAGAATGCGAATGTAATAGAACGGAGGAATTTTGAAATGGAACATATTCTATGAACAGTGGTAGATAACATGGTAACAACAGAAAGCAAAAATAGGTGAAAAATGCTTTTTAAACTGGCTTACATCTATACACGGTAATTGTTAATAAATATAAAAAACTGTTTTCATTGTTATACATACTTTTAAGTAAGTTACTTAAGTTTAAAATCCAGGCTCATATAGTTCTTGCTTCGCAACGGAGTGGTTCTCTAAGCTTGCTTATCCTTTCTACGTAGCTTTCTCTAAATATCAATGTCAAAGTTCAGTCTGTTGTCATTCTCCTAGATAACAAGGTTTTACAGTCTACAAAACCCTATATGTATACATTAGAGGGTTTCAAAGTAGTGCAATCGTTTCAGAGTTAATAGAAATTACCTGAAACATTTCACAATGAAAACGAAGTCAGCCAAGCTTTTATTTCATATTTATGTTTTTGGTATCAGCTGTTTTAAATCTTTTATGAAATAAGAAAAATTAAACATTGAGGTACTGATTCTTCGATAAATCCTGTATTAGTGGGCCTCTATGATAGAAAAGCTATCTTTCTTACAAATTTAACCGAAATCTGTTCAGTGGTTCTGGAGATTTCGTGATAAGTGAGTAAATAGTTTTTGATTTTGTATATTAAGGTAGATTTTTTTCTGAATCCCTCTGGTCTGAGGAAGGTGAGCGTGGTTCACCGAAATCGATCACCATAATATTTGTGCATTTTGTACTTGTATTGTAATATATTTGTGCATTTTGTGCTTATATTCTAATAAATTTGTGTTGTGTGACGTTTACTTGTACTGTATATATACCAACACGTATTATGCTAATTAAAAAACTATATATTAAGGATGAATATTTCAGGGTTAACTATTAAGAAAGATGGACGTTATTTAAGTTTAATGTTCTTAGTAATAGTAGTACTTGGTGCATACTTTATGAAAAATAATAATTTGGTAGAGTGAAAATAATTAATTACACGAAATCTACACCTACTCTAAAACTTTCATATGGTCTTTTATAAAGACAATATTAAATACATTCTCCTAATTAATAAATCTGATCATGTTTTAAAGTTAGATACGAAAAGTGCAATTGAAATGATCTTTTAAAACGGAGTTTCATTGTTTAATATAAAGTTTATAAATATAATCAACTAAGCTTTTACTGTAAAATTAATTAGTACAGACTTTTAATTAATTCTGTACTAATTAATTCTTTTATTTGCTTTGTATGATAAAAATAATGATATCCAATATTCTTCTTAAGGGAAATGTTTATTGATTGACTTTTTAACAACTCCAAATTCACCACAGATTGAAAATGGAGATTTTATTAATCATAACAGATTCCAAAATTTGATGCAATTCAAATAAACATTAGTTCGTCTGCTAAAAGAAGGATGTGACAACAATTTAAATACACACGTAGTTAGTACAGAAGTATACTTTTTATTTTTAATTCTACTTTGCAATTCTAAAGGATTAAAAATCAAAAATATTTGTCCAAAAAAACGAATGATTATGGTAACATAGCTACTAGATTTTCATGCAAAAAATAGTTACTTATTTGTATAGTAAAAGTGTTACAAAGCCGAAATAGGCCAGTTTCATGGGATAAATAGTTTTGTTTATCGTCTTTGGCTGTGTACGTTTTAAGTCTTTACTGATGAATTAAATTATCATGTTATTAATTACTAAATAAAATAAATCCATAAATAAGAATTGAAACAAAATATAATCTTATATTTCATTTTAACCTTATTATCGAACATATTGCACAAATAAAACCATGAGGTATATAAAGATATAAGGAAAATAAAGAACATGTGTTAAACAGCCTGTTTAAATACTACATATCAACTACCCTCCCCTGAAATTTGCGAGTTAAGATTTGGTTTCATGTCGTCTCCACCGACACTCGTCTTTCATGTGCAACAGGTACGTCACATCTCCTTCTTTACCTGTTTCTCTTCCAAAACCCCATTTATTTCCTCTCGTGCTACCCAACCAACCTCCAACCCAGTGGTATTCCATTACCACTATGTGTATGGGTGGGCGAGTGGGTTATTCCACCGTTTTATGTATCTAATTATCGGTTGTTTTTTGGGGGTTCAACTAGAAGTAGAAGGTTTTTGTTGTAGCCGGTGTGGAGACAAGGCCCTCGTCTCCCATACTGAATACTCTATATTTATGACCCTAATTTTCTGTCATCTTTCTGTCCTGGTTTGTTTTTGTTCCTGATAGAAGATCGCGTTGTATTTGAACGTTTCGACCAAACATTAATAAGAGCTTTCAATAGGAGGAGTTTCACTTTTTTTTAATTGCTTAAGAAGCAACTGGAATTGTGTCTCCCCCCCTTTATAATTTTTCATTCTTACCAAACGTCCCTTAATGGTCTGTAAAAAAAATTCAACTTGTCCACTTGATAATGAGTTAAAATGGTTATGGAACGCAATGGTCTTATGAACAATTTTGTTGAGTTTTAGTAATGTGCGATGTAAATTCGATACCTAAACAGAAGGAGTTCCAAATGTTAAAAACAAATTCTTGATTCTGCTACCAATTTATCCTGAGGTTTTTGTCTGCGTTGGGTCGACTTCCACCTACTTTGTAAATGCACAGAGAGGAAAGAAACAGGGGTCTCATTCAAGAGTGCGTCGAATGTGACAACAATTTGCTTAAGGACCAAACTGCTTCAGCAAATTTTAATTGACTTTCTCCTGATTTAAACCTGTGAACTTTCCACATGAAGCAAAAGGAGTAACCACTAGGCTATCAAGAGGCCCTACATTTGATTTACAATCAGATATTACTATTTATTTATTTATTTTTTTATGTTTCTCGGTGTTGAACAAGTGAACGTGATTTAATGAGTTGTATATACAGATATAAAACATTTCCAACCCTCATTTGTGAGATCAATGGTAACATTTTGTACATGGTCTACTCTATGAACAAGCATTTAATGTGAAATTGCTTTAAATTAAAAAATATTTGCTGATAAATTTTATTCTTTGTATAGGATCAAGCACTTATTATTCGTTGAATGAAAATTTGATCTTAAAAATAGTAACTGTAGTAACAGAAATCGATAAATAGCCATTGACAAAGATACTACTAGAGAAGTATGACCAATACTACATGGTTCGGGTTCCACGTAAAGCTGTAGGTCGCTTATATGACCTAGATATTGGGCTATTAAAAGATGGCTTTTTCTAAGATACATCAATCTTAGTTAGTAACAAGACTTCACTATTCTGTTTACACTGTCATTCGCGCCCCAATTCACCCTCATTTCTACGATCACAATAGTAGAGTCTGTATCAAAACAAGACTTATTGTTGAATAATGAACAATAATATTATTAATAATAATAATGAAAGAAAATTGACTATAAAAATAATATTTTGTAAATAGAAGAGTTCCTAATCTGTTTTATGACTAATAAAGTGTTTCAATAGAATATCAATATTGGCTATAGTAAACCTCTTTAATTCTCAGAGGATGACAAAAGAAACACTTGTAAGGCGTCACTGGAAAGATCTGAAAAATTTCAATTACTGACAATATTGACAAATTCATCTAGTATTATGTCAGTTTTGATGATTGAATAAATAAAACATTTACTCACTCTGGGAGAACAAACGTATTGTTGGGAGGGTGGCAGTTTTATAGGAGGGGGTATCCTATCAACGGAAGTGCGATCGGTGCCCCTAACAGTAAACTGCTGCAGTTGACCATAAACTGTTTGAGCGGAAACCGAAATTATTTATTCAACAGCGAGAAGTGAACAGGAACAGAAGTTTTCGCAAGCTACGGTCACTCAACTAGCCTCCAATAATACACAGGGTGTGGAAAAAAGGTGTCCCGGATGTTACTTTCGGATTCTACCTGCACTTTATTTAGATAAAAAGTGAATTGACAATTTTACCAAATTACGCTGCATTTAGGGTCTTTCTTTGTGTGTTTTTTTACAAAAACATTTACAAAAACAAGAAAGATTTTACCAAATTTTGCACACTTCTTAAAAAACTTTAAAAAATGTTTAAGTTTTTTTAAAACAATGTTTGATATGCAAGATAATTATTTGGAGTTAATTCAATGACCATTTGTTGTATAATGGTGATGTACAAATTATGAAAAATTGAAATTCAGTCGGTCAAACCATTCTTGAGTTATTAATTTACTTTTTTTTCAAAAATACAGCCTCTAAACGGAGCGGAATTAAAAAAATATTTTATCCTTCATTGTTTGCTTTAAATTAATTTCGATACTGTGCCTACTAGCTCTAGATTTGTTTATAAAACGGCTCCAAAAACAGGTTTCTTATATTTTTACTATCATTAGTATCAAATTTATGGTGACACGTACAGAAAGTATTAGAACAATCAATGCTGACACTGTTCTGTGATTTAAATATCGACAAGTGATGGATATTCCTAGATTCTTTACGAAACTATTTACATTTATACCAACTGTACAACATTTTGGTAACTTGGACACAACAACAGAAGAGCTATAAAATACTGTGTAATGAAATGTAGCGCGTTTCTTGCAGTTAAAATCATCAACAGTGGCGATATCATCATTTTTTTAATAAAAATTGTTCAAAATCATTTTCAATGTTCGTAATATTTTAAAAATATTGTTTTCTAAACAAGTTGGTTAGTTATATTTGTGAAACCACCAAGACATATATTTAAACTAGGGGACGCCCTTGCACGCTTCGCGTGCCAACCCCGGCTCTCGCTGCGATCGATACACCTCGGCCTTCGGCCTCGGTATGTCCTCTGACTACAAATAATAGTATATTATCTGCATAACGTAAAATAACAATATTAAATTTATTTACGGCATTTCACTCACACTAATTGCACTGCTACCTATTTATTAGTATAAATACCCAATAATATTATTTAGCCTATTTCAAACATGTTCGTTTCATTTGTTTTTGTTGAGTTGAACAGCTGAAGATTAAACTCTTAATACATCAATAAGGTAAATGTCAAATATTCAAAATAAACATGTTTATTTATTTACTAAACAGCTGTTATTAATTTACTAAAATCAACCCAACGTTATTCTTATGGAAAAAGTGACATTTTGAGGGGCTGTTTGTATATAATATCTGCATTTTAATTTGCAGTGTAATGACACCATAGACGAAATCTACGCATTTCGTTATTTATACAACCAAGATATTTATTTATGCTCCACTCAATAAATCATAGCTTAAGACATGTAACTAATCTCTTTTATTATATTGATTATTGCTAATTTATATGACTGTAAGAATTGCGCTTTGACCAGTCGTACATCAAATAATAAATTTAAACAATATAAAAGTTGTGTGGGTGATAATAATTTATGTATTTTAAAAACTATTATATAACTGTAACTAAATGGCTTATACAAGGCGTTTCTTTTAAAACGCAACCTATGGTATGGAATGGGTCCAATTTCAGTACAGTAATGTACATACAATTAACAATACATATAGTTATACAATAGGTTCAGAGTAATGTTCGTAAGCATCTTGACATAAAACAAAAGATTTTATTTTAAAACACAATAAACACTCTCTAGTCTTTGCACAAAACCTCAACTTAATGACACTGCACGAAACTCAAGTAAATCGAACAACAATGCAACAATCAGCTTATAGCCAAGGAAGAAGAAGAACCAGGGCTACCAACCTATGAACTTGTAGTTATCTTACACCTTCATTTTCTCAACTTGTAAATAGGGTTGCGCATTAAAAGAAACACTCTGTATTATTAGGAATAGTTTTACATAAAACAAACATTTGTACTTCAGTAGCTTTATTAAGATGCAACTAAATCAATCTAGTCAATATACCTTTGATTTGTCAATTTGAAAATGTGATCAATCTAGTCATTCAATAACAATAGTTACGTTTGAAGCGGACAGGTCGAGTGGCCAAGGAACTTACCAGCTGTGTTAAAGGGCTCTGGCCCTCTGAGTGAATGTTTATGTTTAATTAGTCAAACAATGATACACGATCAGGCAAACAAGGGTGATCAAAGTAAGGGCTGGCAGAGGTGCAAATTAAACTTGTCTGAAACAGGAGTAACCGCAGAGTGAGCACTCCACGTTTGGAGCCCACTGGTAATGGCCCTTCCTTTTCGAACATACTGTAGTAGGAATGTGTGTCTGACATTCTTTCAGAGGACATACTTTAGATACTTGATGCAATCACAGTATCAATAATACTTTAAGAGTTCGTGTTTAAAAGCAATAGATAATTTATATTGCTTTTAAGAAAAGATTAGATCGTTTCAAGCGTTAAAATTATAACAGTATTTCAACCAGTTTAGATGCAACTCCAAACAAGAATGAACAACAATACAGTACATATTTATTTCTTATAAGAAAGTTTCAATAGACAGTCTCACGTTCTTAAAATATGGCTACTGCAAAATTTGACTCAAAGTTACTCTTGAAGTCTTTATCTTTTTACACATCAGTTCCGTAATCCAATGTTCCTAAAGCATTCCCATATAAGAAACTGGCAAACTAAATGTCCCACAACTGATGAAAGCCTACGATCTTCCAGCTAAATGCCTTACTACTGATGTACTGATGGGGCGTTTAGCCAACGGTCTTCCAGCTAAATACCACACTACTGACGTTGCGTTTAGCCAACGATCTTTCAGGTAATGACGGAGCGTTTAGCAAACGACCCTCCAGCTAAATGTCTCACTACTGATGTACTGATGGGGCGTTTAGCCAACGACCCTCCAGCTAAATGTCTCACTACTGATGTACTGATGGGGCGTTTAGCCAACGACCCTCCAGCTAAATGTCTCACTACTGATGTACTGATGGGGCGTTTAGCCAACGACCCTCCAGCTAAATGTCCCACTACTAATGGCGCGTTTAGCCAACCATATTCCAGTTAAATGTCTCACTAGTAATGGTGCGTTTATGGAACGTTTAGGCAACTGTATTTCAGCAAAATGTCGCACTACTGATGTCTTTAGTTAATATATAGTTTTACAAATTAACTGATGTCATGCTTAATCAGTCTATATGGTTAGGTATCCGATTCAAGTTCTTGACTTTTCTTAATTCGTAATTTCTTCTTCCTTTTCTTAACCTTAATCTTCTCATTCTTTATCTTACAATTATGATTTCTTCGAGTGTTTATTAGAGTAAATACTATTTATTTAGACATATCTCAGCCAATTCCTCTTTCTGTTCATTCCATTATTCTTCTCTTATCCATCTAAAAAATTCTCCATTGCTTTATCTGTTTTTCATTAAATAAATGTAACTAAAAAGGAGATTGAATTTGCAATAAATTATATATTATTTAACAGGTGTTTGATTTTAATCAACTGCGGCTAAATTAATGTTAAAATAATCGTAAAAACTACATTAATAATGAGCCGATTTGTTGAACAAGATAAGAAACAAAAGCTGTTAAAACTACGCTTGTATATCGTAACGAGAAGTTGTTAATAAATGATTCGCGCAGTAATTAAAAACGAAATGGGTCGGCAATTCCCAGGTTGTATTAAAGCTCAAACACAAAACCTAATTATTCTGATCTGTATTAGAGCTGTGAATGTATTATACGGGTGGAGATATGAGATCTGTGGAATAAGCTCTCCAATAATGAAATGCTGTAATACGGTACGCATGAGACTGGTATCTCATTATCTTGTCTTAGCGAGGCTGAAATAACATAGAAGCCTTTTCATGAGATTAACCCGAGCTCTATAGGGAGTTAATTAACTAATTAATAGAACAACTCGGAGAGAAGAGTGGCGAAATTTGCTTCAATTACTCGAGCTGGCACAAAAACTTTCGTTACGTTCTTGCTTTTCGGTATTACATACATTAAATTTTCTGCTTTTGAAATATATGTTTATTTAGTGACACAAATACGATTAATAAAATTTTATTAGCATTCCATAAAAAACATTAGTAAAGTTGTCTTAGTAATTATTATTTATTTTATTTTTATTTTATTTTATTTTATTTACGGCATACACCATTATACATGACATACATTTTACATACAGTTTGTCTATTTGTTAATGGCTGAACAAAATAAATAACTATAATAACAATAAGTAACAATGATAATAAATAACTATAATAATCAATAGCAACGATAATATGTGCTATAATAATAAATAACAATACTGAAAACACTATGACAATTAATAACCATAAAAATAACAACGAATGATAAATAGCTTTGATAATAAATAACTTCAATAATATATAGTACATTCTGAATACTGGGACTGAATCTAATATTGTATGCATGCCAATTCTAGTACTGTAACATATTAGATACAAAGTTATGAGCCTGTCTTTTAAAATCCTGAGGGGACGGTCCGAAGAAATCCAATTGGGAAGCATTACCTAAACGCATAAGTCGAGGTATGGTACTATGGTAGGCGTAAGCATTTAGTTGCAGATTCTTGGCGAACAGCTGGGTTGATCTAGTCTAATTAGGGGTATGGAAGTCGATCATCAACAAGAGATCCGGGCAGTCTACTTGTCCATTGATAAGCTTGTAAAGGAAAACCAGGTCGATGACAGACCTCCTGGAAGATAGGGAAGAAATACCATGCTGATGAGCGATCTCATTAAGGTCCACGTTATGATAGTCCAAGCCACTTCTGACTCCCATCAGTCGAAGAAACTTTATCTGGACTGCATTAAGGGAGTTGCAATGTCCAATTTGATAGGGTGACCATATTGTAGATCCGTACTCCAAGATGGGGCGAACAAGTGACACATACAAGATTTTGATTGTTCCAGGAGTGAAGGCAACTCTTGAAGTACGGGTAACAAGGCCAAGAACTCTATTAGCTTTCGTACAAGCCTTGGCTATATGTTCACCAGGATCCATATTGGGAGTGAAATACAAACCTAAGTCCTTTATCACATGAACTCTCTTCAGCTGGGTTCTATGAAGATGGTAGTCGAAGGATTGTAGAATTTTTGTTCTGCCAAAGGTCATCACTTGGCACTTGGCTGCATTCAAATGAAGATCATTCTCGCGACACCACACATTAATCCTGTCCAAATCCATTTGGAGAGTGAGCTGGTCATATGCTGAAGACACTTCCAGAAAAATCTTTACGTCATCAGCAAAGAGTAAAAACTTGCAGTTGAGGTACATAGCAATGTCATTAACAAAGAGGCTGAATAGGAATGGTCCTAAAAGTGAGCCCTGAGGTACTCCTGATGTAACATAGACGATAGAATCAGAGATATGGCCAGAAAACCTCACACGAAGAGTTCGTCCTGTCAAGTAGCTTCTGAACCATTGAAGAAGAGGACCTGACACACCAAGTGCCATTATTTTGGAGATGAGATGATCATGACTGACTCTATCAAACGCCTTTGCGAAGTCCAAGTAAATGCAGTCAACCTGGTGAAACTGAGAAAAGGCAGAGTATACATAATTTGTGAAGACACAGAGGTTGGTAACTGTAGATCTTCCAACACGGAATCCATGCTGCTCAGGTATGATAACATTCTTGAATGCGAAGGACAGAACATCAAGCACCAAGCTCTCGAAGACTTTTGCGATAACAGATTGGATTACAATAGGTCTATAATTTTTCACGTCACACGCATCACCAGATTTGTGAATAGGTACCAGAAACCCAGGTTTGAGTACATCAGGGAAGATTCCTTTTTTCATGAGTTGATTAAAGTAGGTAGACAGATGAGGGGCAATGACAGAGCTGCATGCTTTCAGAATTGCAGGCGTTATATTATCTGGTCCAGCACCCTTATTACAGTCAAGACAGAGAAGCTTTTTTTCTACCTCAAGTGCAGACACGAGCAAAGTTGAGATATTAACATTAGTTTTATATTCATATTCAGTAGGGTTGGATGATGGAGGTGCATAAACAGTCGAGAAGTAGTCGGAGAACAGCTCACTCATCAGCAATGGTTTATCCACGGAGACCCCATCGAAGTGGAGTCTACCAGGAATCGTGTTGATCTTACAAAGAGTCTTCATATGACCCCAAAAGCTCTTAGGGTTGTTCTTCACTCCGAGGTCAATATTTCTCAAATAATTATTGTGACGTGCTCTAGTAAGTTCTTTGCAGTAATTTCTAGCAGTCTTGAAGGCGTGATAATCAACATCTGACATGCTTTTTTTGAATTTCTTGTGTAGGATTTTCTTATGGAATATGAGAGATTTCAGATCACGTGAAAACCAATGAGGGAAGTTAGATCTAGATTTTCTCATCAAAGGGGAGTTAGTGCATATACAATTTCCAAGCTCCAAGCAGAACTGCGAAAACAACTCCTCAATTGTTTGATTCCTAGGATCAGGGTACTGTAATGACTCAATCCATCGCCGGACTTCAGCAACGTTACAACTTTTAAAGTCATGAATAAAAACATCTCGGTACGGTACTTGGGAGCAGACAAGTGGTATGGTGAATTCAAGAGCAGGGTGGAAGGGTTCCTGAGCTAAATATATATTTTTATTTCATTGATTATATGACTTTAGGAGGGGTTTAAAAAATGTATAAATATTTTTAAATACGTTTATTTGTCCAGTGAGAACGATATTATTGAAAAAAAATCTCCCAGCTACTTGGGGAAAAGTGTAGATTTGGGAGATTGTAGGCGATAGGTTCCATTCTCGGTCCTCTTAATACTGACACGGCGTCCGCTCAATGGTTGCCATCGATGTGGACACTACTAGAGAAGTATGGGGTTTTCACGTTGGATGTAGTCAAGGTTCAGATGTTGTTTAGGGAAGATAACTGAGTGTCATACTTGTCATTTTGATGAAAATCAGACCAACACTACGTGGTTCGGATTCCATGTAAAACTGTAGGTCCCATATTTTCCCTGGCTAAATGGTCCTTTCTAAGCTAAGTCGAACTCAAATAGTAACAATCTACACTCTTCACACTCATTCACCCCTCATATTCGGCCATATCTCTACGATCGGCGTCTTACTAATGAGTTTTTCAGTTAAGATCAGAGATCACCAGATAATTAGGCCTTTTCATCAAAGAGGTATTCTATATAATTAAGCCTCTAATAATTACACATTGGGTATTCTATACAGTGAATTATTCTAGAAAATTAAGTCTACTAGCAAGTGGTGTATTCTATTCAGTGGGGTATTTTTAACAGTAGGGTCTTCCGGACAACGGGATCTTCTAGACAATGGGACATTTGGACATGACAATCACTAGGCTATTCTATACTATGAGGACTTCTAGAAATGGGGTTATCTAGACAATGGGTATTCTATATCATGAGGTTTTCTGTCATTGGGGTTTTCTAACAAGACAGTCTGATCTCATCGACAAATAAGAGCCAAGAATGTTGAATTTATGCATAAGTGGTTAAACTTATTCGAGAGTAAATATAAGCCTGTAAAACATATACAAGACATTTTGTGATTAAGTATGCTCATGAGGAATATATTAATCTACACAAACAGGCCACAAAGTAATACATTACCTAAAGTGGACCCCGTAAAGAAAGTAGTGTACAAGGCAATACGTTAGGGTTTAATATTCTTAAAAGCCGGGGATGGAAGGTAAAACAGTCATTAACCGATAGCCTCCATTATCAGATTGAATCGATCTGTTTCAGTCCTTCAGTCCCGCTTATCTGATTTAGTATATCCTCACATTACCAAATTGGTCGGCCTGAGTGAATATCTACCCAGAACATGACGTACGGGGTGCAATATATAGCAGTTGGTTAATATATTATACATTGGGGTGCTCGTTGGCTAATTGACAAGAAGTGTGTGCTGGAGCCGCGACTGTCATCAGTGATTGGTGCACCTCACAGTGAGGGTCTGCCACAACTCCCCTACTCCCAATTTGAACCAGGCCCTCATTATGGGACACACGAAGCCTAATAGATCATTATTTCTTGAGCCTCCAGGGCGAACATGCAGTTCCACCCTTCCCTAACGTGGAACATCACTTCCATCTCACACGTATTTGATCTGGGACTCATTTACTGTAGTTTCTGGTCGTACTTATAATGATGGAGTTTACTCAACGATATATACTATTGTAACAAAACAGTCAAGAAAACCGTAGTTATTGTAACTAAATATGCACCCTATATCAACACATTTAGGTAAAATATCATTACAAACATTCATTTAATGATCTGGTCCCCATTTCTCCTAGCACCTAGGCATACTTTTTAATGATGCCGATTCAACTGGACAAGTTGTAAATGTTTAATTCAATAGAATATATTGTTAGTGTATGACATTTTATATTAACGTGGCTGTTTTGCTCTAGTAAAAACACAAAAAAATTTGTTTTTTATTTCAACGACTCTCGTTCCGTAATAATGATCGTACCAACAAGTGAAGTTCATGTGGTAGGTGAAGAACTGTTACAGTGAATCTTAAGTTGATTTTTGTAAAACATTGAGTATTTTTATGATGTAGAGTTAAATGTGTGAAAATTTAAATGTAACTCTTGACGAATTTGAAATAAAAAAACTCAAACTATCAAGTTATAGTCCACTAGTTTATATTGTTCATTATAACTCATAACAATAATAATAAACACGAAGCGTATAGTTGAAATATTATAGCATGTTTTAGCCCTGTAAGTTGTATGTCTAGTTATGAGGCTGTAGACTTTCCAGCGGTGACGTGTTGGTTTGGGAAACGGTCCTCTGCGTTGTATTTACTTAACCAAAGTAAAAAAAAAAAAAAATGCAGAATAGGATTAACCTTTTACGATGGGTTTCTTTTAAACGAGATTAGTTCCATTTTTTTTGTTTGGTTAGGAATTTGCAGTTTAACATCAACCTAACGTTAGTACAATAATGTTTTAACAAAACCGACAAGAGGTACATCTTTAGTTTTTACAAGATATTTCTAAACTGCATTCTTAAACTTACTAATGTTGTACGTTGAATGATTTGAATGATAATACAAAACATCTGGCAAATATAAGCCCTAAAATACAAGGTACTAAAATGTACTGCCCGTTGAATGTCCGGCGATTACATGACCATATTACAATCTGCTAGAGTTTGTATGTTAAACTTAACCGCCAAGTTGGAATTTTGTAATGATAGCGTTACGGAGGGTAAAAAAGTCCTCTAGCCTTGTTGTTATACATCAAACATCGATATTTTAGAGCTACATATTATCCTACTAATATATTTAGTAAGGCTATAATGGTGAAGTATCAAGTGTATAATGGTGCTATGTCACAGAGAAGAAAGAAGCAGATGCCGCATCCAATAATGCGGTAAATGAGTGTGAAGCAGTTATTTCTGCCATATTGCCATGTTGTGGCAAAGCCAGCTAAAGAGTATCTCGATTATTCCCTCCAAGTACTCAAGGATAAATTTAGTAATTATTACTTCTGATGTATAACGAAGTATGAAACTGTAAACGATATGAATCTGCAATGGATGTGTTCACTGCGGCCATATGAAAACGTTCTCTGTTTCTTTTTTCTCTGTGGCTAAATTTGAATTAATAAACTAATTGATACATTTTTGTAATCAATTTTAAGGGAGGGCTCAATAGCCCTAACCTCGTAATTTGAATAGTTATGTAAAGATCAATAGACATACAGTACTTCATTTCATTATAAATATTTTTTAATGATTATTTAAATAAATAATAATTGAATAAACAAAACGTTGAACGTTGTACAAAAAAATTTATTCGAAGGCAGTACATAATATATTATGGCGATCCAGTACAGTGATTTAAATTCCGCAAAAATCTAATGCCTTTAGAAACATATTTAACAATTTTCGAAAAGCTTCCAACTTTCGATGACACGAATTTGCAGTGTACGGATTCGTATTAATACCACTGTACGTGTATGGGTGGGTGGGTGGGTCATTAGCTGTATAACTATCTAGTTTAATGTGCTTATTGTACTTTCACTGATGGTATACGGTTTATTCTAAATTATGACGGCGCAATACCGCGATTCAGCTACAGTTGTGTGTTGCGGGAATTGCCTCACAAAATGTGCAGGCGTTAAACGATTGTTAAGCGTGTTAAAACGCAGAAAATGGAGGTAGCTGGCCGGCAACAAGTGAACACTTGTTCATTAGAATAGCACATAACATATACAAGGTGGAAAACAATATGGAAACGCATTCACAACCTTTGTATGACTTTATTTGTAAAAGTGAAATCTTGTAAATCATCATGGTTACAAAGAACATACTTTTTGACGCCATTAGTGAAATGCCATATATTTAGGGTAACAGCCCGTGAGGAGTTGATCGAAAATTTTCAACGTAAGCCTAGGTCGAGTTTGGTATTAAATGGAAGGTCTATACAAGAGAAATTAATTGCCGTAAACCGGACTTCGAAAGGTTTATTCTTTCGAGAGTAGCGGTCATTTGAATTACAAAGTTACTAATTTGAACAACGTTATTTTTAAGCTATTTAATGGTTTCAAGTTAATTATTGTGATCAAGAATAATTCTTATTCAAAAATTCTCGTACACAATTATTAAAAAAAATTAAGTTATCAAATTATCTATGGAAAAAATAAAGTTGTGAAAGCGTTTCCATATTTTTTCCGCCCTGTATAGCTGACACTATGTCGTAGTGTTGTACTAAGCTAGTTAGAGGTAAGATGTTTTTGGTGAAAGGAAGTGATGGGTTGTACACTTAGTATATTCATGCTGACTAGTTGGCCACTTAAAGGTTTTCATCATGGGCTTTGACTGTCGTGTATTAACTAGACCCGTCAGCAAGTCAACATGTACAAAAAAATCAAGCATATATAAAGTGGTTCAGATTTTAAGATGAAATTTAAATCTCTGTGTAGACCACGTTGTGATCAACGTCGTGTAAAACCCCACCTTCGGGTACTGCTCATATTTACTCAAGTTAAATAACCAACAAATTATTAAAAAATGTTAAACAGCTGTGAAACTTTAATATAACTTTACTAACAACACTTGAACCTTCAACGAACTTAATACATGTATTGCAGGTTCATGTTATGGGAGTAGATATTAATTGAAAACGGTAAAAAAAAAACACATAATGGGCATTAGAATTATTTGTATTTTGCGTTTCATGAGTGTGAATATTATTTAAACTATAACCTTACTTTTACAACTAACTCTAAAATACCCAACAATTGTATGGGGCCAATTGATGTATAAAAGGTATGATGCTGAGATAGTTTCATAATTGACAATGTTTAAGTTGTGATATATTATCTCTATCCAAGGTAATTAATCCTTTCTTTAATCATACTCTGATCACGTCTTTGACACACTAAGCCTCAGCGTCACTTTTTCCAATTACATAATTTTCGTAGTAAGAGCTATTGCTTTAAAGTGGTTCTATAAGGATATTATCATTATAGAAACATTTTAAACATTAATACACTGTTCTAAACAGTAAAGTGGTTTATTTTGGGAAGATATCGTCAGCTGCTAGTGTAGTTAGAGGGTAAGTGGTGTTAACGATCGTTATTTACTACACTACGTGAAAATACAAACCGATTGAAATAAAGGATACACGAATGTTGTTGGTCATATGTATCTTATATCTTATCGGAACTGTTATTATGTTATTTCGATCAAGTAAAACACGAAAACAGTGTTTTCTTATTGAAACTGGGAACTAATTGTATTTCTGTCGGTTCTTATAAAACATTAACAGATTAATTAAATATGAAATTAGGTGGGTTCTGCACCAGAGCTTTAATAGGACTTGGGAATTGCCGGCCCATTTCACTGTTAATTAACATGTAAATCATTTAAAATTTGCTTTTCATTTCCTCATAAACGGAGTAATATCGTTTACAACCAAATAGAGTTTGTTGTAGTATTTAAAGCAATTACGAAAACTAGACTACATCACGATTGGCATCTTTTAAACAATATTAGTATTTACAATTATCCTACTATTACTTCATCGAACTCAGAATGTACGATATTAACTATTTAATTACGGTATTTCTAGAGAGCAAATATTTTACCGTTTATTTAGGGCTATTTTGTATTTTAATACAATTCCTCAAACATAGAGAGGCCTACAGCACAAACCAAGTGACGAACTGTCTTGAGTATTCTCGTATACTATTGCTTTGCTTTTACTATAATAATACATTTTGCACGAACTTTACGTTTGTTACGTATGTTACGTTTTCTAAGGACTTTCGTGTTTCCTGGTATTAATGCCCACATTATCACGTCTTCCTCATTATGAGTCCTTATTCATAAACCACCTTAAGAATTCAAATTACGAAAGAATCAAGGCGCTGTTTGTTGAAACACCTATAAAAATTACCGTCAACTTCAACTTTGCAAAAAAAGCTTCTATGTGAGCTTGAAACTGGTAAAATGGAATATTTAGTTTACTGTAAACATAAAATAAAACAACGACATGTAAAAAACATGCTTACAATAAAACAACCTCTTTTTGTTGAACCCAGGATGTGGATTGATTATTTTATCTTATTTTCAAATTTAACGTGATAAATAAATGTATTGTTCATAATTTTATATTATTAAGAGCATTTTAAAGTGACAACGTGTTCACCTGTGGAATCATGTTCAAACTTGTTACAATCTGACCACAGAGATTAAAGTAAGAAAACAGCACAGGTAGAGGACGCCGTCAATTCCACGGATAATGAAGCATGGATCAAAGGGAAACGCGCAAAACAAACCACCGTGGAACTTCAAAGAACAGCTAACAATCAGCTAATGACCCATTACTGGCTTTCCCCAAACTGAAGGATATATACAGTAGAGGGAGCGTGGAGATATAGTTCTGTTGAGGCATCATCAATCCTGTTGAAACATGTCGAAGGACAAAAACCAAACATCATCACTGTTCGTCTAACTGTGGTAACCGCTGACGATAACAAGTCTGAAGAAATCATCAGTCCAATTGAAAAATGATGAAGGACAAAACCCAAACATCACTGTTCGTCCAGCTGTAACAACCCTAACGATGACGTCTGGAGAAATCATCAGTCCAATTGAAAAATGATGAAGGACAAAACCCAAACATCACTGTTCGTCCAACTGTAGCAACCCTAACGATGACAAGTCTGGAGAAATCATCAGTCCAATTGAAAAATGATGAAAGACAAGACCCAAACATCACTGTTCGTCCAACTGTATTAACCCTAACGATGACAAGTGTGGAGGAATCGTCAATCCTGCTGAAAAATTATGAAGGACAAAACCGAAACCAATTTGGTAGTGTGGCAAAATCGAATCAGATAACGTTTTAATCGAAACAGATCATTACAATCTAATAATAGCGGGTGCCGAGTAATGGCTGTGTTACCTTACCTATTTAGAATATTACAGCTCTTAAAGATATTAAACCTTAGTTTATAAAACCATTAATTTCATTGCACGATCCACTTTAAGTAATGTACTGCCATCAAGCGTTATTAACTTTATATTATCCATGAACGAACGGTTTTCATTTTAGCAAGGTATTACGTTTGAATGTTGTAACCAAAGTTACTAATATCAGTGTTATTGTTGTATCTTCAATTTATAACATCGTAGGCATTTTTCAAATTCTTTATTACATAACTACCATACACTTAAGTTACACGGCTTGGTAGAAAAAAATTGGTTTGTGGTCTCGACAGAACTATTTTGATTAAACATATATTTTGATTCTGTAAAAATTAATAAGATAAATGTTACGTTAAACTATAAAAAAACGAAGCTATTTTATTCATTATATGGACACTTATGGTAATGATTGGGCGAATATGAGAGATTAACGAGTGTGATGACTGTAGATGAACGAGTGTAATCATTGTTACTAACTAAGTTCTTCTTAGCTCAGGAAGGACAATTTATTAATTGCCCAATAGCCAGGGCAACTAAGGGACCTACAGCTTTACGTGGAATCCGAACCACAGTTTTATCAGGCACAGAAAACATTTAAGCGAATAATTTGAAACAAAATAAATTAAAACTTTGGTTTAGACAGCTGGTGAAATTGCTAACGGTTTCACTAGATTTATGTCTTTGCTTAATTTACCAACATTTAAAATTGGTTTTATTGAGAATAGACCAGATAACCCACCCTCCCATACACGTTCAGTATCATAAAGACACTACCACATACCCACCCTCCTATACATGCTAAGGACATCATGGAAGTAAAAATCCAAGAAAAACAAATAAGGTAAACATAATAATAATAAATATACCAATGTAATTAGTTACAGTTTGAAATAATGTCTTAAATATAAAAATGAGCTATGTTGAAGATGGAGCTGTATTGGTTTTCTGTATATAATTTTTTTTAAATAAAACAATTTAAACCAATAAAAACTTTTAATAGTGAGGCTTTTCAATAGCAAGGATATCATCGTCAGACACATCACAAATAAATATACAAAAAGTGTTTTCGATAGCAAGGCTATCATCAACAGACACATCACAAATAAATATACAAAAAGTGTTTCATATATTTATTTGTGATGTGTCTGACGATGATAGCCTTGCTATCGAAAGGCCTCACTATTAAAAGTTTTTATTGGTTTGAATTGTTTTATTTTAAAAAAATTATATAAAAATGAGCCTCTAGATTTATTTCGATGTTAATTACCCAAAAATTAATACCCAAAAATAGTAAAGATAGTACATAATAATTACTAAATTATGATACTTTTAACAAAACTAATTTTATTACACGTATAAAATTAATGAAAATTTACAGAAACCACTGCACTATACTTGTGTATGTAGGAGACAATATTAAACTTATATGATTGAAGGCACGATGGAGTTCACGAGAATGATGATTTAATTATTATAAGTGTGTGTTGGTAGAATGGGTAGGGTGGGTGGCTGGCCACTCTTAATAATGTCTCTTAACGTATATATAAAAGTATAGAGTTGAATTTCACGTTACTCTTAAACTAGTTAAGCTAGTTATAAAGGCTGAATTGTAATTCAGACTCATAATATATTATTCAAACTCTTTGAACTTAAGTAAAATACATAGGCTATACTGTGATAGTTCATACATCCATTAAGTGACAGTTAATGGGAACTGTTACGTCTAAGTGGGTTGTCGCTGGCCCAAACCAATTTGGTAATGTGGCGAGATTAAATCTGATAAAGACGGAGCTGAAATTGGTCCGGAACAGATCGATTCAATCTGATAATGGAGGGCTATCGGTTAATGACTGTGTTACCTTCCATCCCTGGCTTTTAAGAATATTAAACCCTAACGTATTGCCTTGTACACTACTTTCTTTACGGGGTCCACTTTAGGTAATGTATTACTTTGTGGCCTGTTTGTAGTGTCTTAGAACTAAGAATATACGATTTTCAAAAATCATCATCCTTGAATGTTCATTTAACTATTCAATTTACCTTTATAGGCACTCCATTTATATTTACTTGACGACACTAGGGCGCAGTGCTGTAATCTACAATTAATTATCTACTTGGGGACAAAGTGTTGTGGAGATTGTACGCTTAAGGTTATGTACTTCTACATTTTGGGATCGACCACCTAGCCTCCCCTACTTAGGGCAAATATATTCAACATATCGATATATCGTAAACCAAATATCGATCTAACGATATTATTGAATGAAAATATCGATATAACGAGTAACCAATACATCGAAATGTAAATTATTTATCTGTTAAAAATTATGTACTGACTCTTTTATGATGACTAAAATTACACTCATGTTTTGCTGCCACTATTTAGAATAGCCTACTGAATGTCAAAATTAAATTCATTTATTTACACGAAACAAGTTGTAGTCTGTGGGGTTGAATGAGGAAAAAACTTAAGATAAGAATAATTATACCTTTAATTATTATGTTAATTATAAAAGAATAATTTAATAATGATTTTTAAGGTGACTAGCTAGGCAGGCTATGCATCAGAGTCAGCGTTGCCGACTCACACACAACTACATTTACCCGTTCCACAAGCTGGTCTACAATAAACTACATTTTAGTGCGTTAACCTCACGTAAAAAACTAAATAAAGTTACTTTATTATTTAAATGCAAGTTTTGTATGCATAAGAGGCAATTAAGTGTGTTTATTTCAAATCGTGATATTTTTGAGGAGAGAGAAGAGCGTCAATGTTTAGTGATATGATAGTGATAAGTGGCGGACATTATCGAATGGAAATATCGATACTAATATATCAATATATCGAAACATATTTATGGATATTTCCGATATATCGATATATCGTTGTCATCCCTACCCTTACTCATCTATAACTGCCAAGGATCTGAGTGAGGTAAACTGTAGCACTTATTCCTGCTGTATTCGTTGCTCTTCAGCTTCCACTGTACTCTCCCTTCTAATAACATCCTCGCTCCTGTCCTAGCTTGAGGTCGTGCCATGTAGTATCATAGTTCGATAACGAATCCCCATGAACTTCTCACCCTCCATAACCTAATACTTAAGAGAATTATTTTCTGGGTGCCCCTTATCTGTTACAACAGTTTTTTTGCTAAAAACGTATACTATGGAAAAAATATCGATTATGAAATGAACTCATGGTTATGCTTTAGTGTGATCTGGAGTCTAAGATTTTTTTCACATTATCTCAATTTGATAAACTTTCCCCGATATATTGTGTACCAGGTAACAAGAACTCACCTCTGAACCTCCTCTGTCAACAATAAAAAACCAACTTCTCTATTATATAGGCCTGTGGCTTTCATCATCCAGCTTCAGAACCTACGACTTCATCCTTTGCTGATAAGGCGCCGTTGTGGGTCTAGAAGATTCCGGAGCATTTATTATGGAAGTGGTATCTAGATCCTTCTGGGTGTAATTTCTGGAAGGTTCTGGCCCCACTAACAGACCAAATGCTGTTCTTCGTAAAGTGCTTACTGTGCAACATGCAATGAGAGCTATGATCATGGGTGGATATCCTGTCGAAGTTAAGTTAAAATACTTGGGTTCCCACTTGGTCAGACGCTGTTCCTGACTGTGCTTCAGGGACTCTCCATCACTTACAAAGAGGGGTTGGCTAGGGTATCCACCGCATAGCTAAGGGTTCAGGCCCTCGAGTGATACTACAGAAAGAGTTCCTTTTCGATGGATTTCAGACAGAAATTTGTCCCTCCTAATTGTTAATGTATAAAAACTTACAAATAACAATCGTAACTGCTTTACATGAGGGAAAGCACTTGTCAGAAGGGAGAATTTATATAATACTATTTTTTATGTTATACCATAATGTATATAATTTTGTTTATTAAATATGTATATAATATTTGAACAAAAGTACTGTTTTCTTCTGTTGTTCATTAGTTAGTTAATTAAGAGAGCTAGGTAATCTCATGAAAAGGTTTTTACGTAATTTCAGCCCCGCTAAGACAAGATAATGAGATACCACTCTCATGCGCACCGTATTACAGCACTTCATTATTGGAGAGCTTATTTAACAAATCTCACAACATGTTCCACATTATATTTTCACAGTTTTAATACAGATCATATGATTAATTTTTAGCAGGAAATTTATAAGACCAGGAATTTGAAATTTCATTTACTCGGTGAGTAGTGTTTTATAGTGTTTTATAGTGCATGTGAAGCTAGTTTTAAATGTATAGTAATTTGAAACTAGGTTATCATAATAAAGGTGTATTTTGTTAACAATTGCCAGGTGTGTAATAAATATTACCGAACGTTTACTTAATTTATGTTTTTAATAATAAAGGAATAATGTTGTTAGAGTTTTCTTCAGTGAATAATTTTGTCGCACTCGAGCCTCCGACCTTCTACCTGGTGGTAGCTTTGGATTTACTAGCAACTCCGTCGACTATCATAAGACTGGTCGTCATACACAAGCCATTGTGTGATTTGAACAGTCGTGACAGTTTACTCTCCCTCCCCACTTGGCTACCAGAAAGTTATCATTAGCTGTTGATACAATTTTTCAAACTTAATGGGGCCAAATGTTGTAAATATTATTGGAAATAAACAAGACAGTATACATTTTAAAAAAATACTACGATTTATTTTTAATAGTACACTTGGTTTAGTATAGCACTTGTTAATCTAGTTTGATGTAATAATTATTCTCTCAAAGATATGTTTATACGTTAGTATGGTTTACATACTTTCAAAGATAATCATTATACATATGATACAACTAATAGCATTAAAACTGTTGGTGTCGTATTCATTGGTAGCAATTAATTTAATGACCTACTAATTGATCCAATCAATATTTGATAATTATTGCAATAACCACCACAGCTCGGGGTTGGCTGATAGATTCGCACATTTCAGTTAATTGCAGGCTAATCCGAAAACTGAGTCGGGTCAAATTAAACTTTTAATTTATTAACCAAACATTTATAATTCCTTTATGTTTGTTAAATTTATCCGTTTCAATCAGTTTCTGCCAATTCATTAGTACAAACATAATTAAGTGTTTATTTTCAATTCAAAGAATATGATGAACTGGTTAGAAATAACGTTAATCGTTGAAATTTAATTTATATTGATTAGAAAGTGGACGAGTAAATATGAGTGTTTTGTAACATTTCAATGTCATTAAACTATATTAATTATGCAAATGAAATAAATCAGAGAAATGAGCTGTGCTCTTCAAAGACTTACTTCTTAACAAACAAATTACAATAATATTTAGTGTTCGTTAAGATAATTATCATTTTCGTTTTGATAATTATAGTTTTCGTTAAGATAAAAAATATGCATGTAATTTCTGGAAAAGCTTCCATGGTCGTGACTATTATACATCAGTTCATGGTTATGCACACCACTTTCAGCTCTATGGTTAGTGTTTATAAATATAATGAATTATTTTGAACACTTTATTATTATTAAAGGTCTATTATAGGGGACCATAAGTTAACATTATAAGTTGTTTAAATGTAAAATCATTAAGAATGGCGTTTACATTTTCACATATTTAACCGTGAAAAAGTATAACGATTTTTTTTATAAAGATCAAGTTATGGTCCCTTAGAATAGGTCTTCACTTTTGAAATGACACTTCAAGTGTCATAATATGGTCATTGTTACGAAACGACTCGTTGAAATATAAACCCATATTTTTGGCGTTTTTCGCTGAAAGAAACGTCATCTTTGCGTTAAACAAGTATTGAACACGATAATAGAACAAGTGTTGTGTTAGCGTGAAAATCTACTTTCAAAATTGACGTCTGTAAAAATCTTTAACATCGTTAATTGGTGCATGTCTTACCTTGATTACGTGGCCACTCAACCTAAGGAGGTTTTTGGCCTCGCCACCAACTCTACGCCATCTGTCTCGGTTATTTGGTGTCCCCACCGTAGTCTTGGGGTCCCTGTGGCCGGCTACCAGCGTTGTGCATAGTGTAAAATAATATGAAATAATTTTATAATTACTAAATTAATAAAGTTAGATTGCTGATCCTAGAAACTTCCATATTTATATAGGTCGTCAATTGTTTCACTTGAAATCCATGTTGACCCATGCCCTAAGAATAAATAAATAAGTAATAACCGCTCTAAAAAAGAATCACAGTAAAAACTAATTGTACCTGAGACGTTAAGCAAGAACAGATGTAAATATAAAGTATTGCAACCTCTAAAACTTACGTTTATAAAATAAACTATTCAATACAGTGTTTAACATTACCATAATGTTTAATGAACTTTATTTAAAGAACATACTAGATAAGTACCTTTCTAACAGGTCATATAATGACATCGACCATAGATTACGTGACTAAATATGTTTTCTAATTAAGTTAAACGCTTATATTGGCCTTGCAACTTCCTGTGAGTTATTTAATGGTGAAGTTATCAGTTGAACTGTAATCTTTAAAAATAGTTTGAGCAATAACAGAGCTATTTGATCTGCGAGCTATCAGCATCATTAATTTTGATAATGTGTAGTTAAAAATATAATATTTTCAATTAGAAACTACAACATTCCTGTCCGAAATATTTAGAAGGGATGAACTTAGCTGGCTGAGTATTGATAAATACAACAATTTATGTTTAATGAAGCTGTTAGTTCTTATAAAGACAGTTTTTTTTTTAATCTCCTTTAAGCTATAAAAACTAATACTGTATACATTTAGTGAATACAAAAATTTAAAGTTGTAAATATGATTAAAAAATCCTTAATACTTGCTCTGAATGGTAATAATACAAAATGCTATCGTTTGATAACTTGAAAATTTATAAAAAGGTCTAGTAATCTAATGTTGCTAATTTATTCGTAATTTCTTGTTTAGAATGTTTAGCAAAATTCATGGTGGAAAGAAACATGTCAATTAAGTCAAACTTAATTAGGAACAAGACTACAGAATTCATCCATAATCATCCAACACTAAATTAATAACTCATTTTTGCCTTAAAATACACACACAGTTGTATCGGCGTCTTATATCTAAGGTAACAAGATAAGGCTAAGCCTGACTCAGCAGCACACGCTCGAGTGGGGCCGCTAAATGCAGAACGTAGTTCAGCCTCCCCTGGGTAGTTATTATTTTCAATCACAACTTTGCTGAAGCCCTCCCTACTCGAGGAGCCCATTACGGTTAAATGGTTGTATATGGCTTCGTTTACGTACGCTTAGCGTTTATAACGCGAACACGAGTAAAAAAAAGAGTAAGTGAAATGGTAATGTATCATGCAATCCTTATTCCTAATTATGGTTAGTACGTTTTTTATTTTAACTAATGCATAATGTTGTAGGTTCAACATAATTCGTATAGGTATTCCCTAAACTATATAGTTCACATTAAAAAAAAAATCAAACGCTCGAAAGTCAGACAAGTGTCTTTACTAGGCGGAAGCTACATTTAAGCATAGTGTGAATGAGAGGGTTGGAAGAACTACCACTGATAGTCAAATATTTGCACACTACTGTTATTTCAGTGGGATTTTCGTCCACATTATAGTTTTTATGTAGGTGGGAGGTTCATCCATTTAATGGTCGTGTATTTAGATTGGATAGTCAACTTCACAAGTGTGTATGTGGGTGGGAGGCAAGCCACGTCATAGTTGTGTATGTGGGCGTGGGCTTCTTCAACGTTGAGGAGGTGGGTGGGATGAAGACCACTTCATAATCGTGTATGTGGGTAGGAGGATCGTCAACTTCATAGTTGTGTAAGTGGGTGGCAGGCCACTTCGTAGTTGTGTATATGAGTGGGAGCTTCATCAACGTCATAGTTGTGAAAGTGGGTGGGATGTTCGTCAACTTCATAGTTGTGTATGTGGGTGGGAGGAAGACTAATTCATAGTTGTGTATATGAGTGGGAACTTCGTCAACGTCATAGTTGTGGAAGTGGGTGGTAGGTTCGTCATTATCATAGTTTTGTGTGAGTGTGTGGGTGGGATGATCTTCAAAGTCATTGTTGTGTGAGTGGGGGGGGGGAGATTAAGCCATATCATAAAAGTTTATGATAGTGGGAGGTTCATCCATGCCATAGTTTTGTATGTGGACTGGAGGTATCCATTAAAGTTGCGTTTAGTGGATGGTTAATTCGCCCACGTTGTGACTGTACTTCTTTAAGTAATTGGGAAATTCGTCCAAGTCGCAGCTTTATATATGACACACATGTGTCACTAAGGGTATAGTTTAACTCTGCTATGTCCAACATCACAATTACAATAAGAAATTAAAAACAAGAAAACCTCGTATTTAAGTGCTATTGTTAGATAGTAGTTATAGAGAGACCTCACCATTCAGCATCAACGTACATAAGATGTTGGATAAAGGAAAGGGGAGCACTCCCAACTCCTGCCAACTGAGATCGGGGTGGACTGGAGAGAACGCGGCTGCCATACCATTACACTAAGTGCCAGATGATCGCACTCCCCTCTCAACCCTCTACAAACAATTGACATCAACCTTGAGACATGTAGACAGATGGGCAGGAGAGGACTCCGACTCCTGTCAACTCACATTCAACTGGGGCAGGAGTGAACGCGGCTGCCATACCATTACACTAAGTACCAGATGATCGCACTCCCCTCTCAACCCTCTACAAACAATTAACATCAACCTTGAGACACGTAGATATATGGGCAGAAGGAGAACACTCCGACTCCTGTCAACTCACATTCAACTGAGATCGGGGCGGACTGGAGAGAACGCGGCTGCCATACCATTACACTAAGTGCCAGATGAACGCACTCCGCTCTCAACCCTCTCCAAACAATTGACATCAACCTTGAGACACGTAGACAGATGGGCAGGCGAACACTCCGACTCATGTCAACTCACATTCAACTGAGATCGGGGTGGACTGGAGAGAACGCGGCTGCCATATCATTACACTAAGTGCCAGATGAACGCACTCCGCTCTCAACCCTCTACAAACAATTGACATCAACCTTGAGACACGTAGACAGATGGGCAGGAGAACACTCCGACTCATGTCAACTCACATTCAACTGAGATCGGGGTGGACTGGAGAGAACGCGGCTGCCATACCATTACACTAATTGCCAGATGATCGCACTCCCCTCTCAACCCTCTACAAACAATTGACATCAACATTGAGACACGTAGACAAATGGGCAGGAGAGCACTCCGACTCCTGTCAACTCCCATTCAACTGAGATTGGGACGGACAGGAGAGAACGCGGCTGCCATACCATTACACTAAGTGCCAGATGATCGCACTCCCCTCTTCACCCCCTCGAGACTTGACATTTACAGACGTAAAGTCTATATCATTACGTTTCATTTCCTAAGCGGTATGTCTGTAACTGTATGTTTATCATCTGCGTGAGTAACCTTACATTTTTAAAAATATTTTATTATTATTAGTTTTTTACTATAAAAATATACCCTTAATAACGTTGAAGGTTACGCTCATTAAAAAAACGAAAAACTATGTGATAAAAAAGTATAAATTTCGTATACAGAATTCTACAGGTTTTGAGGAATTTGATCTGATCAAAGGAAGTGGATACGTATTAAAACGAATTGTACATATTTTTACATACAATATTTTGTAATTGTGATCCCAGTAGCTTTATTAACTCAGAGATAACAGTTCCACTTCACATTTTAAAATTTTATTTTGAGAGAATTTTTAAAATTTTATTTTGGCTCTATGACTTATTGAGTCATGCTCATTGACATCCTTCTTTTTACAACATTTACGAAATTAGTCCAAGAATGTCAGACTGTGGAGAGAGTAAAGAGATCTCTACGGAAATCACATTGACTGAGTGACAGTATTTTATTTATTTCAAAGTATCCATGATGTTGTTGCTTAATTATAGATTGTATTTTTTTGACATAATACGGCCTAAGGATATTGGACGGTAATTGTTTTGAGAGTGGATGTCTCCCTTCTTAAAAACATGTATTGTAATGATAACTCACATTATATAGCTCTCCTAGACAAGGTATTTATGTAGATAACAATAGATGAATGTAAACGTCAGTTTTAATGAAAATTAATTGAAAAACAGATTATCGTATAGATAAATTATATATTATATCTTTAAAATGTGTGAAACAACTGGAATGTAATGGTTATTTTTTTTTTAAAGTGTAGTTGTAAGCTAAAGGTTCTCAGTTCAATCCCAATCAGAATCATAACACATTTTGAAAGGCTCAGATGATAACTACAGGCTGATACATTTTTATTGGACTATTAATTTATGAACATTTGTAAGGATTGATGGCACCTTATTTTGTAACAATGCTACATTCACTCATCTACATTCATCACACTCATTCGACACCCTTATTCTCCCTTATATCTTGACGATTGGTGTCTTAAGAATAAGTGAAAATAAAAAACACAACATTTTAACAACATTAAATAAATAACATCTTTATTTTTAATTTTGTTAGTATTGGTAAACCTGGAAAACAACTGACGTAGGTGATCGTTTTGCGCAATGTTGCCAACGTGACGGCAAGTAATGAGACCTTGCAAAGCCTTTCACAGTGACCAAGTTGTGGCCAAGTTTGATTGGAACTCAGAAATAATACCCTTCGGACTTTATTAGCTAGGGTGCCCGAATAAGTTGGGTTCTTGTTTTGAGGACTATCTTGGATTTTTGAAAGAGACTGTAAAATTTTACGAAAAAATTGTTTTCATACTGTGTTATATATTAAAAAAAGGAAAAACTAAATATCTGTCAAATATTTGAAAATAACTAAAGAAACCCTTTAGAATTAGTTACGCAATAGGATGCTTATTACATATTGGTGAACTTATGATCTTCCGCTTCGAACAATCCAGCAACATATTTTCAGTGTTTTGAACTGTTTGTTCAATAGCTAAAAAACAAAAATTTTGACTAAAATAAAAACACACATGTTATAGGTTTGTATTTTTATATTTTGAAATATTTATAGACAAAAATAGACTGAATTATTTTTCATTACATGAAACCAGTACAAATTGAAAATTTCAGGGTTGAATAGTAATAATTCAAATCATAACTCAATAAAAATATAAGCAAGTTTAAATAAATGAAAAAAGCTATACAGAAAATAAAAGTTTTACTTAATCAACAAATTAATCGGTCAAATCCCTTGAATCTATATACTAAAAAGCTCGATGTAACACTGACTCACTCACTCACTGACACTAAATGTTTCATTCCCAGTATCCTAACCCCATAAAGTATATACTTGAATTGAAGCTCTCAGTCTGAAACCTCCAGAAAAATTCACAAAAGTTTACTAATTTCACTCATAAACAAGATGGCGGCCTTTTTACCCCAAAACTGCTGCAATGTATTTCTAATGGGAAAATCACAAAAACGTAGTTTTTATGACTTAACTTGAGAAAAAGCTTGAATACAATTTCCAAACCTTCACAGTTATACACGCATAACAAACGCGCACCTCATTTACGAATTTCAGTTTAAAATCTAAAAATGTGGGGTATCGGTGGCCTAAAAACTGAATTTTTGAAAATGTGAACATTTTAAACACTAATGTTATCTAAGTGGGTTATCAATTCAAAGGTATTTTTTCTCCTGAATCCAAATATACCATTAGATTTTGTATAGGGCAAATAATAAGGGGTATATGAAGAAAAAAACTCCGAAAACTAAAAAAAATATTAATAGTACAATAAAACTCCCAAGTAGGGTATCAAACTATAGATATTTATCTCGTAAATCACAATATATCATTATGATTTGAAAGAGACAACGTTTAAGGGCTCTCCTCCCCCAATTAATAAACTCTGCTCCAAAACCAAAATTGGGTAATGTTAAAACTAATACTCCCAGGCGGGGTACCAAATTAAAGCTATTCTTCTCTTAAATACTTATTTACCGTATGATTTTAGAAAAGCCTATGTTTAGGGGGTTCCCTGCCCCTAAAACCAAAATTTATAGTTAACAATCCTGGCGATCAGTATGCCGATCTTCCTAACGAAGCTACATGCCGAGATCCACAAATGGAACTGTAGTAGAGTGTCTTGGTGAGACCGCAGGCCGAATTTTCTCCCGCGAGGTCATAGGCCGAATTTCACAAAGAGGCCTGTAGTAGAGCATCTCCTGCGAGGCCGCAGGCCGAGTTACCCATAGCGGCTAACGGTATAGTTCCAAGGTGAGGCCACAGGTCGAGCTTCCTTCACGAGCGTAACGAGTGATGACGGAGTTGGCAAGCGAAGCGTGCAGGGGTGTCCCCTAGGTATAGGTATAGGGGTGTCCACTAATATCCTAGGCGAGGCCGCAGGCCGAACTTCCCTTACGACCGTAGCGAGTTACGGGATTGGTACGCATAGAGTCCATGGGTGCACCCTAGTCGTATCAATAAAGCTCAAAGTAAATTATAAATGGGTTACGATTAAATTAAATTAGGGCGGTAAAGCCGAGGGTGTCAGTTTCATTTTTTTCTAAAAAAAGAAGTGACTTAGTTTTGTAATTAGTCCGTACATTTTTGTTAAAAAACACTTTTACTAGTCCTCATTTAACAGTTATTTTCAAGTAATTAACAAAAGGTCTCTAGTGTTTACCCGCAAACTTTCTCCGTTTTCAAGTAATTTTTACGGTCAGAGTTTCAAATTTCCATTTTTGAAAAATAAATATCCTCCCGAAAGTAATGATTCGATTCGTATTGGGTTCGCAGGAGTCATTAAAATGAATCTCTTTGTTTGTTTTATTAGCTATATTTGTATTGCGAATAATTGTATCGGTAAAATTAAACATTTTGTGTAATTCTTGGAAAACGGTTAAAAACATCTAGTTATTTATTTTTAGATAAAATGTACAGTTTCAATCATGAATAACTTAGAAAAAATCGACTTAGAAAAAAATGTATGAAACGAAAATTGCTGAGAATTGGCCAATATATCATTTACCTGGGTTTATTGTGATCTAACAATATTTTATTTCCCAGGAGGGTTTAGGGTAAAAGCTCACTTCGGCAAAAGGTAGATTTTAAAGAAGGTGAGAAATACTACAAAAATCCAATTGTTTAAGAAAATTAAATGCGATTGCCGAAATTACGCAGTCTTATAGCACACAGTTACGAAACTGCCATCACTCCGATGTGGAGCTTGTGTGACGCTAGCCTATTAGCCGGACTCGACAACTACACCTCATTATCGTTGTATTGCATTGTGTCTTGCAACAGAATTAGAATAATAACAATAGTAAAAGTGACATTAAAAATTATTAATTATCAGTTATTTGAAATTTAATAATCACAGCTGTGCATTTAAACAGTTCAGACATATCACTGCTGCTGGCTGGCCACTAGGATCGCTAGCGTCGTTGCTTGCCGTATAACATTTTCACTACAATACGTTATTAGTCTGTGGGAATACGTTATTTTATCATTGATAACTAGACTAATTTAATTACTAATGACACACTTCTTACAGATTAAGACCTGGTGGACTTAAACTGTCAAAAGACAACAAGCCAGTAGTGTCAAATTTCACGAAAGAAATTGTGCTGTCGTGTCGAATCATACAACCACTGAAATAGTGAATTATCAACGGGTGGCGTCTTATCGGTGTGGAACACAATTAATTATTAGTAACACGTTTTTGAAATAGAGCCACCAGACTTAAGTCAAATCTGTAATACCAATATAACACGTAAAAAATTCTCTATGTACAACCAGATTACAAGGGTGGTAAAAAGATACGCTAACACCGATAAGTCGACTGTTTGTTCGGTCTCGACATACGAGAAAGACGCGGCTTTGTACCTGGAAGAACGATATACTGGTGTTTCGTCTGGTTATCTAATCACCATGGCGGTGAGCGATATGGGGTGTTAACACCCACGCCCTCTGTTTACCCTTACTCGGCTGTTAGACATATTTACAAACGGTTTCCAGGATAGGGCGAGGAGTGCTTAGTGCTAGGCTGTAGGCTGGACTGTGAACACTCATGATAGAAGGGTGGCGATCGCTGCTACGGTTCTGCAGGTGTAATGCTGTTATGTGGCGTTATTTGCAAGTAGGCGAGTGATAGTTACTGGATCACATTGCCATTATCACTAAAGGCCTGTTCACACGATGCTAGTGAGCTAGCTGCTAGTTTGCTAGCTGCTAATACCAACAAGAGTGACTAGCGGGTAGTTGTAGTTCACACTGAGCTAGTTAAATTAGTTGCTAGTGCTCTAAGGCCACCAGTAAGTTGTTTCGTGTAAGTTGTACTTATTTAACATTACGGAATGTGGATATATAAATTACTCTTCTGTTGGAATGAGTCGTCAAATGTTAAAGCGTATACACAAGACGCATACGCCATAAATTGCTCAACAACAAGAAACGTAGTGTGAGGGTTAGGAAGTAGATCAGTAGAAGAGAAGAACATGGTGTTTCCTCTAGAATTTTAAGGAAACTTACTCTAGATTCTAGAAGATCCCAGAGAATACATGAATTTCATGGAACCAGGCTAATTTAGGCTTATAAATATCCTTAGCTCCAGCATAACTTTTTGCCGATGTCTTGATCTTATTGGGCTCCAGTCGAATATCGTATACAAAGGATTTTATTTTACTTTTGTGCTGATCGTGAGTAGTTGCACCAAAGCTTCCTTCTTGGTGAAACATACCTTGCATCCCTTTTCTAACAATCCTCACATGTAACATCCCACACGCATTTATTTATAAATATTATAAAACATCTGATTTATAAATATTTAAGAATTTTATTATGCACTGCGAGTTCCAATTCAACTTCTCATTTCCTCCTGATATATTACTGAACACGTGTATGAACTCCCAACTGTATTTCACAAGACAGCTAAGAAGCAAGTAGCACGTTCAGTAGTGTTCTCGCGGAGTGCAATGCACGCTACTTTTACTAGCGCTAGTGAATCATGTGACCTATTCTCCCCCAATAGCGTCTAGTATAATCGAACATGTCAAAAGTCACTGGCACGCTAGTGAAAACTAGCGCTTTATTTATACTAGCTGCTAGTTGTGCGTTGTTAGGCATTAAGTCCAATCCATCACTCACTTGAAAACTGTACGATAAGTTTCACTGTTTTAACTGCACTTTGCCAGTAGACGAACGGTCGTTAGTGGATCACATCACCGACATCACTAAGTTCAATATAATCAAGGGTACTTTTGGGTTTAAAAATTAAGCTTGACGGGAGTTTTATAACAACCGACCATCAAAGGCCTCATAAAATTGCAAAGCAGGCAATCACCTGAACTCAATAAAGTGGTATTTTATGCAGAGAGTTTCATTAAGCAAAATAAAATAACAATAACAAGCACCAACGCCTCGTCTCTCGGATGAATAACTTGTAAAGGAGTCATTAAACAGATTTGTAATTGCTGTGATACCGCATCCGATGGCACTCGGACAGGAAATCAGCTGTTTTGGAAAAGGAGAAGAAGAAAGTAATGGCACGAAACTAATTATTAATGTAGAGACACCGGATGTACCAAACGTTGTATACTTCTTTTTTGTGGCAAAAACAGTAATTCGATTTTTTATAAGTAGTATTGTCTGACTTAAGTCATAAAGTGTATATTTTGAGACGCTATTTAATTTAGTTGAGTGATTTTATCGATAAACTGAAAAGTCTCCAGAGGCTGTCAGCCATGTTGGTTTTAATTCAATAAGAAAAATTTTATTTGCGAATCCATATTTTTTCGTTATTTATTGATAAAATTTGTGTATGAGGTGTCATTTTAAACGTTATCATATCGCTTATTGGATTTGGTTTTGATATTTTGAATACATACATCTAGCTTTAAAAATAGGTGAAAATAAAAAAAATGTAACTAAATATTTGTTATATTTTTTCTATTAATCTAATTAGGAATTCACAAAGTAATTACAACGCGCAATTTCATTCTTTGTCAAATGCAATTTATTTGTATTTAGGTTATTAATTAACGACTCTCTCTAAGGAATAGTCGACCTTAGTTTGTAACAATGACTACATTTGCTCATCTACACTCATCAACAAAATATATTGTTGATCGGTGTCTTAAAAATGAATAAAAAGGGAAATATATCCTACTAATTTTAATTACATTTAACAAAGTTTTTCATTTAATTTAATTTGCAAACCAAGAAAGAAAATTTAAATTTTAAATTATGATTCCAGCACTTCTTGGATGAGATCAAACAAGTTACACAATGCTGGACTAAAAAGTTGTAATAGTTTGAAAACTTTTAAAAATATATTTTTTAAATTAAAATGAATCTATATTTATTACTGTGAACACAATTACACTGTTATAAATTAATTTAAAAAAGGACTTGACAATTAATAGATGTATGTTAATTTTGACTTACAGCTGAAAATTCAGTTAAGTTGTATTATTGTTAATTATATGGCTTCAGCGATAGTAACTAAATGTGTGTACAGTAGGTCTAATACAACTGTAAATTAAAACTACCTTAAAACTGCGACAATACCTCATCAGATCTAAACTCATAAACAGGCTTCGTTCGTTGACAGCTTTAACAGAACGTATCTGAAGGTATTCCATTATCCACAATGGTTCAATTCAATTGGTTTTGTAAGGGTTTTAATTTAATTTGAGACATCGTTTCAGCTGAATGACAATACCTTGGAGAGTTTTATTGTTACAAAATAAGAAACATTAATAAGTTCGCTTGTTTATTTAATACGACCCGAGACGTTCATAACAAAAGCCTCTCTGCTACAGTGAATTACTTTTACTTATCCAATTTCAATTCGATAGGAACTGTAATAGAAACAGAAGTGTTCTCATTTGATATGTTTCATTGTTATAATAGAAAGTGAAGCGTAAACATTTTCCAACTATTAAGCCATAAAATTTGAAATCAGCGAGAGGAAGATACATTTATACAAGACTACACTTAAACTTTGTTATGTTCATTTTCAAAAATACTTACACAATTTGCCCTGTTAAGTTTAAAAACTTATCAACAGGAACAATTCTAAAGTAACAGAGTTAAAATAAATTTATAATTTATAATATATTTAGCAAAAAACGGGCAATATTTACCTAAATCTAAAAATGTCACAGTTTTTTTTTATTTAATCTTTACGTTTATCAAATGTTCTAACACCAAAATATATTGGACATGTTACCTTGAATCATTTGCTAAATTTTCGATACGTTAGCTAACCAAATAACTACTAACAGTTAAAAAAAAAATAAGAAAAAAGAACCATCAGCTGACGACTATTTGTATCAAATCACAAACGAAACCTAACCTGTATTTTCATGATTGTGTCTTCTTTGTTGTCTAAGTCCAGCTGGGAAAGAAAATATTAAAATATTTATAAAACCATGACATTTTTTAAAACCCAAGCAATACTAAAACTTGTTCCACTACATCATGCGTCTACCAAACAATCATATTACCTGTATTTTATATTATTTACTAACTTCTAATTACTGTAGCGTTCCTCTCTCACAAATAACTAACCCAATGTGCTAAGTGGCTTCGTGTCTGTATGCAAACAATGCACTTTTTAGACGCCTCGGAAAGTACGATTTGTTGTTGAAAAAGGGGTGAAATATGAGTTTATAATTCTTGAGGAGCTTGATTTTAGCCGCGGAAAACTCTTTTTTAACCGAAAAATCTAAAACTAGCTTCTTAAATGCTAGTAAAAAAACTTTTTTTAATTGGTCCTGCAATAAAATAATATTTTAGACCTGAACAATACATTTTTTCCTTACATAACCTAACTTATCCTTATCATATTTATACTAAAAAAAATCATAATTTGTATTAAATTCGGGTGCCTGACCTCCGTGACGGCCTGCCGGCCGTCACTCTGGGAGGAATACGTGCGAATTTGTTTTTGGTGGCTAGTCATAGATCCTATTGTGCATATGGGCACCATAGGTGATTTGCCGCGAACTTAGTTTTTCTGTGATATCTCGAAAAATAATACTCGTAGACCAAAATAGTTAAAATTCGTGTTCAGCACGAAAAACTACATGAAATTAATAAAACAAATGAAAAAAATCACGATAAATAACGGAGATAAATCGAAAATAAAATTTTCAAACGGTTGGAATTTTCAATTTTTTCCAATAAAACGTTATTTCCGTGGAATTAAAAATTGTTTTCTCATAAATTATAGACCTGATTCTACCCAATGGTAGTAAAAAGTCAAAATTGGCGAGGCGTCTAGAAAGCACACAAATACCGAACTTATATTTAAATTATTCAGTTTGAGATCTGGTCTGCTAATTTTCACTTATATGTATTTCTCCAACTTCTAATAATAAGTATGTTTCTATTAGATAAAATTTAACCATCAGACTAACAACAATTTTCGTAAAACTTCATTTAAGTTATTTAACAAACCAATCTCTGTTTTCAACTAAACTAACTTACTAATAATAGTACAGTAATTTAATTTTAACTTTGCTTTCAAAACTGGCATTAGGGAAATTCTATGAAATACCACAACTGGCAATGGTATTTCATAGAAATAGTATACACTTATTTAAATTTGAATGTTCTATCATTGACCATAGACATGGTTCTATGAAATAGGAAAATAAGTGAAGTGGATTTGACTTTTCTATTTGGGAGGAATTTACAGTCAGTAACATAAAAAATATGATGTAAATATCAAAACTGAAAATGATATATCCCTGGGAGAAGATTAAGGAAATTCTAGGTTGTAGGACATTTTTGCATAATTTACCTTTTACAAAGACGTTAGGTCTTTTGAAAATTAGGACTTTTGAAGTTCCAGTTCTTAAAAACTCGTATGAAATATTGTCAAATTTCGGTACACTTCACACTAAACATTAAAATTAAAGTTGGTATATTTAATCTTAAGGACCGTGACATATTTATGAATTCTCTCAATAATACCATCGAGTTGATGCACTAGCTGCCTGTCTTCACGCACAAAACAAACAAATTACTAAAAAATATTTTCATTGAAAATAACAAACTAAGGTTTTCATTATTCATCGACCAAGACGCCGATCGTCAAATAATGAGGGGCGAATGAGTGTGATGAGTGTAGTTGAACAAGTATAGTCATGTTATTAACTAAGGTAGGTCGGCTGTTCCTCAGAAAGAGCTATTTATTAATAGCCGAGACAACTAAGGGACCTACAGCTTTGCGTGGAATCTGAACCACGTAGTGATCGTCTGATTTTCAGCCAACTGACAAGCCTGACACTCAGTTCTCTTCCCTACACATCTCAATCTTGACTACCATCCAACATGGACACCCCAGACTTCTCCAGTAGTGACCACGTCGATGGCAACCATTTTACAGACAGTTAAAGAAAAAGATCACTCCGAAAATACCAAATATTTTATATCTCTTTGCTCCTTAATTTCTGTTTGAGCCTTTAGTTTTGAATAAAATAACAACAATAAAATGAAGTTTCTATCTTGTTTGTTAAATTGTCAGAATCACTGAAATAAAACTATATTTGTTTTTACAGTTTTTCTTATTTTTTATGAAATCAAACTTGTACCGGTAGTAGTAATTCTATACCGTAAAATAAAATACAACATAGGAAATTACTTTCTTGTTGCAACGTATTGCTGAAGAAAGCATTAACATTTCTAAATTGTTATTTATAGTTTGGAATGTCGAGATCAATGAAATATATTGGGTGTATATCATAATAACTCATTTATGATACTTTGTATTATGAAATTGTATAATTTCAATAAAGGAGGAAATACTTCATGTCTTATGGATGTAAACGGACTAAGAATAATTCTTTCTTAGTTGCAAATTAATATGGATAAACAATTCAACACAATTATAACATAATTGAGGTTTCTATTATGGATTAACAAAGTATACATGTAATTAACTATTAAATATTGTTCACTGGCCTTCCATTTCATATTACGTTCCATGAGTAGCAAAGAGCCTCCTGTCTCACTAACACATACACACGACTTGTTCCACAATCCTCAATCTCTCTGCCTCATTATCACCACCTGTCCCTCTCAGAAAATTGTACAGCAGTACATAACTCCCTCATTTGTGGTAATTTAAAGAAAAAAATGTTTGGTTTCACTTTAAACAATATTATTTGTTAATTTTATTTCACACTAGGCTGGTTAGTACCTTTGTCCACTGTCAAAATATAATATATATCGCACGGTTTCTTAATGCGTTATATTCCTAGAAATGCCGAATTAGACACTTCAGGTAGCCATATCTACGTAGAGAAATATTTTCGAATTTATTTTATTACTAATAAAGAAATCTAATCATATTATTCAAAAGATTTCAAAAATAATTTTTTATCGAACGCGTTTAACCCAACATACGAACATTGCCATATTTAAGATCAGTCTGAAAATTATTTTGATAAAAAAAAAGAAAGTGGTGGACTATAAAACCAAAATAGTGCAGAATATGGGAGATAGGTTGTATGAGGGAGACAAAGGTAGTTGGACATTTGCCATCATTACGTGAAAAATAACAATCACGACGTTTCGATTTGGTAAAACCCAAATCTTTTTCAAGTGCTAAAAACTAAATTACATCTACACAAACATGTTATAAAACTATGTTCTTAAACTAATAAACTTATCTACTTTAATAATTATCTACATTTTAACCTAGATCCTAGAATGGAGTACAACAAAATGAACTTCTACTAAATATAAAAAAATATTAACAGGGTTAAATTAATATAGCCAATTAGGCGCTGTCAAGGTCACGATATCAACGAAAAATGTAAAACACAATAAAATTAGTATTCAAATCAGACTGAAATAAGATTACATTAACTAATCCTAAATATATGGTACCTGAAAAACACAATTAATTTAAAATAACATTCAACACGCACAAAAAATTATATATATATATATGACTCGAAAGGACTGAGACTACTATTAAAATTACATTTTAACCTGAAAAGACAACAATTATTAGGAATAAAACAATACCATAATCAAATATTACAAAAAAGATGAAGTCTTATTTGATTATGATAATGTAATATTTGATTATGGTATTGTTTTATTCCTAATAATTGTTGTCTTTTCAGGTTAAAATGTAATTTTAATAGTAGTCTCAGTCCTTTCGAGTCATATATATATATATATATAATTTTTTGTGCGTGTTGAATGTTATTTTAAATTAATTGTGTTTTTCAGGTACCATATATTTAGGATTAGTTAATGTAATCTTATTTCAGTCTGATTTGAATATTAATTTTATTGTGTTTTACATTTTTCGTTGATATCGTGACCTTGACAGCGCCTAATTGGCTATATTAATTTAACCCTGTTAATATTTTTTTATATTTAGTAGAAGTTCATTTTGTTGTACTCCATTCTAGGATCTAGGTTAAAATGTAGATAATTATTAAAGTAGATAAGTTTATTAGTTTAAGAACATAGTTTTATAACATGTTTGTGTAGATGTAATTTAGTTTTTAGCACTTGAAAAAGGTTTGGGTTTTACCAAATCGAAACGTCGTGATTGTTATTTTTCACTTAATGATGGCAAATGTCCAACTACCTTTGTCTCCCTCATCTGATACTCCATCATTAAAAAATTTCAAAAACAGATAGGTTGTTGTTTGGGCTACAAGAATTTGTGTGTTTTTACTATATTATTATTACGAGTTTATAAAAAATTATGGAAAATCTTATCAAAAACCTGGAGTTAGTTTCTATGGACCTCTAAAACCTCACTTGTGTCCCATCCCCACCAGGTGAGGGTCCAGTGGATTGACTCGTCATGTTTGCGAACCAACATCCGCCCAACGCCATGTTTACCTTTGGTCCTTTATCTATTACCACTTGAGCGTTTTTCTATGTATCTCTTCGTCTGTTTGCCTGCACGTGTGCCGGGCCTACCCTGTCACTATCCGGTCCTTGCCCAAAGAATTCCACTGTATCATGTTTAAACTTACATAAATACATTATTGTTATTGAGAAGTCGACACGCCTTGTGCGTATTTTAAGTCAAACATGATTGATTACTTGAGTGTAGAGTGAGTGGGGATGAATGTTGTTCTCTTACGAACTGAGTTTGACTTAGCTCAGAAAGGACAAATTAATAATAGACCAATAGCCAGAGCAATTAAGAGACCTACAGCTACGTTGAATCCGAACCACGCAATATTGGTCTGATTTTCAGCTAAATTTACAAGCTTTATAGTCAGTTCTCTTACCTACGCAACGCCCGTACGTACACTGACTACCGCCCAGCATGAACACCCCAAACTTCTCTAGTAGTGTTCACGCTGATAGCAACCGATGAGCGGACGCCATGTCAGTATTAAAAGAGGACTGATCATAATTTATCGTCTACAATCTTCACAACCTTTGTCCCCAAATAGCTGGGTTACAGCACTGCACCATTAGTGCCGACTAATTTAACATTAATATAAGTACACTATATACTACTTAAATAAAAGGTTGTTTTGAAGTAATTACTTACGGTATTAAAGGTTGTCCTTAGATTGGAAGATTTTCATAACCAGTTGCATTCTTGAGTTCTTTTAATAATATGTAAAAACGTGTTTCTTTGCTTAGCTGTATCCAGTATATTATATATGTCAGTATAAGAATATTTATTGTGTAGTGTTCGTAGCCTAACATGACTTTTATTATTTTTTTTTTTTTTTTTAAAGGAGAGGCCAACCTTTACATTACTCTGCCCATTCCTCATAGACTATTGATCTGTGCGAGGAGCTTAATCAGACTGAGTAAGGGGGCGAACCCGTACAGTAGAAGGTGAATATTATTGATAAATCTTCCGGTCTAGGCCGGATTCGAACCAGCGCTATCTCTAACCTAAGCTCAAAGTCCTGACGCCTTACACCACTTGGCCACTGGCTCGCCCATTAATTAATTAATTTATGTTTGTTATAAATATATTTTTGTAAATTTTATGTTCCTTTACTTAGTATACTTGATGTTAAATTAAAACGAATTAATGAAATACATGGCTTTGAAAGTTATATAACAAAGAATCCTTTACTATCCAATTTTTTTGAAATAATAAATCTAAAAAAATATATAAATAGGTACAATTGAACGTAAGTTAATATATGAAAATGTGCACACTTAACTAATTTTGCAATTATGAAAGTATGCAAGAGTCAAAAACATATGCTATAATTCCTGCTTAGTGACGTCATTTCAAATCATCTGAGGTTCCAATGAATGAGTTACTTCATAAATAAAGCTAACTTAGAGTTGGGGTGGGGGGAGTAAGTTGATTGAGTGTGTGAGTTTAGGTAGGTATTGATTAACGATCGTCGCACAATGAGAGTGCGTTTAAGTGGTCGGCAATAAACTTAAAACACAACGCAATCAAACGCAAGGCCTATTACACAGGCTCTCATTTGAGATGGCTATCAACTTAGCAAACGTATTCCAAGAGAAACGATCTCAAGTACGTATTTTATTTTGAAATTTGAAACAAATCTCCTCGGGGGCCCTTTGTATTGATCGTATCGCAGCCACCTCAAACATTCAGATGTAACGATTCTCCACTGTATTGCCTTTTTGATCAATGCGAGAAACACCACATCAGAATACAAAACTGGGGAATCCCCGCTCGAGTTATATTCCCATCTTGCAAATCTCATAAATATCGATTGTTGATTGAGAGCGTGTGAAGCGGTAAGCCGCACATAATACAAGAGGGGTGTGTGTGGGGAAGGAGTGATTCGGTAAGTATTCGATATGGTGCAAGATAAAAACAATATCGATAATTTTATCCGATAGAAAACTCGGTTGTCAATGTTTTCCTAATGGACGCGGCATGAAAAGTAATGTAAAAGTTATAACTGACTTGATAAGTTCATGCTGTGGTCACTAGACCAAACTATTGTACCTTTTTTACCTAAGAGTGGTGTGTTTTATATTATGATTTTGTGTTTTTAAATTATTATGTTTGAAATAACGATTTAAAATGTTTATTTGATAGATGAAAAATAACAGTAAAACTTATATTTGTAAAAATTTTTTAATTAAAAACTCAAACATAAAAACATAAAACTCGTATAATACAGTATATACTTATGGTTCACTAGATTGGATTTATAATAATATTGCAGTGTATAATGTAACTGAAAATAATTATAAACATAAAACGTACAGTTGTGAAATAGAGCAGCGTGTTTTAATCCGCTGACTGTCGACTTCCCAGTGGTGACTGGGATACGGCCACCGTAGTGTCGGGGGAACGAAAAATAATGGTGGAAAAATAAATTTAAAAAAATATTTTGATGTGTTACACGCCTTTTAAAATTGTTTAAATATTTGTTGTGTACTATGTGTTAACTATGGAATTATATCAGTTAAATCATTCTTAAAACATTTTACTGAAAGGTATTACAATTTAATTTATAAAAGAACTTAAACACTCTTGTAATATATATATATATATATATATATATATATATATATATATATATATATATATATATATATATTTGGTAAGGCTTTTGTAACACAATTACAAAAATCAGACAGCTTACACTAATTAATTATTAATCTTAATTAATATAATTAATTAAAATAATATTACTTGAGTATTTATCTTTATAATTATATTGATAGTTAATTGTTCATATTTAATAAATAGTTCCTGAAGTGTTTGTCCAGTTTTTAAAAGTAAAAAATAATTTAGTACTTCTCTTAGTTGTTTTTATTGTTAGGTTTTGTTTATGTTCAACGTATCGTATTTTTATGCGTTTCATTCCTGAACGTACGCAAAGTACGACTGAACTGTAAACATACAATTCATGAAATTAGTATTTAATTACAGCACTATTATTTTCTAAAACAAAATTGTTTTACCAAAAGTTACTCTTTTATCATTTGAACTTACTGAACTTAGAATATTACGCATTACGCTATCGGGTATTACACGTAACGAGTGTACATATTTCAGCCCTCTGTGAAAGTCCAAAACACTTCACACAGCTAAAAAAACCTAATCGTATTTATCCGTTTTATATATCTTTATTTCCGTAATTATTTGTGGGTGTCGAAACAAATCATCACATAGCTACTCCATTATATGATTTACTTATATAGTACTTTTATACATTATATACTACTGTAGTTACATTTTGAGCAGCATTTTTGATAAATTTAGGACAGACTACATTCACTCATATGACTGATACGTAATAATTAATCCGTTTCGAATGTTTTTTTTTTTTATAAATAACATATTCGATTAATTTGTTGATAACAATAGTTTACCTCGAGTAATGTATGCAGGTCTAATGTAGTTCAATACTCGATTAATATCGATATTTACTTCACCCATCGACACTTGTATTCAGTTACTACCTCTATCGGTATCTGCCTTCGTTTGGCAGTAAACGCAAGTCGATACTTGAAGTATCGCATGCAGCCTGACCGGATGGATCCATAACCGGTCATACATTAGGGTGAAATGAGCGTCGCAATTTGTATTTATTGTAGTCTACTCAATTCCAGAACACAATGAACCCAATTATTTTTTGTCCCCCCTCCGTTACCCCCACCCGGCGTCGCAGCGCCTTGATTGTAAAGGGCGGTAAATTGCCTTTACGTTTTAATTCAGGGACTGTGTGCCGAGAAGGGGGGTTGGGGGGAATTAATAGAATTTGTAACGAGTTTCGAGATTGGCCACTCGATAGACTGGAGTGAAGGTATACAAGCAGCCCCGCTCCCACAATTATTATCAAAGTTTTCTACTTTTATTGCATATAGGGTTGGCCGGTATAAAGGCTTCGAATAACCTATTTATATTCTCCGTCCTGTCCAATCTCGGCGCTTTGTTAGACTTGCATAAACTCCACCTTGTTTTCAACAGACACAATTTGATACATGTTATTGGTCACTAATTCATTTCGACCTTGTTTTGCACGGAAACAATCGGTTTTAAGATTGCGTACAGGCCTACAGTTGATTCGAATATTATTTCGAGCACATACAAAAAAAAAAATAAAATAAAGTAAATAATAATAAATAAACTAAACTTTGCTACGGAATATAATAATATAAACGTATTATTAAGTTTTAGTAAAAAAAAAAAAAAAAAAAAAAAACAAGTGAAAGTCTCGCTACACAAATGTATTACAATAATAAGCATAAAATGTACAAAATATTGTGTTGAAGTCATAGATTTCAGTAAACCACCTTTTATTTTCCTTAGACAAGAGGAATTTACGGATGTTGTTTAGGAGAGGGAAATGATTATCAGACGTAACAAGCTGGAAATCACACTTTACGTGGTTCGGATTCCACGTAAAGCTGTAGGACTCTTGGTTGAAAATTATATGTGTGATTTCCGACAACTGACAAGTCTGATTGTCAGTTTTGTTCCAAACACAACATCCGGCTTTTGACTCCCACCAAGCACGGACACCCCTACTTCTCTAGTAGTGTCTCAGTTGATGGCAACCACCAATCTCCTACAATCCCCACTACACTTTGTTCCCAAGTAGCTGGTTACAACACTCACCAGTCAATCGCTCTTATTCGTCGATCAACCCGAGTGCGGTTTCCAGATGTGGTTCCATAAGTTGGCTGATGGATCGCGTCAAACTTTTCAGAAACCTGCGCCCCAAGGTGCCCCAGGGCGCTGTCACACGCTAATTGGTTTCCCGCCCGAAATGTGGCGCGGAATCCTTCGCTCGTTAACGTTGACAAATGACAGCACGTGTCAAAAACAAATTGGTTTTGTTTTGACCGAGCTTTGACTAATTTTCCAGCTGTGCCTCCCCCCTCACCGCCCACCCACACGGGGAGAGACCGGATGCTTCGCCTCCCGCAAAAACCTATTAAGACAAATAAACAAGAATTAGGCACACACTGTTGGGAATATTTATAGAACACAGCTGTTCCTCTCTGTCACCGCGGTGCAAATGTTCTTTGTTAACCCAATAAGACCTGATAGTGAGGTTAGGTTACGTGAACAAATCTACATAATTTTAGTTTTGCGACTAAGTAATCAAAAATTCTGGTGAATTTCGGCCAGTTCGATAGTATTCTGTACAACACCAATTTTATATTTAATTGTTCAAGATAAAATATTGCTCCGCAATCGGTTGTTTGTTTGTTAGCTAATTTGTACTAATTATATTTTGAGACATTTAAAAATAAATGCTTATGATCCAGTTGCTGTTTTTATTTCGATAAAATGTTAAGTTATAAATAATTCTTCTTCAGAATGGTTACAGCAGGATTTGAAAGCGGTAGAACCCTATTTTTAGAGCTAGCGAATTTGTTTATTTATTTTAGGTTTAATATTTGTTTCGTAATGCGCAATGCCTACAAATCTGAGTCACTTCTATACTTAATTTGCATCGTCTTTCACCTCCTCCACTATCCAGATCCCCAAAGTCAAGCAGTTCATATAAATTCTACAAAAGAGTAAATTTCCTTTTACAAAACTTGTATTTCATCCTAGTCGTTTCACAAGTGCATAAAGAGAATGTCAATACTTTGGCTCGTCATGGTAAAACCCCCAACTCATATATATAGACCATAAATGACCGGATTTGTGAGGGAAGAGTGGTATCCATAACCGGTAGTCTGGCAATCGTCGGCAGAAATAAAAGCCCTCCGTAATAGACTTCCATCAGTCTATCGCGATAAGGAGGGAGGACGAGGCACAATATACAGTAATCATGACTTGTGGTCTCTCTGTCTCTCTCACTCCCACCCCCAGTCTTCATACGTGATATAACTCAAGTTTACACCGATGGCTTCGGTTATATGATCATCGTTGAGATCTGTAGTATAATTCTTGTAATAGAGTTGTTTCATCTATAGTTTATTATTATTATTGTTTAGATTTGAGACACCGACAAAGCTAGTGCGTATTTTAGGCAAATATGAATGATTACTTTGAGTGTAGAGTGAGTGGGGATGACTGTGCAGTCTTGTAACTAACGAGGTCGACTTAGCTAAAGATGTACAATTTATTAATAGCCCAATATACAGGTCAACTAAAGAACCTACAGCTTACGTGTAATCCGAGACACGCAGTTATGGGTCTGATTTTCAGAGAGTTGACAAGCTTGATGTTTGGTTCTCTTCCCTAAACAGCATCCGGACCCTGAATACCACCCAACACGGACACTCCAAGCTTCTCTAATAGTGTCCACGTCGATGGCTACCATTGACCGGACACCGTGTGGTTGTTAAGAAGACCAGACTGGAACCTATCACCTACAATCTCCATAACACTTTGTCCCCAAGTAGCTGGGTCACAACACTACCGCCACTACTGCCAACTATTTTATCTTAATAATAGAATATTAAAATTCACCAAATTAAACAATTTTGTAATTATCTTTTGAACTGATCTACAATATACTTATTGACCGTAAACCACAAATCATCGATACATAAACGACTTAAAATGGCGTTTGACGAATAGAAGTTATAGTCTCGATTCTAAAGAAAGTTGAACCGTCATTCATGAAGGATTCTTGGATACTGTCATAAATGCGAAGAATAATGTTGAGTGTAAGGAAGAATCTGGACTGTGAAGTAACGTACAGTATACGGGGTAATTCAAAATTAAGTTTATGCTTCGTTTGTGATATTTACGTAAAAACTCATAACTCAAAAGTTCCTTAAGCTACAGAATTTTAATTTTGCATGCCTATTTGTCTATTTTAGACGTAACATTTTGCTAAATATAAATAAAATATCTTTATTAGACTAAAAATGGTGTATGTTTAAAAATTTGGTTGCTAAATTTCATGAAAATCATAGTAGATACGATAAAATAATAAGAGACGTTAAAAACAGCTTCTTACGCGATGAATCCTTTGATACCTCAGTTGTTATGCCTACCATTTTGAAATTAGTCAAGACTTTTATTCATATTTTATAAAGTATTAGGACTAAAATGGAGAAATAGTCATGAAAAATTACAATCCTGTTGCTTAAGTAACTTTTGAGTTATGAGTTTTTACGTAAAAGTCACTAACAGACAGAAATCTAAGCATTTTAGGAATTATGTTAATTGGAACTTCTTTCTTTTTTAGTATGATTATTTATTTCCTCTTTTTTTACGTAGTTTTGAAACACCCTATATAAACAGGATCTAGAGATTGGTCGATTATTTAGAGAAATGTCAAGGCATGTAAGTAAGCAGTTCAACGCCTCTATATAGGGATGGCAAATATTTTCAACATATCAATATATTGAAAATCAAATATCGATCTAACAATAATATCGAAAAAATATTGATTTATTCAGTAACCAATATATCGAACTGCACATGATTTATCTGTATAATACTATGCACTAACTCTTATGTCATGAACAAAAAATACACTCACATTTTTCTGTCACTATTTGGAATTGCCAACTGAATGTAAAAATTAAATACATTTTATTTACACGAAATAAGTTGTGGTCCCTGGGGTTGAATGAAAAAAAAAAAATTCAAAGTACAGTAAGAATATCATACCATTAATTATTATGCTATTAAACGTGGTTTGTAAGGCGGCTGGCTAGGCATCTACAACTCGCACACAACTTCATTTACCAGTTCCAACCACCACTCTACAATAAACTACTGTAAATTTTAGTGCGCTAACCTTATGTAAAATAAACTAAATAAAGTTACTTTATTATTTCAATGCATGTTTTGTACGCATAAGAGCCTATTTAAATGTTTTTTTTCGAATCGTGACGATTTTGAGGAGAGGGAATAATGTCAATATTCAGTGATATGACATATCGGACCAAAATATCGATATGTCCGATACTCGAAAAAATATCGATACTAATAAATCAATATATCGAAATATATTTATCGATACGTCCGATACATCGATGCCATCCCTACCTCCGTACTAGCAGCTTCATTATAGTCCTATCAGTTCTCATAAGTTTGGTAGCATCAATAACGACTGACGGGTATTAAAGGCTTGCTCAAAACTGAGATTCAAATCCTTGGACGTTGGATGAGAAGCTGATGTACATGATTACTGATAATAACACGTCCAGTTGTAACTTTATATTGATCATACTGTATTTTTAAGCTGAACGTACTATGAAGTTAGGTATATTTATATCGAATTACGTATTTATTACGTCAAACAAGTATAACTAATGATATTGTTTAGTTGAACACAATTTTTGTTCATACTTTATTTTTACTGTACGTAAATGGTCAATGTAAAGTCCACCTTTAGTCCACGTAACTTTAGTAATAAGCTCACATTCGATATTAATTTAAATTCAAGGGAATTATGGGTAGTTTTTCTCATAATATGGAACATACAAATAAACACTACACTGATATACAAATAAATATTTTTTAGTTAGTTTTCTACGACAGTCACATTTGATACGTGAGTACAAAAACATTGTTAACGGTCCAAATTCTCTTTGGCAAATTATTAAGTGGATATCAGGGGAATTGAACCCACGACGCTCTGTAAGGTGATAACCACTAGACTAACAATATTTGATTTATACATGAAAACTTTCATTTTGCTATGGAACTCCTAAGACAAATTATTGAACTAAAGTTTCTTTTTGTTCGAATAAAGCTGTAGGTTTATTGCCTTCGTTTTAGCACTAGTTATATGACTCACAGTCCTCTCAACTATTTGATCCTTAAGGTGGAGTTTAGGCTGTCTCCGGTGTGATCCTTACGATAATTACATTCTTACCTTTCGATAACCTTGATATCCTTGAGATCATGGTGTACTCCACAAAAGAACCAGCCAGGGAAGGAAGTACAAGAGCCATGAATTATTTCATATACTCTATTCACAGACTAAACATTATTCATCATTAACACGTAGATATATGAGCGAATATGAGGAGGGAATGAGTGTGATGAGTATAGATGAACGAGAGTAGCCATTGTTACTAACTATGATCGAATACATTCTTTAAAAAGAGCCATTTGTAATAGCTCAATAGAAAGTAAGGAACCTATATTTCTACTACCCAGACTTCTACCCTACATGAAACCCCCCCCCCCCACTAGTAGTGTCCACGTAATACTCGATATCCAAAAAGTACGTATAACGTTGCAACAACCCCTGAGGAAACGTGGATGATGCAATGACTATGTTTAGGATAAAGCCCCTTTATAAGAAGTACTGTCATCTATTTTTTTCAAATAGAAAGCATTTCGTTTATTACGAAATTGTCTCTTCTTGTTTCTTTATCACATCGGAATAAAGTATTTTTAAAACTGTTAAAAATTTTTATTTAATTACAGAGATGTTCAAGGCATTTTGGTTCATCGTGAATTCATCAGGTAATTGTAATATTGTAGTTGAAACTCATATTGAATGAAATCACCAGTTTGATCCCTGGAACTGGAATATATTTGATGACTCTTTTCCTCCTTAATGTTTTAGGCTTTTTAAGAGTGTTCATCCAGATGCCCAACTGGGTGCTTCAAGACATTTATTTCTAGATTTTATCAAAACTGTCACAAAAATCGCAAAAATATTTCAAAAATTATTTTCGATGGAATACCCTGAAGAAAAATATGTAAATAGAGTAAATACGGCAAGCAAATACCGTAATGGTAATTGTAAATTGAATTCAATCATAATCGAGCCAAACTCACAATGCATAAAAGATTAATTTAAAACTAACTGAGTGTTTACCAATCAAGTTGAACACTTTCTAAAGTGAGACAGATGAGCTGAGAGGGACAATTTCAAATTACAGCCTTCTTTGTCTCCAATCCTCATTCTACTCCCTCAGGTCGGAGGTCCGAGTCTTGATAAGTCGCTTCTATTTGTTCCTATCGCCAACATCCTCAACTCCTAATTCCACCAGACTACTTCCACTTTTCTTAGTTCCTAGGTTTTTCTTCTTTTTTTATAATTATTGTTTCACGGCAGTCCAAAATCCGTATACAATTTATCATGACTATCGTAATTTAGTTACTGTTGACATATTAATTGAATTTTGACTTCAAAATCACTCTACTATATTCACAAAATAATTAAGTTTGGATATTATATTTTTTTTTTAATTTTCAAGAGAAATGAGTTTAGAAGTCGACTGCAAACAAGAGGTTAATTCATATGTGAACAGTTAGAAAAATGAGAATTTTTATTCTCATTAGTACAGTGGATCTTGAGATAAATTGGAGCGATTAAAACGATTTTCCTTTTCCAAGATCGTCATCGAAATAGTGTATAGGATTAATCTCCATATACAATTTCTTTTTAAGCACGAAAACGTCTCCCGTAGTAAATCCCTTACTTGTATGTTGGGAAGTTTAGCAAGTTTTTAAAACTAGTGTACGATAGCAAGATGAGTGGGTCATCATGACTTGTTTGTTTGGAGGGATGGTGAATCTTCAAGACTAGTTGATTATCATGACTCGTCCGTTGGAAGGATGGGCGAGTCTTCAAGACCTTCTCGTTTTGCCTAGCATCAAATTGCCGGCTTGGTGGCTCAGTGGTTAAGGTTTCGGACTGCGGAGGGCAAGGACCAAGGTTGGAATCTCCAGTGAACCAACGGTCGGTACTTCACTAGTAGAATAAAGTTGACGCACATGCATGTAGGCCCATGTCAACTGGCAAGTGAAGTTTAAAAAAACTTTTTACCTACGTATAGGTCGATAAATCAGGTACGTACGCCTTTGAAGGTATTTAAAATAATATAAATACAACGTTTATACTTCATATGATCGTCCTCAACAAGCCCTTGGAATACAAACCGGGGCAAGGGCGTTCAAGGGCTTTTAAACAGCCCTTGACAAAATGAGGGTGATGTAATTGACTGGATTAGTGTTGAAGTGGAAAGATGACTTTCATAACCAGTGGTTTGGTGGCAATCGTAGAAAGAAATGAAAACCGCTCAGAAATACTTCTATCACTCTTATCGTGATAGGGAGGGTCTGTGGAGAGGGGCGGTACAATATACAGTAATCATGACTTGTGATGTTTCTACCCCCTCACCACGACAAAAACCCCATCAATGTACCACCCTCCGGATGTACTGACTGACTGGCCTCTAGCTGATGGTATATTGATTGATTCTTGGACCCACATTGTTGGAAACGTCACTTGTCTTCGTTTGATCCGTTACGATGGCGATACGCTTACGAAAAAAAACGCATTCCTCACGAAATTTAACAAATAATTCACTTACTTGACGTGCCCTTGAAAATAAAATTAGGTTATTTTAAAAGCTCACATGTACAGTGAATTGTTTTCCATCTGCACACACAGGATTTACACATATTGTATTATGTACTATGAATTTTTCAATACAGTATTTTGAAATGTATTAAATAATTGGGCGGATCTCCAAACAAATGTATAATATTGCTTTATATATAGTATGTTAATTATAAATGCTATAATAGCAAGCCACCCAATATACAGGGTGTTAGTGAACTCTCTTTAAAAGAACTGTAGATATGTTTCTTGGGTCAAGACAAACAAAAAACACCAAACAACCGTACGTCTAAAATGTGTAGATTTCTATCTGTCGGTCTGTATGTGTTTTTTACATATGTTTTTATTACTCAAGATCTATTTGAGTTAGAAACTTCGAATTTGGGCGTCATATGTACCGAAGTAGGTAAAATTAATTTCTAAAATTTATTTGCTGAAACTAGAGCCGTTTCAAGATGATGCCTATTTAAAATAAAAGTTGTAATGTCAAATTTCATGTAAACAGTTATGAATACAACAAATACTGTCGAAAAATTAAAACGTTTAGAATTTAAAGCAAATCTAACGATACCTTGTTTGATAAAATCGAATGATAAATAGCTGAGTAATCAATTTTTTAATCATTAATAATTATGATACAAAACAAATACTAAACATTTTCACTTGATTAGAAATTTATTAAAAAAAGAGAATATGTTATCTATATTAAGCTTATAAGTAACTAATACAATAATTATAACAATAAGTATAGTGAAATAACAATAAGTATAAGTATTATCAGTTAGTGTATTAGTTATTTATAAGCTTAATCATGATAACATATTCTTTTGCTTAATAAATTACCAATAAAATGATAGTGTTTAGTATTTGTTTTGTATCATAATTATTAATGATTACAACATTGATTATTCAGCCATTTATCATTTGATTTTATCAAACAAGGTATGTCGGATGTCGGATTTGTCCTTAAGTTCTACATTTTTTTACTTTTTGACAACATTTGTTGTATTCGTAACTGTTTTCATGAAATTTGACATTACAACTTTTAAATTGGTGTCATCTTGAAATGGCCTTAGTTACAGCAAATAAATTCTAGAAATTCATTTCACCTAATACGCTACACATTAAGCGCAAATTTGAAGTTTCTAACTCAAATAGATCTTGAGTTATGAAAACATTTGTAAAAAACACATACAGACCGACAGACAGAAATGAAGAGATTTTAGACATATGGTTGTATGGGGTATTTTGTTTGTCTCGACCCAAGGAACATGCTTACAACTTGTTTAAAGAGAGTTCATAAACACCTTGTATATGGTACAACCGCTTACTTGATCATTCACAAGCTGTGCAGTTTTAATTTCAATATCTCATTTTAAATCATCACAAAAATAAAATGAAATTTGTGAAAAAAACACTACCAAATACAACAAATAGGTGCCTTAGATCTGCTGTTCACGAAAAAGATATAATATTGCTTAGAACTTACTTTTGTTTAGTTTGCTGAGTGGAAGGAAAGCTCCGACGCCATTCCTAGGTTGCACTTCAACTGTAAGTTTATTGTGCTCCCCTTTTTCCTACTAGAATGGGGGTACTTATTCCAAGCGGCTTAGCCAGCTCTAAAATCGTTTTCCCCATACTAGCTACCATCTTTTCTTCTGAGAGCTCGTACCCGAATATTCTCCTTCCCCTGAGCTCCAGAGCTTCGCACTCAGTAAATGTTCGACAGACTCAAGAGCCTCACCACAAAGCTGGCAACTGGTGTCTTCTCTGTAGAGAACAATCTTTGCCAGATGTTTCCTGAAGTGGCCGTGTCCAGTAATATACGCATTCACCAACCTGATGTCGTTGTGACTCATGGCGGTGACATATTTGGTTAACGTGTGGTTTTGTAAATACTTGGCTGTGAAACCGCTGCCATCTATTGTGGTGGTGATTTCTCGCCAAGTTCAGTATTTCAGTTTTGGCAGTGGTAATTCCAGTGCCACAAACTGTTTCTTTTTTTATTGTAAAATAGATTTCCTGGCGTTTATTTTTAACATTAAAAAAAGGGGAGGAAGACTTCCTTCTGAGACATACAATTCCTGCGGACAGACGTAAAATAATCTGAACTGTAAATGAGAACAACATTTTGTGGATCGGAGTGCTTCCGAACTATTCAAACAAAAGCAAAACTACCTGATCCCCTAAGTGAAATATATTTAAAAAAATCCATACGCATTAAACTGAAACCTTAGTAATTGTTAATCTTGTAAAGTAATACCAGTGATTTTGTAGATGTATATAATACCTTCAATTACTTCACATTAAATTTAAGCTGCAATAAATTCTGTACGACGAAACATAGCATCTTTTAACACTGTTTAATGTTATATAATAAGTGTTACAACGACGACTTTTACTTATAGCTTGGTCAAGTGTCCGAGAAAGAGATCTCACCAATGTGTCCAGCCCTCACCTTCCCACCCCATACAACTGACAGCAGTGCGCTACCGGTCCACTAGTGAGCGCCACTAGCGTCTTTGAAAAGTAAACGAACAGACTGAAAGAGACACAATTAACGCTCTATTATACAGGACATAAGAGGTTCAATAAGTTATCGGTCACATTTGGCTTGAAGTAAACTACAGGTGTAAGCAATGCCAGCTCTCATATCCCCTTACCATACAACTGACAGCAGTGAGCTACCGACGAGCTAATAACGAGCGCTACTAGCGCCTTTGACAAGTAAGGAGCAGGCTGAAAGAGGCACACTTAGCTGCTCTATTAGTGTCAGACATAACTGGCTTGATAATTTATCGGTCACACTTGGGTCAGTGTGACCTACAGCTGTAGACAATATCACGCCGTGAGTGTTGGATGTGTAGGCCTATATACCGGTTGTTAACACGAAAATAGCAAACTATAATAAAATACATTTATTGTTAATAATACTGTACTTTTGAATAGTAATAATAATAATACTCAGAAACGTATTAAAAATAAAATGTTACTACTATAAGTCCAACTAAGAAGTCATAAGTTCAGCAAACTGCATTTTAGAAAAACAAGTGACTAAAAATTAGTTAAGATGGACAGGACATGTTCTTCGAATGGATGATACACGTTTACCAAAATGTGTATTATACAGTGATCTCTGGGAAGGAAGAAGAGCAGTAGGTTGTTCTAAGAAGAGATATGAAGACTATTTGTTAACCACTGTAAGAAATTTTAACGTAGACGTAAATTGGTTATTATTTTCCACATATGGAATACAATGGAAAAATAATAAATGAAGAAGAATTAACTCAACAGAAAGCATCTGGTAATCTGGAGATCTAATTATTTTTGGAAAAATCTGCTTTTCTCGAATAGCGCTTTTTTATCATTCTATAAGACATAACTTTAATTAACTAAAAAGTTATGTAAAGTTTATTTAAGAAATTAATTCTAATATTATTTTAACAAAAGGGAGAAGAAGGGGTCATCGAATTTTCGATGCCTTGCTAAAATAATAACTTTTTGAACTGAGTCATTTTTTATTACTATACATTTTTGTTTTTTATTAGATAATACTTTCTAAAAAGTAGACTACTAACCAAAAGTTTCACAGGAGAAACATTTACTTTTTAAGCTTTAGAAATATATTTACCTAGATTTAGCACATAATAGTTGTCTATACTATGTTCTATTAACAAAAATGAACATAAAATAGCACATAAAATGAATGTTCTATTAACAACTATTCGAGCAACTATTGTTTAATCAATATATGATTTGAGAGAATTTTATATTGTAAGGTAAATTATTATATTCAGTACTTAAAATTAAATTATACTGCTTATATTTACATTTTTCTTGCAGAAATTGATGGAAATATTAATCCTATTTCGTGCATTATGAATGTGTACATTCACTGGAAACAAAATGAGATTCTTCCGAATAAGTAGAGAAACGAGTTAACTATAATTGAAGTCATGATTTCCTCTGATGAAAAGGTAGCTCTACAGCTATTGCAAGACTGTGTGTAGTGGCATTTAGTTAGAGAAATACAGAATAAAACAGTTAAACAATGATTTGTTTGAGTTAAAACAGTTTAATGATTTTAAATGGATTTTGTTATTTATAATTTCTTTATATTTTTAATTAAGAGTAAATTGTATTTTTTTCTTTGGAAAACAACATTTTTTCCTTTTATTTCATGTCAATTCGATTCATTAAAAGTATAGTAAAATCAATTTACACAAAACAATAATTAATTGAAATGTACAAAATATAATAATATTTAAACTCATAGTGAAGAGCAATACCGCACACTCCACAGATGGAAACTAAGAGAGAGACATTGTGAAAGAAACAATGAAAAGAAGGTACCGAACAATGATTTTAATTTGAAACGCCAAACTCACATTCATACATGTTAAGAGGAAGTTTTCGGGCGTCGGAACGACTTTAGGACGGGAAATAACAGAATAACAGTGGCCTGGGTGGCAATAACGCCGTTATTAGCTTGAAACTAATTAGGCCAGAACAAACGGCGTCTTCTAAGCCAACGCCGCACCGCAGATGAAACGAGTTCCATAATTGCAAGAAAGTAACACGCCTATATAAATCAGGGTCCAGGGATCGCTTTTTGAATTAGTTCGCTGATTACTCGAGTTGAGCGCCACAATAGAATTCAATTAAACCACCGTGGAGGGAGGGTGCAATTTTGATTGTCTCCCCCTTCCAGTCGGAGAATTCCTATTTAGTCCATTCAGGGGTTACAGTGTACGGTTGGTTCACTATAGTCGGCACCACAAGAGTTGGCTTGGTGTCCTGCAACACATTCGTAGACAGGCGCGTTGTTCTCTTATAGACGGGATGCCAACACAACTTTGTTCATATTTTAAGGCATGCGCATTTTGATGATATGAGTATAGGATGAGTGGGGATGATCTGTGCAGTCTAGTTACTGAGTTCGAAATGAGCTCATAAAAGGGCCATTTATTAATATACCAATATCCAGGACAACTAAGGGACCTACAGTTTTACGTGGAATCCGAACCACGTAGCATGATTTTCAGCTAATTGGCAAACCTGACACTCAGTTATCTTCGATACACATCCAGTCACTGACTACCGTCCAACACAGGACATCCGAGACTTCTCTAATAGTGTCTACGTCGACAACAACCGTTGAGCGGACGACTTGTAAGTGTCGGCACAGAACCTATCGCCTCCGTTCACAGCACGTTGTCCCCAAGTAGCTGGGTTACAACACTGCGCTACTAGTTTTAGCGAGACTCCTATGGCTGTGATGACTGGAGAAGATTTAATGTTTCCGTTACTTATTACTTACTTTAATGTTCCGTTACGTTATTTGTTACTTTTTATAATAAGACAAAAACAATAAGTAGTCTTTGATTTTAAAAAAGTCATGTCAAATGATACTGATATTGGATAATCCAAAGAAAGTTTATTTAATTAAATTAATAAATTAACATTTTCTTTATTGCCTTAGAAAATATTGATGTATTGGCAAGTGTAAAATTATATAAAATTAGTGACGTATCTAAAAAATAAAATAAGATTTTTTATTATCCATACATAAAAAACTGTAAAATAATCATACAATTTTCTACTTGCTAAGGATAAAATAATGAACATTGTAAAAAGGATTGTCAGCAACGAATTCTGTTAGGCTTTTTTACAGTTTATTTAGTGTCATTTCTAATTGGAGGTCATCAGGCAAAGCATAGAAAAAAAATGATGTGGTTACAATAAATACTATGTTGGAAAAACGTAGTTCGTATATGCAACTATAAACTAATTAAATATCTCTACTCCTAATATGATTGAACACATTGACATTAATTGTCTTTGAAATAATTTTTAAACGTTGGTTACTAACTTTCTAAATAAGAGTTGACCTTAGTAACAATAACTACACTTCGTTCATATACACTCATCACACTCGTTCATATACACTCATCACACTTGTTTGCACTCACATTACTCATATCTTGACGATCGGTGTCTTATTAATAAATATATAAACATTAGTTTTTAAGAAAAGTAAGTTGCTTACGTTTTATGAAAGTGCTTCGGGACCTGAGCTCATTTTCGTTGAAACAAAACTAATTTAAAAGCAATATTAGACGAATTTAATCTAAAAATGCAATCAAGGATTTCAATAACCAGAAACAAATTGCCCTTTGAAATTCCCAATTTCCTGTTTAATCTGTTTTCCGTGGCTGCAGGGTTGTGTATAGTTATTCAAAGTTAATTTTCGCGCAGGGGAATTCAAGAGCGTTGAATTTCCCCAAGGAGGGAAAAGATTGAATGTCCAATGTAGCCTTCGTCCGTCCAATAACCATACTGATGTGATATCATGGTTATGCCGACAACCCCAACCACCGCCCTTTCCCAATATAAACGCAACGGAGAGAATCAGCAAAACGTACTCAACAGTTATGGTGTAATCTGCACGGCCAACCAATGACATAACCTCCTTCTTACTGTCAACTCGTACTCAAGAACACTTCTCATCAGCATTCATTTAGGTTTAGGATAATATGGTTTCAAGAATAATTTGTAGAACTGTAAAAGGTAAGTAAATTTAGTTCGCTGCCAGTAATAGGCCTAGTATGTGTCAATGTGTGAGTGAGTAAGCTGCCAATAGTAGTATGTGTGTATGGCTGAATGAGTAAGCTTCCAATGGTGAGTAAGCTGCCTGGGTAGTAGGCCTACTTGTGTGTTGAGAGAGTTAGCTACCAATAGAAGTACGTGGGTATAAGTGAGCTGCCAATAGTAGTACTGTATGTGTGTGATGGGTGAGTGAGTAAGCTGATAATAGAAGTAAGCGTGTATGACTGAATGAGTAAGCTTCCAAAGGTGAGTAAGATGACTGGGTAGTAGGCCTACGTGTGTGTTGCGTGAGTGAGTTAGCTACCAATAGAAGTACGTGTGTATGAGTGAGCTGCCAATAGTAGTATGTGTGTGATGGGTGAGTGAGTAAGCTGACAATAGAAGTAAGCGTGTATGACTGAATGTGTAAGCTTTTAATGGTGAGTAAGCTGTCTGGGTAGTAGGCCTACGTGTGTGTTGCGTGAGTGAGTTAGCTGCCAATATAAATACGTGTGTATGAGTGAGCTACCAACAGTAGTATGTGTGTTGGGTGAGTGAGTAAGCTGCCAATAGTAGTGCGTGTGTATGAGTGAGCTGCCAACAGTAGTATGTGTGTGATGGGTGAGTGAGTAAGCTGACAATAGTAGTATGTGTGTGATGGGTGAGTGGGTAAGCTGCCAATAGTAGTACGTGTGTGAGGGGTTGAATGAGTAAGCTTCCAAAGGTGAGTAAGATGACTGGGAAGTAGGCCTACGTGTGTGTTGCGTGAGTGAGTTAGCTGCCGATAGAAGTACGTGTGTATGAGTGAGCTACCAATAGTAGTGTGTGTGTGATGGGTGAGTGAGTAAGCTGCGAATACACGTACAGTGGTACTGACCCACCCGCCCACCCATACACGTACAGTAGTATTGACCCACCCACCCACCCATACACGTACAGTAGTATTGACCCGCCCACCCACCCATACACGTACCCGCCCATCAATACCACTGTACGTGTATGGGTAGGCGGGTGGGTCAATGCCACTGTGTACTTGTATAGGCGGGCATAATAATTCATATCATAACACCAGTTAGGTTTGTTGTCAAATGTATTGGCCTCTTAAATTTTCAAGTTGAAATAGTCATAACTAGGTATATCATATCTGAATGGTATTGTTGCCACAAGATTTACTGAGTTATTTTATTTACGTAAGTAATTGTCCAGAGTAGTATAGACAGCTCCTATTATGCTTTGTGCAGCATCATTGGCTCCTCCAAGTATGACATTACATAACTTCTCTCCATCAGTTAGTTGGTGGTCACTGTAATGATTATTTTAGAAACTCACACCTAGTACGTGTGTGAGGGGTTGAATGAGCAAGCTTCCATTGGTGAGTAAGCTGACTGGGTAGTAGGCTTGCGTGTGTGTTGCGTGAGTGAGTTCGCTGCCAATAGAAGTAAGTGTGTATCAGTGAGCTGCCAATAGTAGTGTGTCTGTGATGGGTGAGTGAGTAAGCTGACAATAGTAGTAAGCGTGTAATACGTAAGCTGTCAGTAGTTGTAAGTGAGTGGTGGGCGTGTTGTTAACAATAGTATTGAACATTGACTAGATTGTTTAATTATCGTACAGTCGAAAAGAAATGAGTTTAAGATAATACATCACATAGTGAGGAAGGTTAAACAGGATGGCCACAGACTGGTGAAGAAAGGTTAGTGGTGTTTGTACACAATGTTACATGTGACATAATTACTAAGTTAGTTATGTTCAATTGTTATACTTAAATTGTTGGGTTGTAACGATATAAACGTTAATAAGAAACAGCTGGTCATAAATATCCTTCATTTATTTGTAATTCGTTTTAGGATACCATTTGCTAAAAAGTCCTAAATGTCTAACCTAAATATGTTTTCTTTTCAATATTCGATAAGGTTCGTATTGTAAATATTTATAGAAGTTACTGTTTTAAAATTGAAAAGTTCACTTTGTAGCATTTATATTTGTTTATTTACATTAAAATACTTCTTTTAACATGTTTGGAGTAACATATTGAAGAGTTGGTCAAAGAAAAATCTTGGTCTTTCACATGAAATGGTTTTCTTAAGTTATATATTTTCATTAGTTTTAAATATTAAAGAGGACCGATATTCAACACAAAGAAGATAATTTTATCAGTTACAGTAATTGTGGATAAAAAGGTTACAGGATTAACTTATTTTGGTTTCAGCTTTTTAGTTACAAATAATCATTGCGAAAAATTGGAAAATAATTTGTTTTTGGCTTGATGCATTTTTACAAGTCGAAACGAAATTCCAAATAATAACCGTTTGTAAAAATGAATATTTATTTGAAACAGCTCTAGACTCATTTTACTATATGTTAATCTATTAACAGAAATAACGTTTGTTCTTATTAAAATACGAAAAAGAAAGCTAATGTAATGGTAAACCGATGCTACTTTCTCATAACTATATCTTGATAAGGATGCAAAGTAATTGTTTACCAGGGAAAATATTCATTTACAAGAAATTTCCTCTAAGTAACAAAATACGATGTCAAGACAATGTATAGAACTGTATCGGGTGCGAGTTGCGGCTAGGGCGGGACGGGGTAACCAATTTCAGCTTGAAAATTGAAAATGGATCCTGATTTCAGATATGCTTTTATAGGCGACGTCTTGTTGAAGAAAAATCACTGCAATATATAATCGAAAGTGCGGGGCTGCTAGGGTGGCTGGCTTGCGGTCAATCTTGCAAAATTACATGGACCAATGAGTTTGCAAGTCTCATTCCTTTGATCAATTGCCTTTGTAACAACGTATCCATGTTAAAAAGTTTGTCGGACTTCCCAGAATAGAAAAGGCTCGTTTCTGTAAGTCTTTTAAATTGAATGAGCTTTTTTAAAAGTGTACTGTTACTTTTAATTTATTTTTATAGAAGAATATTGTTGTAAATTTTAATAACTTTCAAAAGGATCTAGAAAACAATTAGATAACAATTAAAATAAAATAATTACTATATGACAAACATTTTACGAATATATATTTGTTACAGGAATGTCTTAAGTTGTTACAATTGTTACGAACGTAGTAATTGAGAAGTAAGTAGACTGGAATAGTTTTCAAACAGACATTTTTATTTAGGTGTTCTTCTTTACCGTGAAAAAATACATATTTTGATACTAGTAGTAGGTCTACCAGTATTTGTCTACGGTTTGTAAATTTAAAATGTATTTGTATATAGAATGTTGTATATACAGTATTTATATAAATCTTATTTTCTGTTATTATTTTATCAGTATAATAAAAAAAATACAAATAATCGTCAATCGATTTTGGCTTTGCCACCATCACACAAGGGGCATAAAAAATTAAACTTCCTTTAAAATAATTTTTTACCTATAAATATTAACCCGCACATTCATTTGATATCATATATCAAATGATACGTGGATGGGATATATCAAATGATACGTGGATGGGATATACACGTACGGCACAGAGGTGGTAAACCACCTAGCCACCCACACTCGTAAAATGATGATCACCCATTCGGCATTCCATACACGCATGTTGGTGATGACCCACCCACCCACACACGTACGATTGTGATGACCCACCAACGCACCCATACACGTACAGTGGTGTAGATATAACACTGAGGAAACCAACAACCACTTCTATAAACACAGACTACTGTGGAACCCACCCACCCACATACATACACACAATATAGAATTGACACAAACACCTGCCATTACACATACAGTGGTACTGTACTACCGTGTATGTATGGGTGATGGGTGGGCTGTCACTGTCAGGCTTTTAAGCAAAAGTAATAGCTACGTTAACCAAGTCAAGGCACCACTACGAAAAATAGTTTTCTAGAATCTTGTTACCTAAGAACCAAATTATTAGGAGATACAATTTGAAGTGGTTAGCTAAATTAAACATTATCAAGCAAAGGTTTTTGTTTCTACTTGCATTTATTGAATGAGCAAAATAGTACAATTACAAATTCAAGAACTGTAGCTTGTTGTCTATGAAACTTATTAAAACGTGAAACAAATTGTCGTAGGCATTTTATGCCATTCCTCGTTGGATTTGTAGAGAAAGCTTGACTGCGTCATTTCCTGTCACGTAAGGGGTTGTTGGGGAGACATCCTGAGGCGTGAACCTTGATAAACATAAACCAAAACGTAAGAGGGGTAGCTCGTCTTGGGGCAATTTATTGGCCACATTTACGGCTTTGTGATGTAGGGTTTTTTATTACTCAACATGGAAGTTGGAGCAACAGACGCCATGCCAAATGCTAAAAAACACTAATTGTTATAATAGCTTATTCTTAATTTATTTAATAACATTTAAAATGTTCACTGGAGTTCAGCAGACGAGAACAGCAGCATTTACAGTTCACAATTAAAGTTGCAATTTAGTTTTTGATTATGCCTGCAATTAAACATTACTGACATAAATCAATATCAGATTCATAAAAACATAGCTACTACAATTTTCAGTATCAAAAAAAAAAAAAAAAAAAAAAAAAAAAACAGTTCTTTCAGTGTCATTTTAGATGGGACCATTATTTGCCCTTCTGATAAAGTAAAATTTATTGCAATAATAGTGGACGATGGTTTGGAAGTTTTATTTGGATTCATATCATGTCTTTAGAAATGTAAGCATAGGGACTTTCATGTTGGGAAATTTATCTAAAACTGTAAATCATGATTTTCTCCTTCCAGCTTAATAAGGCTTAGTCTACTCTAATCTAGCCTACGCAGTACCCAAATGACAAAATGAGAGTCATAGAGCTTGTTTTTTATTTCGTCTTCAAAAGGAAGCCATGTAAGTTATGTTTTCTTTACAAAAAATGTCAATCCTGTAAAGAATTCTTTAGAATTTTAAGGCACTGACTTTTTATTCTTCATTCATTCTGGAGGCAACCCATTTAAGATAGAACTAAAAAGCCTCCTGCTCGACCTTTCTTGTTACAGCGTCCGTGAATTCCAAACTGGACACCAATAGTTGTATCTGAACCCATAGATTATTAATAAGTTGTTTCGCATTAATTTTTTACTAGTTGTGGTCTTATAACTTATTACTTTATTATATTTATTGTGACTAGGAGTATGTATCATGTACATATTGTGGGTGAATAAATGTTTTTATATAAAACTATACGACAGCCCTTGCTTCGATAAGGTGTGGTTCTCTATGCTTGCACACCCTTCCTTCCGTAGCTCTTTATAAACCATCATATCAATATAAAAGCTTAGCCTGCTGCCATTCTCCTAGAACAAAGTTTATATTCTAGAAAATCCTATAAGTATATTTAATAGGGATATGAAGTTGTGAAATCATATCAAAGTTAATAGAAATTATCTTAAACATTTCACAATGAAAACTAAAAAAACATGTCGTGTTCATGGTTTTTGTATCAGCTGTTTTGAGTGCATTATTAAATTAAACTAATTATAGTTAGTCTTCTGGAATAAATGAGACATATAGGGGCTGCTTCTTTACAGTAATGAACATAATTTAGAGAAAGCCTTCCTTAGTGGGTCTCTATGATACAAAAGCTAACTTCACTCCCAATTTCATCAAAATCTGTTGGTTTGTTTTGGAGATTTAGTGATGAGTGAGTACATCACTTTTGGATTTTTACATTAAGATTATACACGCTAAGTAAATCAGACGTTAGTTTGTATGATAATTTAAATACAAAGTCATATTGTTTGGAGCCACCTCGAGAGTCATCAGTCATTCATTTTCAGGAGGACATTATTCGCTAATATGATAAATGATGAGGTTATGCGGCGTTTCTTACCAACAAACAACGATTTACTAAGAAAGGCCGTTGCCAATAAAAGGCGACAATCATCAGTCATGCAGATTGCCATCCAATAACAAAGTCTTGTTGCAACCAATCTCCATTAATCAGTGGTGAATAAAGGTTCACATTTTAATGAACATATTTCCATGGCAAGTATCACGTCTTGGCTGTAGAAAACAGCACCTCTACAAAGAGGCTTTCATATGCAGATGCAGTTGTAATTACAAAATTAATTGAGTAATTACGAATTCCATTAATCAACCCTCTTTTAATCTCCTTTCCAAGGGCTCCTCAAATTGAACATTCTAAAGGGCAATATTTTCCACACAGCCCCGAAGAAGGGTTGTAGAAAATTAGAAAAATAAAGGTGGTTTCCTTTTTTCCCTCCTTCAATTTCAGTAATGGAACCACCAGACATGTTTTTTACCGTTATTAATCTCTTTAATTTCGAGCGACTTGATAGATCGTTGCCGTCCAATTGTACTTGCCCCATTATGTAGACTAATTCAATTATTTTTTCCATTAGCTTACCGGGATATATCACACAGCATGGAGTCGAATGACTGGTCCGTATTGGGGATTGAGGTTATGTCTGACAGTATTTGGCGAATTCAATGTCGGCGCTAGTCGAACAAACGTGTCGTGTTTCTTATTATTATTTACTTACAGCTTATGAAAGACGAATTATTTCTCCACACGTAGGGAGAATCTCTATTTCAATTTGTCTATTATTTTTTTACTTTTTCATTACCTATATCATATAAAAAAAAGAGATTAAAACTTTAGATAATATTCTATATTTCATTTATTTAATCATTCAGAGGTATTGGGAGTTTTTATTACCAAAATGACATTTTTTGTTTTATGTTCAAAAATCCTTCTATAAGCAGTATATACTTTAGTGATTACTTCTCTCGTTGGGGGCTTCGCCCTAAGCCCCTTACAGGTATTCAAGATGATTACGGTTCAGAACTTAAGATGAAATGAAATCTACGATAAAATTACGAAAATAAATAAAACCACACATACCTTCATGATATCATTTATACATTTCAGGCTGGCCGTTCTGTGAAACGGCCAGCCCAGGGTTATTGTAAACCACAGTCGTAAGTGTAAACCAAGTGTGTAAACCATTCATTATTGTGCCCCATTATGTTCATTAAATGGCACAATAATGAAAAAAGAAAAAAATTTTAAGATATAGATTTGAAATGTTCTTGTTAATTATTTTACTTGTATTTATGTCTTAACGCACTTATAACTTGTCTTATAAGATTTTGGTTCACCTCTTCTATGACTGGAAATTTATAACACGACATTCAACGGCTGTTTAATTGTTATACAATTATTTCAGGGCCTATAATTGTTTATTTTCCAAAGTATTTATAGTTATGATGAGCTGATATCTCCTAATTTTTATTTGTTATTTATATCTCAACGGCAACAAGTCTAGCCCCGAGACTTTCATTCGCTCTTTGCCTTATGTAAATATCTTACAATAGACTTATAACGTCCAATTTCATATTACCCCAGGCTTAAGTGTCCAAGGGGTTTTTTAATGTAACTAATACTTGACAAATTCAATGCTAGAACCCCTCCCCTTTTCCAAAGGGCTGTTGGACGGGTTCCTAGAGTGAAGGGTTGAAGTGGAACGTCTCTAAGTGCTGTCTATTTCTTATGTGGAGTCCGGAGAAACAGACAAAGAGGTTGTACTTTGTTTTAAAAACCGTTTTAAAAAAAGAGTGAATTATTTTCGGTATTTCAGCAATATCACAAAAGTTTATACAACTTAGTAAGAAAACGCATTACTATATTTGTCTTATGAATAATCAGAAATAACTGACTGGCAAAAACGCGTAATAAAAGTAATTCAGCCAGTGTTGAGCTTAAACCTGTATCTTCAAGTGAAGTATATTGGCGTCCTGCACTGTTGGCACTATTGGCGCAGCGCTGTGGCCCAACTATTTGGGGACAAAGTGCTGTGGAGATTGTAGGCAATAGGTTCATTCTCAGATTTTAATACCGACATGACGCCTGCTCAATGATTTCCATCGACGGGGACACTAGCGTGGAAGTCTGGGGTCTCCATGTTGAGTGGTAGCGAGTGTTTGGATGTTGTGTAGGGAAGAGAACTGAGTGTCAGGCTTGTCAAATATCTGAAAATCAGACCAAAACTGCGTGGTTAAGATCCCAGGTAAAGCCGCAGCTCCCTTAGTTGTCTTGGTTATTGGGCTATTAATAAATGGTCCTTTCTGAGCTAAGTGGAACTCAGATAGTAACCAGACTACACATTCCAACCATATTCACCATACAGGTATGTAATCATTCACTACACAGGTCAACCATATTCATCATACAGTTATGTAATCATTCACCACACATGTAGACCATATTCATCATACAGTTATGTAATCATTCGTATTTGCCTTAAAATACGAACACGGTGTATCGGAATTTCAAATTTGAATGAATAAATGATCTGTTTTAAATATAAATCTTATATAAAATAAAGTTTTCCGTATTGAAAAAAGTAAGTATTTAAAGCTTTTACAGCCAGCAATCAATATAATACGGATTACATATAATGACCTTAGAAGCGCTTTCATAACTACAGTAAATAGTTTAATCAGCTCCAATTTTAGCTTATAATTAACCGATATGAATGATTGTACAGCTGGCCGTATAACCAACGGAAATAATTACGATGGCAATTGTTTAATCGCTTATGCAATTAATTAGCAATAGTTCGCTATAGCCAGTTCAGTGTTTCAAGATACAACTCATACAATGGTAATACATAATTAACTAGTCTACAGCCCTTGCTACGCTAAGGGGTTGTTATATATGATTGCTTACCCATCTCTACATGGTTCTCTCTAAACAATCAAATCAATTGTAAAGATCATTTTGTAAAGATCTACCGTTCTCCTTGATAGTTATGTTCTATAGCGTAGGAAACCCTATAAGTTTACTTTGAGGGGTGTACAAAGTAGTGCAATCATGTCAGAGTCAGTAGAAATGACCTTTATCATTTCACAATGAAAACCAAATTGTCAAAGCTTTTGTGTCATGTTTTTTTTATCAACTTTTGGAATAGTTATTAAATTAAAGCCAACGTTACTCTTATGAAAAAAAGAAAACGTTGAGGGGCTGTTTCTACCCTTGTGGATGGAATTTCGAGGAATCCTTTCTTAGTGGTTCTTTGTGACACAAAAACTAACTACTTTCCTTGAAATTTCGTCAAAATCTGTCAAGTGGTTCCCAGAGATTCCGCGATGAGTGAGTACATAGTTTTTGGATCATATATATTAAGTTTGTTTTATTTTTACTATCGAATAATGGTCTAAACAGTGAAGCCGACAGAGGGGTGAAAACTCACCAATGGGTGGAGGGTTGGCCTGAAGCCTGGACTCTGCGGAGGTGATCATCTCAGAGCATGCCGCACCTGCAACACCACAGAATAGAGAGGAAGGGTCCTCTACGAATGAGTAGGGATGGCAAATATTTTCAACATATCGATAAATCGTAAACCAAATATCGATCTAACTATAGGATCGAATCGTTTTCCAAATTGTTTTGACGAAGCCTATTTGGATTCTTTGTATCTTTCATTGGTGAATGAATTATTTATTTATTTTATTTATTTAAATGATTTATCTGTTTAAAATTATGCACTAACTCTTATGTCATGTTTTGAAGAGAGAGAATAACGTCAATATTTAGTTATATGATAAATCAGTTCAAAATATCGATATAGCCGATACTATCGAAAGAAAATATCGATACTAATATATCGGTATATCGAAACATATTAATCGATATTTCCGGTATATCAATACACCGTTGCCATCCCCATGAATGAGCCAAACAGTAGATATGAGAGCTTTCTAGTGGGAGGATATAAAATGAAAATAAAAATAATTAAAAAATTAATAATGTGTGCCTAAGTAAAAGCTGGAGGAGAAATTGGTCGAAACATTGAAGAAATGAAAATAACTATGTAAAATTAAAATAAATGAATTAGTTAAGTACTTTTAAGTACTAGCAATTAAAAAATATATAAATTTACATGACATAATGTTCATTTATTGTATATCGCAGAGAAGAAAGAAGCAGCGGTTGCTTACAATAGTGGGCTGAATATCTGTCGAGTAGTTATTTGTCCAGTTTGCCATGTCGTTGGCAGGACCAACACCTTGTCGATTCCCATGTGGGGACACGTTGTCCCCATATCCTCAAGGATAAACGTATTAATTATTACTAAAAACGTATAAAGATGTACACCAGTTGAAATCTATTTATAACTGAAGACGTTCGCTGCTGCCATAAGAAAGCGACGTCTGTTTATGTCTTTTCTGTGTTTTGAACAGCGAAACTAAGGGGGCTGAATGTATTATTTTAGTTAAGAAATACAACATTTTAACAAAATTACACATAAAAAAATGTGATTACAGTATGCTGCAAATCTTACTATTCAAAAAGTGAATAAATAATAACAATAAGTTCACAACTTTTTTAAACACCGTGTTAATAATAATTGGTATCAATTGAAGTTAAATTACTTTGCATATTTTAATGTTTGTGGTACATGTACAGTACTTTATATGTTTTAAGTGGCAAACAATGAAATCCGTCTTTAACTCATCAGAGTTACTAAAAAGGTCTGTTACGAAATCGGGATGTTTCCAGATTTTTGACTAACTCCGTATAGTAATCAAATCGATCACTAAACCAAGTGTTTAACGCTAGTTATACTACAATTCAAGTTAATTTACAAGAGGGCAATACGTGTGGCTGTACCCGTTGACCAACAATGTAATTATAATGGTAACAGGAATGTCATTATAATTTTGGCAGCACAGCTGGGTGGGGGGGGGGAGGCGTGCCAGCGCCTGATGAGTCTCGTGAATGGCCAATTTGCAGGTTTTAAACGAGCCGCTTTCTACCCGGCGACTGTAGTGAGGATAATGCAAATTTTGACGCAAAGTTAAATGACAAAACGGCAGAAATTCGTGGACAGTAACGGCTCGGCGATTGATGTTCTCCACTGGCAGTAATGAGTTGGCGCTCGATTTAGTTGAGGAACGCGTTCTTTAGAAACGCCGAATTGTGTGCTTAGAAAATAGATTACTCTTTTTTTTTTTTAGTTCTTTGGAAATGGAAAGTTGAAACAAGATTTTTTTTGTTAATTTTAGCTAAACTGTGACCGTACATTTTTCTGTTGTAAGATCCCTTGCATCTTACCTTTTTTTAAAGCAAAGCTTTAAAAAAAAACGTTATCGTCATAGGTTAGTAAATTACCTATTAAATTTTAAATATAATCTGTCGAGGAGTTTTTATTGCAGGAACTTTAATGTCAGTGCTTCGATAAAAATCGTTAGAAATCAAGCTCTTTTAAGGATTTAAGGAAAAAAAATGTCCCCTTTGCAATCAAAATATTGGAAATTTACGAGTCCGTGATGTTTCAAATTCGAGTGTTTATAATTGTTTCTCCGACAGTAAGCAGAAAGAAGTTTATATGTAACACTACCCTCCCCCCCTACTCCCTGTGCTAAATGTCAGTACAGCATACGTGTAAAGAGTTACAAAGACATTACCACCAGTTAAGTCAACGTATTTAAAGTAGGGGTGGCAACGATATATCGGAAATATCGATAAATATGTTTCGATATATAAGTATCGCTATTTCCTTTCGATAATATCGGCTATTCGACTATCGGCTTCACGTTATTATCTCTTCTGAAAATCATCACGATTCGGAAAAAACATTCAAATTGTCTCTTAGGCGTACAAAACATGCATTGAAATAATAGAGTAACTTTATTTAATGAGGTTAACGCACTAAAATGTAGTTTATTGTAGACCATAGGGTGGAACTGGTAGAAACGAAACATACTAAGTGGAAAATTTATTCACAAACTCATATTTCAAAATGTTTTACCTGACAAGTATTGGAAGTAGATTTAGTGAATTAATTTGTTTAATTTTTAGTGTTTATAAGAAGCCTAATTGTATGTTCAAGTGAGAAAAACAAAAATAACAACGTTATTACATTATTCTTTTATAACTAACATGATAATTAAGGTATAATTATGCTTAAATTGAATTTTTATCGTCCAACCCAACAGACCACAACTTGTTTTTAAATTTTACATTCAGCAGGCTATTTTTTATATTGTTTTTATTTGCTATTTTGGTCATGAAATAAGAGTTGGTGCATAGTTTTAAACATAAATCATTTACAATTCGATAAATCGGTTACCCGATATATCGATATTTTTCTGTCGATATTATCGTTAGATTAATATTTGGTTTGCGATATACAGATAATTTGACATTTTGAAAATATTTGCCATCCCTAATCCAAAGACCACAGAAAGAACAAATCAATAACCTGCTGTATTAACTAAGTCGGTCTCCTGTTGATCACTGTGTTTGTAACCGGGTGATCGATCACTGTAGGTACAAATTAAAACAGTTGTCAGCTCATCAACCGGAATGCAATATAGGCCGATGACTTAGACCTTGCCGCTCCTCTCCACTTATGACATCTCCACTTTAATTAAATCTATGTTTACAACATTCCTCCCCCCTCCCACCCACCTACACTGTATCGATCCCATTGTCAACCTATCTGTGATTTGTTTACAAACGTCGAGTGTCTAGACAATTAGAAGTGGAGGAAGAATTGGAGCGAACCGCGCGCTCTTGAAAAAACTCATATCCTCATTAATTGCGGGCTGAAGTAGCTTCTTTCGCAGTTTGAGGGCGCGGTGTTGTCATTGTTTCCATTCAAATATTAAATTATCAGATGTACGTATTAATCCAATGTCATATTTCGCTATTGTTTTAAAGTTTAATAAATGTTCTGGGAAAAACAATATAAGTGGGTTTTCAATTAACACATTTATTATTTCCTTCTACATTTTAGTTTACCTGCACTCTGTGTAATGAAAAACATAAATCGGTGATTTCTTATGTATCTCAACATTATTTTAATATTCTCTATTTGTTTCATTTCATTAATTAAAATTATATACTTAGATGTGAAACACCGGTCGACAACTTTGTATGTATTTCAAGGCGAATATTAATGATTATACGAATTTTGATGACTTTTGTAGTATGGTTACTAGCTGAGCTCGACTTATGCTCAGAAAGGACTTCGCCCTGCTGTAGGGTTATGGGACCTACAGCACTACGTAGAATCCGAACCACGTAGTATTGGCCTGATTTTAAGCTAATTGACAATCCTGATATTCAGTTATCTTTCTTACACAACTTCCGGACACTGACTACCGCCCAACATGGACACCCCAGACTTATAATATACTGAGGGAATTATACATTTCTACATTTTGGCGTTAGTTTGTTAATCACTTTTGAAGAATTCATTAAATCTAATTACCTGCAATCTCCCAGAAATCCTTGTTGATGTTTAGTATTTTTAAAATCTTTGACAACACCATTAGAAATTATTTAAAACATGTCTCAAGTTTTAAGGATCCGACGATGGCATAAAAGCCGGAACACTCAATCCAACAGGATTTCCAGCATCATTAGCAGATCGCAGGTAATGTTAATCTTTAATCAATCATACATTTTACCCATTGATAACACTACTTTTCCTGGTATATTTGTTTTGTTTACTAACACCACAAATATCTGCCAATAACATAAGAGGTAGACGCCCTCTTGCTTTACTGTTAGTTAACAGGTAAACACGGAACAGGTCCTTTAAACCAACAAACACGGAACAGGTCCATCAGTACGATAAACACGGAACAGGTCCATCAGAACGACAGTAAACACGGAACAGGTCCATCAGAACGACAGTAAACACGGAACAGGTCCTTCAAACCAACAAACACGGAACAGGTCCATCAGTACGATAAACACGGAACAGGTCCATCAGAACGACAGTAAACACGGAACAGGTCCATCAGTACGACAGCAAACACGGAACAGGTCCATCAGAACGACAGTAAACACGGAACAGGTCCATCAGAATGACAGTAAACACGGAACAGGTCCATCAGAACGACAGTAAACACGGAACAGGTCCTTCAAACCAACAAACACGGAATAGTTCCATCAGAACGATATAAACACGGAACAGGACCATCAGAAAGATGTAAAAACGGAACAGGTCCATCAGAACGACAGTAAACACGGAACAGATCCTTCAGTACGACACCAAACACGGAACAGGTCCATCAGAACGATGTAAACACGGAACAGGTCCATCAGAACGACAGTAAACACAGGACAGGTCCATCAGAACGACAGCAAACACGGAACAGGTCCATCAGAACGATGTAAACATGGAACAGGTCCATCAGAACGACAGTAAACACGTAACAGGTCCATCACAACGACAGCAAACACGGAACAGGTCCATCAGAACGATGTAAAAACGGAACAGGTCCATCAGAACGATGTAAACACGGAACAGGTCCATCAGAACGACAATAAACACGGAACAGATCCTTCAGTACGACAGCAAACACGGAACAGGTCCATCAGAACGATGTAAACACGGAACAGGTCCTTCAGAACGACAGTAAACACGGAACAGGTCCTTCAGAACGACAGTAAACACGGAACAGGTCCATCAGTACGATGTAGACACCGAACAGGTCCATCAGAACGACAGTAAACACGGAACAGGTCCATCAGAACGACAGTAAACAAATATACATTGCGTCATAGGATTACAAAAATAAACGTATTTGCAGAACGCGCCGTTTTAGAAGGGTTGAAATGAAAGGCAAACGTTGTTTCAAGAGTGGGCAGAAGGGGTTAAAACCAATATTAATTTGTTTTCATTAACTTCTGTGGAACACTTTCCCAATAAACGGGCTACTAAAATGGATCCATCCTGATACGGAATGGGAATCTGACAATGGGCCGGTATTAAATCCATTTCGCTGTTCCCTTCCCACTCTGCCGTGGCACGTGTGTGGGGTGGCGGCGGGGAGGGGTAACCGACCGAGCTTGTGAGACTGTGTACATGGCCAACCACGTGGTAGGCCTATACTGTATACTGACATCCAGTATATGCTGTATGTTAAAGTATACATACAACGTGTAGAATAGAGCACTTGAAGGTAAGATTAGGTCATTAACTTAATAGGAAATGTTCATTACATTCGTATAATCCTATACAGACACTTTTCCATGGATGTGTGTTTACAGAAAATTATCTAAAAAAAAGGCTTCTAAATATATGTTTATATATTTAAAGTAAATGATTACATAGCTAAATGCCTTTCTCAAACAAGTAAGACATTTTCAGCCTTATTCAAAATAACTATAGATATTCTTATTTTTGTTTATTTAAACATATTACCAACTAATTAATATTTTTAATTAAATATTAAATGTATATTTTTAATTGAAAAAAAAAAAAAACTCGAAGAATACAGTATTCCGGTATCAACTCCGCTCAGCTAAAGTATAGCTACCGTACATTTAGATTTTGTAGTTATAATGTAGATTAGCGTATATATTATATAGCATGTATTTAAATTGCATCTCATTAAAATCTAGTAATATCCACACAACTTCTTGGGTCCCACCCACTGATGCATGGGAGATTGTAGGCGATAGGTTGTGTTTATATTATTATTTAAATACAGACGTTATTTATTTATGCTCGGTCCTCTTAATACCGACAAGGCGTCCGCTCAATGGTTGCTATCAAGTGGACAGTACTTCAGTACCCGGATGCTGTGTAGGGGAAAGAATTCAGTCTTGTCAGTTAGCTGAAAATCTGACCAATACTACGTGGTACGGATTCCACGTAAAGCTGTAGGTCTCTTCGTTTCCCTGGCTATTGGCTTGTTAATTAACGCTTCGTTATGAGATAAATCGAACTTAGTAACGAGACTACACGTTATCCACACTCACTTAAATATTTATGTACGCCTTAAAATATGCACAAAGTTGTGTCGTCGTTCCATACCTGAGGATTACCATGACTCTAGGATTTGTATTTATCAAAGTTAACATGTTGATTGATGTATAACTAAACAATTATATGCTTCGTCTTTCAAATTACCATAGGTCCAATATAAAGAGCAATTATCGAATTTTAATTTGTAGCAAGCTACATAGTTGAAAAGTATGTACATTTTCAGATATATTCAGTTTTTTTTTTTTTTAGCCATGATTAATTTTTGAGAGCCAACGATGGTTCGGACTGTGGGACATCTGTACAAAATCACTTTACTTTGATACTCTATGACTCACCGGCCAGGTTGAAACAGCGTTCTCTGTGTAGCCTTCACGGCAGGAGTTTAAATTGGAAAACTTTAGTTAGTTAGTTTCAATGATTTATCGACATAGAGCCCCAACGAAAGGGTCTTTCCGAGTAATAGTTCTAATTAGTAACGTCATAATTGTGTTCCACTGACCTGTTAGTTCCAGAGAACTATTCTGTCACAGTTCTTTGGTAGATCGCATTTGATGTACACGGAAAAATTGGTGAACATTTACATTATTTATGAATTCGAAAACCTCTCTTGGAGATATGCCTAGCGAACAATTCTATCGACGTGATTTTTTTTTATAATAGAGAAATATTTACCAATTTATGAAGTTATGAAGAACTATTACATAACAAATTTCAAAAACAAAGAAGAACTATTATTTCCTACGTAAAGTGTGCAAAGCTTTTTGTTTTTACATTTACACTAGTTGGCCTATTAAATATTTTTCTCATTAATGCAACATATCTCAATGTAATAAATAAAACGTGTTATTGTTAATATTATGCCCATATAAAACTAAATAGTCCTAATAAAAATAATAATAATAGCATCGTTAAATTTTTAATCGACAAGGATTAAAATGAACAGTTCATAGTTTACCATATTTACAACAATATTTACTTCATTATGAGTTAAATTAATATTTTTTCTTTCTTGTTCAATTTTTGTTATGGAAATTACAAATAAAATAAGATTAATTTCTTAATAGTAACGTTCCCATACATGAACATATATTAGTTAAATTGTTTTATGAATAAGTTAAGTTAATTTCAATGTATTAATAAAGACAACGTCACAGTAGGCCTATTATCATTTATTGCAATATCGATATTAAATAAAAAACCAATTTAACTAGGAAGAAACGTTAAGTTACATTAAATTGTTTCTTAGTTAATATAGGAGAGAAACGATTACAACACACTGTACCACTTCTCATTTAATCAACCTGCGCGTATTTCTCATCAGTGTATTTTCAGCTTATTAAACATTTGAAACGGTGATAAAATCTTGTAATGAAATAGCTCGATCCCATTTAAACGTATGATACCATAATTAACTTTCTAATCAAAGGGAACATGATCTAGTGTTCAATTAGGCTGCGCCGCAACACTGTTCTGCTGATAACACTAATTACCAACTGACGTAAACTTGCCTTGCCGCTTGTTACGTTGTCGAAACAAAACTGTTAACGTCCTAACAGTTAATCTAAAAACTTACCAAGATTAGAGTTAATAAAGTTCTGGAAAAATGTGATAAAACAAGTCGTGACATTGTTGTGGCAATTCAATATTATTTTCAAGACCAGCGGTAAAAAAAATAACAACTAATATAAATAAAGAGAAAATCTTTAGTTTGAATTTTAACTAACAATCATTTAAGTACCTTCAGAGATCCAATTATCAGAAGTCAATCGGAAACGCACGAAAGCACGGTAATAAACAATAGACACAACCAACTAGATATCGCTGACACGATCTACCGCAGTGCTCTCTGTAGACTGAATGTGAGGTGGCCGTGGCGGCAGGCGCTCCACACCAGCGCTCGCCGCTCTGGTGGCAGCGCCGTCAACTAACCAGGGGTGCTATCATTCGATTACACCCCCTGCCATCGTGGCCTGACAGCCAAGCGGCGTTTTGAATTAGGCCTAACTAGATTGAAGTATGACCCTTACTCGGATTGATTTTAATCAACGATATTCAATTAATTAATGAATAACCTTCAATGCTTTATCAGCCTGTTTGGTTCTCTCGTCTGACGTTTTAATTTATCCTGAAATTAGTTTTGTCCCGACGTCTTCTTGTTCGTTAGTGGCGTTATTATATTCGCCCTGAATGGTGTTGTCGATTTATGCACTTCCAACATGAATAGTCTGCAATTATTTCTTCTCGGTGCAATTAAAAACTTTGCTGGCCTTATTCAGACTTTGCGGGACGGGGAAAACTCGCTATTGGGAGTTGCGTTTTTCCAATTAGTTTTGGTTACTCACCATATTTTATTTTACTTTTAATTTCTATGTACTAACAACGTAGAGTTGCTGGTTGAAAATATCGAGTTTATCTTCATCATTTAGACAATATATGTGACTAACTAGGAAAATAATTTAATCACAGTTTTTTTATATCATCCTCTTTATGTCAATTTATTCTCTAATTTTATTTTCTAATCCATTTGCATATGTCAATCAATTATTTGTTGTTTAAAGCTTGTCTCACAGAGGCATTTTTTCTTGTTAAGATTTCTTTGTAATTTTTAATTTTAAGTTTTTTCTTCTCTTGAGGATATTTCAATATTTGATTTTTTTATAAAATAGTTCGTCTGGATAGTAGGCTAATGTTTAACTGTTTAATTCACTATAACATTTTCTGAGCGAATCACTTTTTTATGTTTCTAGTGAAGAACATTTTAAAGATGTGTAAAACTTTTTTCATATGCTTTTTTTCAGAAAATTTGAATTATTATTCATTTCTTTATTAGATGTGCGCTTTGCTTATTATTGTTATTTCCACTGACGTATATTTCTTTTATTTCCTTTATTTATTTTTCTGGAAAGTAAAATAATTTATATGAGTAATTGTTAATATTACTGCTTAACGTGGTTTAAAGTTTATTCTTCAAATAAGGATATGAAAGTACCAGTTTTGTAGATGAGCTTTAATTTTTCAGTCTTGAATTCCATAACAATGACTGTTGTTGTATATATAATCAGTAAATTGAAATCTTCTTCAATTTTTTGCGCTCTAAATTCAATTTATTTCTTTTATAATGCATCATAATTGATCAATGCACCTAAGTAATTAAAACTTGGTGCTTTCATTTATTTATCTAATTAATAGTAATTCCACAGTAGTTTTTAATCACTGTATTTAAATATTCAGCTCCCTCTATTTATTCTTATACTTTAAGACATGCAGACAATATTTTACTAGACTTTTCAACTGCTTTGTTATTTAAGATTACGTTACCAATTTCATTCTGTGGTTTTAAACACCTGGCGGGTGGTATTTTGTTATTTTTTCTTGCTTATTTTGCATGACTTTGAAAGACGCTGAAATAGAATGTTTTATCTCATGCTAATTGATATATATATTTACCTAAACAAAATTACAATCTGTTATATTTTTGAAATTTAAGAGACATATAACAACATTTGTTACCAGACACTTTACAAAAATACAATAGCAAAGAATAATGTTTGGAAAAAAAGTAGAAATTGGCAAACTGATATTAATTTTTCCTTAACATAATATTTACAAATTTATAATTCCATAGCTTTGTAAATGTTGTAAAATGTAACATGTGTTGTAAAAGTTTATTTAATAATAAACTAACACAATTTTCTTGGGTATAATTTAAAAATGTGTGAGAGAACACCACCATGTTCAAAAGAATCTGCAAACAGAAATTATTTATGAAAGCAGTTAATACTTTTCAAGCAGATTTATTGGTTGAGGATTACTTGTACAGTCCAAAAATACAGAGTATGAGACTTAATTTTTGACTGGTGACGCATCAGCAAAATATACTTTTCATCCGTATTTAATTTTCCAGTCACTTCATAAAAAATATTTTCAACTATATTTAATTCATGATTATACTATCGGTATTTTATCCTGATTGGTTAATGTTAACAATTGATAAAAAGAAAAAACTGAAGATTGGTGGCGGTACAAAAGAGGTAAAGTTTACCATCAATTGTTTATATTTAATTCTGAGCGAGCAAGTGCCATAAAGGTAACAACAACTTTCAGAAGGAGTCGGTTGTTCGGCATTATTCCAATGGTATATGAAAGAATGTTTGTATTCATATTTTTGATACAGCCCTGATATCAAGGCTATTGCTGCCATATGTGACAAGAATTACCTCGAGGTTAGTTTGTTTGATACGGATCTTGGAATGTGACGTATTACTCACAAGTGAAGGTCTGATAGATAATATTTCCACATTGTAAATAACAATTGTAAACAGCAAATTTTAATTTTGCCCAAAAAGTATTAACGATAATAGCGCTGACTCGAGAGCGCTCTTACACCTAATTCTGGAACTACGATGAGTTTGGGATGCAACGACCTTTAGCTTGACGATGTAAGCCAACCACAACCATAGCATCACCTTTACATCTTACATTTTTACAACGTTTCATTTCATTAAATGCCCTTCATTATGAATTTGAGAGTGAGTAAGCTTATTATGATCATGTTTTATTTTTTTTTATTTATTTTTTTTAAATAAAAAGGAGAGGCCGATCTCCTCCTTAACCTTACTCTGACCATTCCCCATAGACCATTGATCTGTGCGAAGAACTTATTCAGACAGAGTAAGGGGGCGAACCTGTACAGTACAAGGTGAATATTACTGATAAATCTTCCAGTCTAGGCCGGATTCGAACCAGCGCAATCTCTAACCCAAGCTCAAAGTCCTGACGCCTTAGACCACTCGGCCACCGGCTCGCCCAAATACTTTCTTAATATTTATACTGCGTTCTCCATAATTGTCTCTTATTTTTAATGAATTCTGATCAATTTAATTGTACATTTTTCTATTGTATTATTGTTTAAGCCATTTAAAAGTTCCACTCTAAGGGTATTTCTATCTCAAGAAGTAAACTCAGTACACAACACCACGCGTCAGAGCTTCACTAAAATGTCACTGAGTGCGCTCATGTCAAGTCGGGATATTCCTTAAATAAAATATGACTGCAAATATTATTTGCTGTCTAAGATTTTAAATTTCAATGAAACAGGATATTTTAACTGTACATTTGAAAATGTCTTATGTAGTCAAGTACCACAAAGAGTAATGATTGGACACATTGCTGATAGGTTTAAATTTAATTTAACCGAAATTTGTCACCGAGGGCTATGGCCTCGATCAAACACGGTTTTGTGTAGTTTCTTCGAAATAATACAGTACATAATACTTTTTTCCATTAGACCACCTTATGCTGTTTACATTATTCAATGCCAACTTGAGGAGGTATTGAATAATGTAGTCTAAACTACATCTTGAATAATGAAGTTTAAATTAGCGAGCTCCATGCAAAAATAACAGTGACTTGTATAGCATATACATAGTACAAAAATGTCACATTAAGGGCTTTCTCAATAAACTTAAACATTTTTCAGTTTATTTTTATCTTATGTATATTATTTGCATTATTACTGCTTTGTTAATAAGGTTTTGAGAAATGCTTTACGTAGACAGTTAACCTAATTTAATTTGCTTCTTTTTTAAATTCCATATCATTCTATTTTCAGTCTAAATGGTCAAGTATTATATATTTACAATTAAATAGACTTCCTGGTTTAGAAAATTATAGTTGGGAGGGTTTGGAAATCACTATGAAATTTAGATGTACTAAGATAAGATCGGGTGTATCTAAAATAGGGGGGGGGTTCCGATTCTAAAATAAAATTCAATAATATTTAGAATCAGAAGAATGGTACTTACGTAGTTCTCTCCTAAAAATATTTATGAGTTTGGCACACATAAGACGCTGTGAGAAATCAATTCACTTTATTACTGTGCTAAATTTGAAACCTCTGTGAATAACGATAGTAATGGTGAATAAAGAAGTGTGTGCTTTGTGTACATTAGCAAAAATCTAGTTAAAAATAAAATAAATAATTGACTACTAAAAGGAAACATAGTTATCGAGAAGAGTTATCTATATTTTGTAAAATGTACCCAATTGCTGGAGGTGCGGTCAGTAATGGGGTGACCGATTTTCTTTGTGAGTTCTCTGGTCAGAGGAAGCTGACCATGATTTACCGAAATAGATTACCATAATATTTGTACGTTTTGTACTAATATTGTAGTAAATTTGTGTTGTGCGAAGTTAAATTGTATTATAACAATAATAAACACACTTACACACTAAATGTTTAACACGAACATATGTATTATATAAATGTCACATTAACAGTTGTTCTTCTCCCGAATCCCAATATTCTTTTAGGTTTAAGAAGATTCAAAATTATGAGAACCACAGTCCCATATACTAAAATGACCGACTATTTTTAATTTTTCAAAACATTCTTCAGCGGACATTGGACTAAAAGCTTGCTCGGAATCCAAATATAAAGAACGGAAAAATATTGGAGGATGAGTTTCGGGACGAAGTCTGGTTTATAAGTTTAGACCGTCTCAAGCAATCATTTATACGGGGTCCATTAACACTCAGTTTGTTCATTTATAGAACAAAAAAAGAGGTGAAACACGCCACTCGACTTATTAACGTTAATACATCATCTTCGTTGTCGTTTCGATTTCAAAACAAAAACAATTAGATAAAAACAAACAATATCATAGTTTTATTATTGTATTACTTATTTTCTCTCTTGGTGATGTAGGAAAAAATATAGCCTACATAATGTTTCACAACTTAATATTACAAAAGTAACGTTCTTAACTGATAGTGTTATTCACGTATTAATATCAAATTTCGAGAACCAATAACGAAACCATTACGGTTTTTATATGCCTTTGCTCATTTATAAACTACTTTACTTTTTAATATCTTCAAACAACCATTATGTTAGGTTATGAACAAAAAATGTTGAGTAGTATTTTATGCTGAAACGAACCACAGAAAGAGGAAACAGAACTTAATATAACTTCGCTATGTAAATAGGCAGGAAACGAAGAAGCGCCAGAATAAATCTATATAAAATGTCAACCGGTGGAAATATTGAAGGAAATAAGAAATAAATTACTTTCGAAACACTGAAATGGCAATTTAATTGTTAAAGACGTTCCAGTCATATTTGAGGTTATAAAAAACGGGAATCTCATTTAGCAGCGTGTGCCTCCATGATCAAAACTAGATTAGGGCGGAGATAATTTCCGTTTGATTTGCCGCGAGTGACGTCACCGGCGCTAGTGTCACTGGCTGCCTTATTTCGTCGCCACAGTCGCCGCGTGGCGCTTTGTTATCGACGCCGGTTCAGACGCAAGGGGACACGGCATTATAATTCGATTATGTGAAGATGGGAGATTGGCCGTGTGTGATTGCCAAGCGTTAAGCTCCCCTTGCATTAGCTCGACTCCTTTCTGCCACCATCATTCCCGCTGGTGAAACCAATCAATACATCTTTGTACTACATATACTTTATCATTATATTTTCACTTTAAGAACATGAAATAAGACACGTCACATGTGAACGGTTTAATTATCGACAACCTTTTTTCACGTTAAATTGTTTTTTTAGTATAATGTAAATCTGACATGGTCTGACTTTGGTAGGTTACAACAACAAAATAAGCAATAAAATAAATATTATAAGAGGTTAATCACCTGATAAATTCTGTCTGAAATACACGCATTCACATCTTCAGGGACAAAGATGCGAATAGCATACGTTGAACTTAGTTAGTAACCAGACTACATAGATCATCCACGCTCACCCTACTCTTATGTAATTATTCATATTGACCCATATAACAGCGATCGGTGTATTAATGATGAATAATGAATTTTATACAGTTAAATTTGTCAACGAGTTACATTTCTTAAATACAAACAAAATGTTAAAACGTTTTTAGTTAACACCTACTCCTCCCGAGGGTAAACAATTTCGATAACTAACCTTATTTCGATGACTAGCTAAAAACATATTTTAAATATATAAAATTACAAAAAGTAAAAAGAAGGTACAGCTTATTTTTCAATCGCCATATATTTGGAAACTGCAATTATAAGGGGAGGTCAGAATTAAAATGTTTAACTGTATTTTTCTTGTTTTACAAAGACTGTTAAAAAGAGGCATTACACAACTATAGGTGATTTATGAACCTTTTGAGCGACCCCCACCCTCATCCCCTGAGGATTAAACATTTTAAAACTACCATTATTGATGTTGCCCCTCATATCCAGTTTGCCGAAACCATCTTTGAAATCTCTAAAATGACAGTATAGTTCTTAGTCTATAGTAAAAATAAGTATTTCTAAATTTTACCATAATCCAAAACTGTAGTGACATCCAAAAATAATATCATTTATTTGTATTTACTAATTAGCCTATGTATGTACATTATAAATCATTGTTTGATTGCTATGTAGCCCAATCAGGCTATTTTAGAGCTGTCTCATAAAATATTACTAATTTATATATATATATATATATATATATATATATATATATATATATATATATATATATATATATACATATATATATATATATTAATCCAATGTAAATGATTTTAAAAGATTGCTCCAAAAAAATTATTATAATGTAAATTGTATTTATTAATTTTAAGCTATTAAGGAAGAATAGATGAAGAGTTAATTTTGTCCAATTGATTCCATTGAACCGAATGATTCCATGGGCTTGGTATGTGGGTGGCTTACTAGCAAGGGCGGTTGGTAGCTCTCATTGAATGTTTAATCTATATTTTTAACCCCAATTCAACTTATATATTGAAACATTCCCTTTCTAACATAATATTTTTATATTTGTATACTATTGACAGTTATTAAAAAATAATATTTATGATAGGTTAAGAACAACATAGATAACTTTCTCTTGTATTTTATGTTTCGTATTTTATTTGAGTAGGAGACAAATGTTATAACTTTTATATTATATTTAAATAATATGTACTGTTTGTGCGCAATTTTGAATGTAAGTTTAATGTTGGCACCTCTACACAGGCTTTGCCTTTAAAGGTCCTAAATTTATTTCAAAGTCGTTTTGTTTTTAAATGGGTAATTTCAAGGAAATAAATATATTCTTATTATATTCTTCCAATACACCAGTTATCAAAGTTATAATAGTTAAATATATTTATACAAACAAATTCATCAACTATTTTATACCTTATATCAATACATAATAATAGCTCTACAAATAAATGTATTTGGATTGTAACAAATAAGCAAGAGGAAATAAATGAAAAAATTTAATAAATAACAATAAATTTAAATAAGAACATATAAATAGATACAATAACAAAAACACTCTGTAAACTTAACAATACAATATGTTTTACTAAAGGAATGTATATAAATAAGTAAATGAAAATAAACAATCTGGTCAGAATGCAGAACAATGGAATGCAGTTCCTGGGTCAAAATGATTCGTTATCAAAGGATGACATCAACTTGCCTTTACCATTACTAAAAGCAGTTACATTGTCAAATACTGCTTGTTTACATCTAACTAGAAGTATCAACATAATTATGTTACTAGAAAGAAATTATAATGTGATACTGTATTAGATTCTTAATGACTTTTAGTTATCATTAATGATATTTAGACAATTCAAGTTTCTATTTTTGATTGGATATTAGAAAGGTGCTTATCGTTCATCTATCAATCGTCCATTTATTTTAGAATAGAATAGAATAATTTTTTTATTTTGCCAACCATTACAACATTTCCATTATAATTTTTACAGAACAGTTAATACAAGTTATTATAAACTAATTAAATTTAAACTAAGGCAAAATAAAATGGGGATTCCCTAGGTATCCTGTGTTGGGATCGCCATCACTTGAATTAAATTATGATACAATTGTGCACTAGCAGCAAGACCGCTGCTAACAGATACAGAAAAACAAAATAACATATTCATTTGATTATTTCATATTTTCTGTGCAAAAAATAAAAATAAATAAATAAATAAAATTAAAATAATCAAGTACATTAATAATTAACTGATCCATGAACACACACACACATACACTCACACTTACATACATACACATATATATACACACATTTTCCTTACTAAATGTCTATAGGCTAAAACAATCCACTGTTAAAATTCCAGTTTTAATTTAATTAATTATTTATATGGCTGAGCAAAGCTTAGAGCGATCAGTGGGAAAGGTCAAAGAAATGAAGTGTTTGTTATTACGTATTGCTCCACTTTACATTCCTCTTGTCCAACTTCGAACCGAAGCTGTCGTAGTTTGACTGCTGAAAACCTCAGTCTACACTTACCTGACGAGATCCAAAAAGAACAAAACAGCTAGTAGCACCAATGAGATGTCGGGCAGCATACGACATTATTAATTATTAAAAAACAAGATGTAAGAATAATTGTTGATGAAAATATATGAAATACTCCTATCAAATACCATAGTAAAAAGCAAGTTAAAACGATTCAAAACTATTTTAAAAATTTTTTCAAATTGCTGTTATACCAACCGTCCTTGATAGCCAAACGTGAAAAGCACAATGGGCCGAGGTATTGATGGGCGAACGCAATATCAAGACTCCAGAGGAAGAATTCCAATTAAAATTAGGAATTTAATAAATATTAACAAAGCGTCAAATAAAAATGGAAACCGACCAAAAGCATGTTAACAATAACCGCTCAGCCTGGGCGACGCCATCTGGCGAAATTAAAAACTATGCGGCTGGCCCCGTGAAAATGTTTAATAACTTGAAGGAGGAAAATTAATCCTGGAAGTTTTTTCATTAGTGCTGTAAGGGTTGGGGTTGATAATCTGCCGTCCTGAAGCATGCACGAGTATGTAATTAAACTGCATGATGGCAAAGAGATATAATTAGATTCCACTCGGCGACCTCCGGAATTATTAATTAACTTTACCCTCTTTGTCGCGATATCCACGTCTTACCCCGGGGATATTATTTATTGAAATTTCACCTTTGATGTTTTTACTCCTTTCGTTGTGTAATTAAACCTTGGAACAATATTTATGGCTGGCGAGACTTTGTCAGGGTTTTGGTTGTAATCAATCCTGCTTTTAAAAACGTTTGGGGCCTGTTTAGAATTTATTGGTTTTTAAGATCTTTTTGGTTAAAAGTGTTCCGTAATTTCTACATAAAAAATTCTCAGTGTAAGTCTAGACACGAAACACAGCCAACTTTGGAATAGATGTTCCTTAAGAAGTCAACAACCGAGTAGACTTTACACGGAAAATTCTGCAATACAAGTTGAACTGTTTACAGACACGTATGCATGTGGGGGCACTGATTGTAATATAATGTGAACAATTATATTTTTATACATATATTGTATTATCATATTATCAGGTTGAGTGCCAAACATATACAGGGTGGTTGAAAACTATAATTATTAGTGAAGCTCTTTGTATCTAGTAATGTTGCTGCTAACAGATTTCACACATCTTAAAATAAAAAAATAATAAAAAAAAAAATAAGGAGGGGTGCAACTTACTTTTCAACCATCTTTTTGATGGAAAGTAGCCTGGGGATCAAACCAAATGTTTATTTATGTATTTCAAAAACTGGTTCTTTAATTGTTCTTATGCAAAATTAAAATATTTTATATATTTTTACCTAAAAAATTAAAAAAAAGGTATAATTTTTTATACTCATGGCCTCCTGTTGCAGCAAGTTGATTTACCTCATACAACTAACCTATTATTTATCTGTAAAAAGCTCACATGAAACCTAAATAGCATTTAATATAATTGATTTTTTTTATAAATTTTAGCATTTAACTTAGTTTATTCCTGTTTTACATTCACAAAAACACACAACAGTCAGCACGATAATAAACATCTCAATGCAAACATTTTGTAAAAAAACTGACAATATGTCAATCTTCAACATCACTGCAGCCAATTGAGAGGAAAAAACACAAATATTCAAATATTCTTATATGTGTCTACTGCTAGCCAGAAATAAATAGCTTACTAAGGACAATAAATGTAGTCTTATCTATCAGATATTACAATTCAGCATCTAAATGCTGTATAAACACATTAGTTAAGGTACAGTGGTCACTTCCTTATAGCCTCAGCGAACACCTGACTGGCAGTTTTAAATAGATTACAACTAATGTACATCTTTATAAATCTGTACTAATAATTACTACGTGTATCCTTGAGGATTTGGAGAGGGGAATAAGGGAGAAAGGCTGATAATTAATTGCGAACAACACACCGTCTTAAATAGCTCGATGGATTGGACTTAACTTTGTGACAGGATATCACTTTATATTTTTATATTCTTACAACTATACAACATGACTTTTAGATCTTGACTGGTGATCCAAATATATATCCCAGTTTTAAAAAAATATTTGTTAGCTAATAACAAAATATACTATAAATATAAATACAACCAAAATTATAAGTGCTAAGATAATATATTTAGTACGGCCATGACATAATATACACACATATATACACATATATATATGTACATATATATGTGTATACACATATACACGGGTATATATACGACATATATACACGGGTAATACAGATTTGTATTATCTTCCATAATATTTTGATCTAACTGCTAGTTCCCTGAGATATGTACGAAACTTAGAAATGCATCTAACTTTCCAATCCCAAGACCTAAAAGTACTTTTTATACTAAGTTTTATACTTTTGTAGCTCCAAGATTGTACACTTCCACTAAATATAAGAAATGTGGCAAGTAAAAACATATTTTTGAAGAGAGTAAAGAAATGGTTATTTACAATTGAAAATATTGAGGAATATTTTGTGATACTGCATTTGGGTAAATAGTATAATACACCAAGGGATGGTTTTTAAATTGTTGCCTAGGATTTCGTTGTTTATTATTTTAATACTTGAAATTAATTATGGTGATTTGTTTTATTTTAGTATGTTATATGTATTTTTTATTTTATTTTCTGTTTAACTTGTTTTAATATTTTAAATGTTCATTTCTTAGCATAAAAAAGTTTCCAATGAGTATAATTACAAACACTGAGCAACTTCTTTTATTTATCAACAGGAATATTTTTAGTTTAACATAGTATATATTTGTTGTAAATACTTTAGAATATTACTGTAAGGAAGATTAGGAATATAGTTTTGTTTGTTTGCTACTTTATTGGTATTTTAGTTGAAATATTATTCATGTAATGGAACCCCAAAACAGATCTATGATCCAAGGTACCCAATTTATTTTCTGAAAAGATTTACATTTAAATGGTACAAAACATATGTATGATACAGCTGCAGGTTAGGTAGTTGTATGTACATGTTAAATTATGTATGTGTGTGTGTGTGTATATAATTATTTGTACCTATCTATTTCTTGTATAGGAAGGCAGCATTGGAAGTACAATTATGATTGATTTTTTATCTTTGTATACATAAAATGAGAAAACAAAACATTATTATTATAACTGTCATTTTATAAGCTCCTTATGTTCCCTTCAATCTCTTTTTATCTACTTCTTTACATAAATGCACTGCATATTGAGTCTACTAACTTGAAAGGTGCAACTACAGATTTACTTATAGAAATATTAGTACCTAATGAATATATGAAGGAATATTTTGAATTTTTGTATTCATAGTCATTAGTTTCAGATATGAACATTGTTGGTATATCAGTAAATCAACCAAGGATACCTCGTATGTGGCACCGATTGATGGATTATCAACGTGACCCATGTTTTATTTATTTGTATAAAATATTATCCAAACTACTTTAGAAGCACAGAGAATCCTCCCAAGTGCAATAATGCATTTTAAATTGGACGATTATAAATCAGTAAAGTCAATTGAGCACATTTCTGTCTCGTTATTCAGTGAAGAATGGATTAAAATGTATTTTCAATATAATGACTATTTTTATCAAGCCATAAATATTTGTTAACTAATTACTTTATGCGTTAATATTTCCATCAATTACTAGCCAGACGCCGATTGTAATTATGGGCGAATCTGAGGAGTGAATCAGTATGATGAATGTACGAGTGTGGTCATTGTTACTAAGGTCTACTGTCCTTATTAATAGCCCGATATCCCGGGAAACTAGGGACCTACAGTTTTACGTGGAACCCGAACTACATATAGTATTGGTCTGATTTCCAGCTAATTGACAAATCTGATGCTCAGTTCTCTCCCCTAAACAACACCCAGACCCTGACTACCACCCAACACGGACACTAAACATCCCTAGTAGTGTCTAATTCGATGGCAACCATTGAGCGGTCACCTTATTGTTATTAAAAATAATGAGCATAGAACCCTAACGCCGTTACTTTGTTAGTTATGGGAGCTGACTGACCTCAACGTACTGTTAAATGTTAAAACTAACAGTATTAACCTACCAATAAATCCAAAACATCGAGAACACAAATCCAGTGAGTGCCTGATAATTACGTATACTGTATTTTGGATATCCAGGAGGTGGCTCCCAATGGTGGAATGTGTAGATCTCATGTTCTGAAAAGTCCTGAATATCTAAGAATAAACATATTATATCTGGGTGTGAGTTAGACAATAGAAATGGAATCTCGACCGTTCGTGGTTTCGCAACGTTTATGTAACAATTGTCAGTTAAAGAACTGAAATGATCTTGTCATAAATAATATTGAGAGTTTTAGTTCTAAGGTACTTGAACTTGAGCGTCAAAACATTATATACTACAACCTCCTTAATGAAGGGAGAGGGTGGGATTAATTGTGGTAGACCTAATGTGGTTCTGTGTGTATTAACACACTTTTGTACTCCATATCATTACTTGTCATTATTAACTCCTGTCTTAGTGTCGGCACTTGTGCTGTAATCCAGTTACTTACGGACTAAAAGTTCTGTACATTCTAGGCGGTAGGTTCTATGATCGGTCCTTTTAATGCTGACACGGCGTCAATGGTTGCTATCTACTTGGACATTACTAGAGAAGTCTAAGGTTCCATGTCGGGTGGTATTAAGTGTCCTGATGTTGCGAATGGAAGAGAATCGAGTATCAGACTTGTCAAATTGTTGAAAATCAGACCAATACTACGTGGTTTGGATTCCAAGTATATCTGTAGGTTCCTTAGCCTCACTGACTATTGGGATATTAAAAAGTGGCCCTTTTTTTAGCTAAATCCAACTCAGTCAATAACCAGACTACAAAGGTAATTGACACTCATAATATCATTCTCGCCTTAAAATACGGACAAAGTTGTGTTGACGTCCCACATATTATGAGAATATAAACTTAATACATGACCAAGGCTCATGTTTATCCTACCTTACATTATGACCTAAACCGGCCTTGATCGTCGAGGCGAGGGTAGTTATCGCCCTTGCATGATTGAAGTGGCAGTCTAATGGTGCGTCACCGGGGGAAGTGTGAGACCAGCGGGTCTGCGGGTGCTTTACTGCGGGGGGGGGGGGAGGCTGTGGTCAGGATCCCTTCTGTAGGAGGGGCGATTGCCATCACAAGCCTAAGTACAAATAAGGGAGCTTTTAACTGGTCACGTGCAACAAAATAACACTAATGGTGATCAGCTGATTCAGGCGTCGTCTCCTCCTTTTCCAGGATCAACCATGATTAATGGTAGGATTATTAAACACAATAATTCGTCACCTACCCTACGGGGGAACGTGGGATTAGGAAGAAAATGTCTTAGTGTAGATCACTAAAGGCTTTTTCAAAATAAACATTTACAATTTCTTTTAAGATCTCATTTCAGGTTTAGCCGTTGATGGACGGCTTATTGACCATCGACATCAACCTCAGAAGGAAACTTGCTTTGTTGTAATAAATACATTAAGTAACATGTTACACATTTCATTATACATATAATTTTTTTGTAGATTCACACCATAATTTTAACAGTTCATTTATAGTATCTGCTGAAAGTCAACAGTCTAAGAATGGCATTTGTTGGCATTTTTAATCACAAATAAAAAGTTAAAATAACTTAAATAGAGTGTATGAAATAAAATAGGTAGTGAATGTACTTAATATTTAAATGTACATATATAAATATACTCAAATGATTGGATTATTTAAGTACATTTACAACTCTCATGGGAAACTTACTTTGTTGTTATGAATTTGGACGTATCAATAAAATGTTAAACATTTCCTTTTTGAATTTATTTTTAGCATGATTTTTATTAAATTTTAATATCGTTTCGCACAGCACCGCCAAACCTCGATCCACGAAATATCTCCCTGATATCCGAAACAAAATGGGATCGGTTTGTATATACTTTACATATGATCAAAACACTTTAAACTGTGAATGCATGCAAAGAATGTTGCAAGTAGTACTAACTGTTTCGGTCTACGTTAAAGTCTGGTTGAGAGTAAGGCCAAGGTTTTCTACTATATGACTTTATTCTAGTTCGTAGTTATCCAGTTTTAGTTTAGGAACAGTTTCAAAATCAATCTAGTTCCTAACACTAAGGTTTGAGTCTTAGTCTCATTCATTTTCAGTCTATATTTCTTTGCCTATTCCAAGTTTGGGTCAATGTCTTCCTTGATTACAGATACAGAAGCATTTGCATCTTTAATATGAAAAAAAGTGAATTTGTAAATCATCGGCGTACAAGTGGGACTAGTGTGAAAAATAAAGTCAGCAACATTATTGATGTAGAGAGAAAACAACAAAGGTCCTAGGAACCTTGGGGAACCCCGTATGATGAGTCTTTACTCTCACAGCATCCCCTTACCTCACAAGTTGCTGTCAGTCTGTAAGATAAGATTTTACCAATTTTTGGGGATACCAGACATTTATAATATAATTAGAAGGAAAGGATGATAAACATGATCAAAAGCTTTTGGAAAGGCAAATAAGTTAAAACAGTAACAAGTATTTTCTCTACGGTAAGCCTGATGTCATGAGTGAATTGAAGAAATGTAGTTGTCCAATGATAGGAATGGAATCTAAACTTAAATTTTGCAAAATATTGGTTTCATCCAAATATGATATAAAGAATTTGTGTCCGACTCATTCAAGACATTTTGAAGAGCATAAATTATACTGATAGGCCTAATATCAAAAAGAGGTTCAAGTGAGGAACATTTTTGTAATGGACGTACTATCACTTGCTTCCAATGAATAAAAATTTTTTTTAAAACCACGGGAGAATAATTTTAGGGTATATAAAATCATTTTTGGTAATCATGGATAAAGAACAGATAATGTATCTTAAATAAATCGGATATAAACATTATCAGCCACAACAGTGCTGCTGAACATCCTCATGAAGGCCCTATGCATGCATGTCAGCCTCTGTTAAAGGTGCAAAATAAAATTGATTGCCCAGGACAAAATTTTGTGGAGATTCTAGGACAAGGTGATAGTTTCTATGCTCGGTCCTCTTAATACCGACTCGGCGTCCGCTCAGTGGTTGCTATCGGCGTAGACACTACAAGAGAAGACGTGTTGTCCATGTTGGGTGATAGTCAGTGCCATATAATAGAGAGAACTTAGTATCAAGTTTGTAGATTAGCTAAAAATCAGACCAGTATTACGTGGTTCGGATTCCACGTAAAGCTTCCTCGTAGTCCTTTAGTTAGCCGAGGATATTGTGATTATTAAAAAGTAGCCCTTTCTTAGCATTAGTCAAACTTATTTAGTGACCAGGTCATCCACACGCATCCTACACTCATAAAATAGTTCAAATTCGCCTTAAAATACACACAAAGTTGTGTCGGTTTCTCATATATGAGAATAATCTTAAAATTAAACAAACTGTTTAATTGTGAATAGACCCAGGAGTTTGGTCGGTTAATAAACAATAATAATTTTAAAATACCAAGGTTAATTATGCAAACATCTAGTGTAATAGGAACACTTTAGTAATAACTTTTCGATATTAATAGGAGTCAA